>OY977950.1:17645000-18245000 GCA_963854355.1 Epinotia brunnichana
AGGTACTATAAACCGTATCGGCTGAATTGACCTTAGCCGTATTAGGCTCTGACACAAGTTATTAAGTTATCAATGCTCACTGACGTATTTAGCGCGTTTATAGTGCAAGTCTTTGGTCAATTTAGGTAACAATGTATGTACAAATAGTTTCAATCAAGTGGGGTTCGAACCCGCTTGTAACAGAGCAGTATTTAAGAATGTTCCACAATTTAATCTACACAATTATACAATAATGGTAAATAAATGAACAGATGGCTGGTGTCTATACTATGGCCCAGAGCGCAGGTAAGCAACCCTTTATGACAAAGGTATTAAGATGATAATTAAAAGAAAGAAGGTATATTTAAATGACCTCTCCAGTATTCCATTCGTCCATTGATTTCCACAAGATTAATACTTAGCCCTTTAAACAACAGAGTCACGACACTGATTCTATTAACTTTTTCAACACTCCTAGTACACTTATATGCTCAGACTTCGGAAAGAGGTCAGCTTTCTCGTAAGTATGTTAAGGTACCGTCGCCGCTCGCAGTTCTCGAATCAGTGTCCTACTTTCACTCCCCTTGTCTCTTCGCAAATCTATTCTCCCACTTTATCAAAGCGACAACTTTATTCCTACCATCGGTTTTCTTATTTCCTACTTAATATCTATACAATTAAGGCGCTTCCGTCGACATTTGTCTAATTATCGTCGTAGCTGCGCCCGCGCCTCCCATCTTGTCTCTCGTTCTTCCCTCGGCAAGGTCATACTCCGTCCCTCTCGCACCGGTTTCGTCCTGTCCACAGAGTTCGCCACCCCCGTCTCGTTCTGTCGCATGTACGCGTGCACGGCCTCTCTCTCTCCTGTGTTTCATGAGACGCGTCCACAAATCTTGACATGCGTAAAGCAGATGTCTCGGAGTTTACTGGAATAAGAGACAATGATCGGCCAGATTTCTGTATATTGGGATATGTTAAAATGAGTATTATGCCAATGATGACAAAGTCGCCTTTTGATCATCCCTTGTGCAAACTATTCCACTAATTTTCTATAAGTGTTCTTTGAACTTGCCACAGTTTTAGTCCTAATATTTATTTAAGTTTTAGTCTTTTGTGAGGCTATAATATATTACTTCCTTAAGCATTGTAAGTTTTGTCTTTATGACCATGGCCATTGGGCGAGGATTTATTACTCTCTTAAATAAGTATTCCTAGAACTTCACGATATATTTAACACATTTAGCCTGCCACTTCACGACGACGTCACGGCAGTCGTCAGCACAACCGCTGAGCGGGAGTTGGAAGCCGCACTCAATTCTGTCATGGAGCAATTGCACCAATGATTCAAGACAAACGATTTGGCCTTAAACAAAGAAAAAACAAGCTTCATGTCTGTCAAGCTAAACGGCCATTCAAGCCCAAACATGAGGGTGTGCGCCGGCGGTGCCCCTATACAGCACGTGAAAGGCACACGCCTTCTAGGGTTTCATCTAGACAGTGCGCTAACATGGGAGGTGCACATCGATGAACTGTGCAAGAGAGTGGAGAGTGCGTGCTTTGCGCTGCGGAGACTAACGACCACCGCGGGAAGGGTTGCTGTGCGAGAGTGTTATTACGCGACAGTGCACTCGCTCCTGACTTACGGTGTGGAGTTTTGGGGTCGCGCCTCCGACTGGAGGCGTGTGTTCTCGCAGCAAAAGCGCGCCATCCGCGCGATGGCCGGTAAGCCAAGGGATGCCCCAGCGCGTGACCTTTTTCGCGATCTCAAGATTCTGCCCCTGCCTTGTTTACTCATTTACCAGATCTCAGTGTTCACACACGAGAACTTGGATATGTTCAAGCGCAGAGGCATTAACACAAACTACAACCTGCGCAGTAATAGACACCATAAAAGGCTGATCGCCGAATCACACAGACTTGCCAAGTCAGAGCGATCCGCGTACTTTGTAGGCCCCTCTATTTACAATCGCCTGCCAGACTCCGTAAGAGATGCAACTTCCACCGCAGCATTCAAGGCCAGACTGAAAAAGTGGTTGACGCAGGAGTCATTCTATTCGTACGAAGAATTCTTTAGTATACCAATGATAATTTAAAGGTATAAAATATAGTTTGACATATATAAATAAATATTCGTAAATATTGTACCCTGACTTGTAGCAATTGTTATTAAAATATTTCTTTCTTTCTTCTTTCTTTCTGTGATTGGTTGAAATATTGAAACAACGCCCCCCACTCGCACTGATCTGGAAGTGAAGTTGTCAATTTCGTCAACATTTGATTGGTGAGCTTGTATAAAACATAGATTTTTCTGTCTTTTGTAGTTATTTATTTCCTCGCAAATGTGATGAAAAACATTGTGTATAACACGGGCGTAAGAATATTGCAAACTCAAGTCATCAAAAGCCCTCCGCCTCACGGCGTCGGGCTTCTGATAGACTCACGTTTGCAATATTCCTCATACGCCCCTTGTTAAACAATGTACTATTAAATTTAACTAATATTTCTAACCTTCCAGATATACGAGATACAACTTAATGGATTCAGAGTGAGTACTTGAATAATTATTGAACTTTTATAGTTACTTTACTTTATCTTCGTTTATGAGTTCAAGATGAGCATCACTCCATCAATCAATCAATCAATCATTTATTTATTTCTTGAATGTGGTACATAAGGTGTAATAAGATACAATGTTGTTCAGCACAATCCAGCCTGAATAGGCATAGAAATATCTCAAAAACTGCATTACTATAACTAAGACTAGAGTCTTATGACCTATCATGCAGCATGCAAAAAATACTACTAAGTTACAACATTACACTACATTACCTATCTATCTCGTCGCCACTACTACGAATACGCGTTAAACTTAATTTCAAGCGTACTTACTTAATTTGGTAAGCCCCAAATATGATGTTTTTAGGGTTCCGTACCACACATGTAAAAAAGGCACCATTATAGCGTGACACCGTCCGTCACAACGTTAAATAAGTATCTCTGGAACTACTTATATGCTATCAATTAAAAATTTGGAATGTTTGTAAATAAGGCTAACCCTCGTGTACTGAAAAAAATACATTTCATTTTTATTGTCTATGAAAAATTAAGATTAAGACGGGGGGGAAAAAATTAAGTCTAGTAACTGGGCCAAGTGGAGTATCATATGAAAGGGCTTGACTTAAACATTCCAAAACCGAATTTATTTTACACAGCACGTCTACCACAGAATGGCCCGCAAGCTGTGCGTCTCCATCTCTTTCTAACCGTTTTAATTAGAAACAGACAAATAGTCTATCTCACAGTGACACGGCTCGCAGGCCGTTCTGTCACTGTGATAGCCGTGCAGTTTGAATTTTGATTGAAATGAATGAAAATGGAAAAAAGAATACCGCTTACGTATCTCCGAAGTTTGCCAAGCATTTTTTTTTAAATTATTACATATGATTAAAATTATGTATTAAGAAGATATGACACATACAATATTACGATAAGTATACCTCTGTCTAGCATTTTTGTTACATTTTTTTTATCTAAGTTTGTAATTTAATTACTTGATAGGTTTTTTTCTTCATTATGGGATTATTCTTAAAGTCCCTTCTTCCCAATAAAAAATAATTATCAAAATAGTTTTTTTTTATTTTTTTTTCTAAGGTTGTAATTTAATTACTTACTTGATAGGTTTTTTCTTCAATTTTCTATGAGATTATTCTTAAAGTCCTTTCTTTCCAATAAAAAAGAGTTATAGAAATCGGTACACATGCTATAGAATTATCGCTTGAAAACAAATATACCTACTTGGTTGCAAGTTTTTAGCAACACAACACAATGTAGATGGCGCTGTATCTATGACGGTAACTTCTAGGTAATATCCACTGTTAAGACTTTTCCAGAATCGATGGGGTCGTGACGGGTATGGCGTATGAAAGTTTGTTCGGAACCCTCGGCGCGAGAGTCAGACTCGCACTTGACCGGTTTTAGTTTGCAATGGAGTTTTAGTAGGTACTTCACTTACATATAGTCCTTTTTTTTTAGCAATACCACCAAAACACCTGTTGCGGGTAGCAATGAAACGGTAGTAACGGACACGAGACTCAACGGATATACTGTAAGTTTAAGCTGTTACTCGTACGTATGCCGGACGTAAAGCATCGCGATCATGCTAGCTAGGCAGATATATTTCCTATGTTTGGTATCGAAATGGTCATCTATTTCGGAAATAATAATAAGATATGATTATCAAAAATATATATACACTAGCCAGGAAGAAATCAAGTAAAATAACCCTAAAAATACATGAATAGTGAATAAGTTTTATAAAACAGGCCCCGTGGCATGGATGGCGTTATCACGCGATAAGTGATAGGATAAGCGCGTCGTCTCATTCTATCGAACGGTGTCAGCCAGGGACGGCAGCTCTATCCTATCACTTATCACGTGATAAGTGATAGGATAGAGCTAGATAGGCCATCCATGCTACGGGGCCAGATCATCTTTTGCAACGGGATTACTTCTTACGTCATGTTAGCAAAATGCTGTATAATTGAATTTAGCATAATAACGGTGTAAGTACGATCAATTAAATTATGTTGTACCTTCTACGTACAACGGAAAAAATTAAATAAAAAAACACTTAAAAAACATTACAATAGATTGTCATACCACCGGTAATATGAAATGTAGGTAATAGGTATCAAACTAATACTAGATATATATAAAAATAATTTAAGTTGCAACTGATTCTTGCAAATAAGCCTAATTGATGCTTCAGGAAGTATAAAAGAATAAGTGTAGTAGTTTATAGTTTTTACTTGTATTTTGAATAATATTATGATATTAAGTATATGAAACGTCAGTGTGTGCGATACCCTGTGCGGCTACATCCCTGCCGCGCTAGACCTACACCAGGAGGTTACCTTAGATAATCTTCATTTCCCGCCGAAATGACAGTGGGATAGGCTTTGTACCTATACTCAATTCGGTTATTTTAACTTGATAATGTAATGTATTGTTTGTGTTGATTAAGGTAGAAAAGAAAAATAATTACCCAACTGTGGATCTATTGAGACGACAAAAGATGCATTTACCCGCAAATTTATTCATTTTGTTTTCTAGTTTAGGTAGTCCAGTCTGTCGACAAGAGCCAGTGTTGCCGGTAACGTTGACAACCGTTGCCGGGAATATTCCAATGTTCCCGGCAACGGCACATCACTAATCATTGCCGCAATAGTAGGGGAAATAGTGGCAGTGAGTACCTATGCACTTTTGTCTCAGGCGACGCCGCTTGGCATGATTGTTCCATGGGTCAAACTAAGCTGATTTAGCGTCCTAGCCGCGAGATTAACCCCTGACTAGTACCCAAAAAGAGGGGGGGGGGGGGGGGGGGGGGGGAGGGCCGTCTCCCGAGGTCCGGTCTCAGCTATATTTCTGCCTAACCATAGCTACTAGGTCAAGCTTGGTATCATTTTTGTATAATTCAGGGATGGCGCTTTCATTTGTGGATTTAACTTTTTACCTTCCCATACAAAAAAAAAAACAGAATAAAACGTAATATTTGAAAATAATCAAAAAAAATGTTTTGTGTTTTTGTCTATGACGAACGCACGATAGCGTTTTTTTGTATAATAAAAATACCGTAGCATAGTCCATTTATCTGTTATTATAAAAAAGTATCACTTAGAAGGCAAGTCTTAAGTAGAATTGGTATGAAAAAAATATTTTCTATCGCGCGAAGTAACATATTTCAACGGCGTGGCGGCTGTGTGCCGTGAATGTCTATCAGGGAACTATACAAATTGCAAACTTATGGCCTACTAGGTATTTTACGTGACGTTACAGTGCATTTTCAACGTTATGCATGCATCACATGATATCAGCTAGCTGGGATAGCCGCTCTCATTTGATGATGATCGTGAAAGATACAAAGGTACTCTCAAGATAAGTATAACTCCGGTGTAGAGAGAATAAAAATCGATATTACAGCAACATGTGCGCGAAAATTGAAGACCATGCCCAGAGGATGCATACTCGAGACCTATTTATGAAATTAGAAAGCATTACGATAGATTTTAAAACTAAAACCTGGGCAGCGGAAGATGCAAACGGAGCCTTACTAACGGAGATTGATAAGGAGGTAGAAAGATGCCGATGGTATTGCGAAAGCTTTTACATAGACACAGGCGCAACTGCAATAACAACAAGCTCTCAAGGCTCAGGTATAATTATAGAAATTGCATACTTATGGTTTATATACCTACTTAAATTTAAGAATTTTTGTGGTATGACATACTTACTCGTAGGTCTAAACAAAGTGTTGAAATTTCTAATTAAGTTGTTTTTTCGATATCCGTCCGTTTGCATCCTCTGCTGCCCAGGTGTTAGTTTAAAAATCTATCGTAATGCTTTCTAATTTCATAAATAGGTCTCGGGTATGGATCTTCTGGGCATGGTCTTTAATTTTCGTGCACATGTTGCTGTAAAATCGATTTTTATTCTCTCTACACCGGAGTTATACTTATTTTGAGAGTACCTTGTATCTTTCACGATCATCATCACATGAGAGCAGCTATCCCAGCTAGCTGATATCATGTGATGCATCCATTACGTTGAAAATGTACTGTAACGTCACGTAAAATATAACGGTTAGCCGTATCATACCTAGTAGGCCATAAGTTTGAAATTTCTATAGTTCCCTGATAGACATTCAACGCACACAGCCGCCACGCCGTTGAAATATGTTACTTCGCGCGATAGATTTCTTTTTTTCATACCAATTCTACTAAAGACTTTCCTTTGAAATGATACTTTTTATAATAACAGATAAATGGACTATGTTACAGTATTTTTATTATACAAAAAAACGCTATCGTGCGATCGTGATAGACAAAATAACAAAAAAAAATATTGGATAATTTTCAAATATTGCGTTTTTTTCCGTTTTTTTTGTAAAGAAAGGTAAAAATTCAAACCCACAAATGATAGCACCATCCCTGAATTATACGAAAATGATACCAAATTTGACCTGGTAGCTATGGTTAGGCAGAAATATAACTGAGACCGGGCCTTGGGAGACGCCCCCCCCCCCCCTCTTTTTGGGTACTAGCCAGGGGTTGATCTCGTGGCTAGGACGCTTAATCAGCTAAGTTTGACCCAAGGAACATTCGTGCCAAGCGGCGTCCCCTGAGACAAAAGTGCAGACTGCTCCATACATTGCTGCCACTATTTCACCTACTACAAGTACTTTAAATTTTATTAAGTACCTACCTAATATAATATCATAATATGTATATTATTTATAGCTGATGCATGATATGGAGACATTAATGATGAATCTGAAAGCAAACGTCTCCATCACATCAATAGCAAACACCGTAGAAGTCCACGACATAGTACTTGTCAAATTGAGTCAGAAGAAAATTAGTAAATATTTTAGAGCTATGGAGGGACCTCCAAAATACGCCGAGGAAGAAGATCCAGAAAAGAAGATAATCCTCATCGTACATGGCCTATCCGCCATGGGATTCAGAAAAATACCATGCTTATATAATAGGGAGAGTTTCATGAAGTTAGTGAAGATGTACACGACGCATTTAGATAATTTCGACATATTTTTGATGCCAATGGCAAATCCGGATGGCATTGCAGATGAGACTGTGAGTACAAGCAAAATTCACGTTAATTACCTTTAAACCTATTGCAACAATTCCGTAATTTTATATAAAGGTTATGTTACCGTCAGTTTATAATCTTACTCGCGATATTATAAACTGGAGAAAAAATGTGAACCGTCAAAACCGTCCATAATTTAACGCGTTATTTTTCGTTAGTTTAAAATCTATCTATGGCAAATCGTCAATGTAGAAATACATTCAGTAAAAAAAAATATGCCCGTTACGTAGCATTCCAATTTGATCTCGGTTTACAATTCAAATTATTCCACTTATAGCTTTTTTTTATGCTATCACGATAATTAATAGTGCGGAAAATAGTGCTCAAGCAAGTAAAGAGACGATGCCGAGGTAGAAAAGCATTAAAACATTTAGTGCACTTGCATGTAAAAACATGGTTCCAAAGAATCAAATAATATCATGGGCAGGCACGAAATATTACGGGGCACGACTTGCAAACTAACATAATATTTAGTATAATGATACGGAACTATAAGTCATCTTAATGCACTATCAAGGCTAGCTCCTACACTATCGATAGAAAACATAAAAAAGGCTTACTACGGATACTTCCATTCCATCTTAATTTACGGTGTTGACCTGTGGGCAACCGCTGCAGATCGAGACAAAATCTTAAAAATCCAAAAGCGGGCAGTTCGTATTATTGCAAACAAGCCCTACGATCACCCTGCGCAGAATCTTTTTAGGGAACTTAAAATACTAACCTTACCAAGTGTGTACGTTCTAGAGGCTTGCACATTTGTGAGACGTAATATGGGCTCGTTCATGACGCGCGCGCAGGGCCACGCGCCCGGCATGATGTCCACGCGCGCCCAGCACCTGCTGCTCGTGCCGCACAAAAGGCTAGCCAAGACTCGGAAATCACTCAGCGTGCTAGGCCCTAAAATCTATAACGTCCTACCGCCTGACGTTATAAACGCCGTAACTGATGCAGCATTCAAAAACAAGCTCAAACAGCTCCTCATAAAAATGGCTTGCTACAGCATAGACGAATTTATGACCAATATATCATTGACCCACTCATAAATCAACAACACTTTCAAAATTGTTCAATAACGATAGGTATATAACATCTAAGACAATAAGAAATTTTAAAATGTATTTGACATGCATGATATTGACCTGTAAAATATGACATTTTATCAATAAATTTCTGAATCTGAATCTGAATCTGAATGCATTATAATATAAAGTGCCTCTATAATAAGTATTGAAGCAGTGCACTATACATTTTCTTGCTTAAGACGATACGTTATGATTCCTGGAACTATCTTTTATATTGCGAGTTGCGCATGAGCTTGTGACGTCACTAGATTGATGACGTCACGGTGGAATCATATTTTTTTGTGCACAGCCGGCAGCGTAACTTTATGTGCTTGCACGATTGGTCAAAAAGATGTGCAATCACATTAGTTTATAGTGCCACATTTTTCTCAGCGCAGCTTCCAGTACATCAGAACATAATTGCTTTGTTTAAGTGAATATTTGTCTACATTTACTAACGCACTAGCTAGTGTCGATGGAGCCCCGATTTCACGGTGGTTTGTTCATCGGGCAACTGCAGCTACCTAACTAACCTCATCTACCTCATACTGACGAAAAATGTTGCGTTCAATTGTTCATAGTTTTGGGAGTTCACAATTTTACGACAGTTTATAATATCGCAAGAATGATTGTAAACTGATCGTGTTCACAATCTTATGGTGACATATACATACATCTACCATAAAGCTTTTTAAACTGTAAGTCCGCGATCTATAATGTCTTACAATGAAAAGCCATTTAAATTGAATCCTAGTCTAATTTGATTATCACTGTAATGTGCCTACAAACTTGACTATGCTCTGACGCACGAGGGAGAGATTCAATACGTCGAAACCAATAACATTTTAAATAGAAAACGAAACTTTTCAAAAAGCAAATGCGATATGTTTCACACATCGCGAATCTCATTACTGTTCACGAATTGCTGTGTCGATACAAACCCGATAGGGTTTAACGACACTGTTAGATTTAACCAAATGTATTTTCTTTTATATATGTAATAAAAAAAAATAAAAAAAAACATATATAACTTTTTACTAAACATTTCAGGTTCCACTGTGGAACAAGAATAAGGCGCCTGAATCGGCGTGCTCAGGCGTGGCTGTGGACCGAAACTTTGACGTGCATTTCCCAAAGAATCATACCATCAGCCCCTGTTCCCAGCACTACCCAGGACGTGCCGCCTTCTCGGCGCCCGAAAGCCGTGCAGTGGCAGATCTAATTCACCATTATAATCACAGAATTGTAGCTTACATCCATGTCCATGCCGGGACCTATGATGAAAAAACATTCAAGGTGCGCTTATTTATTTCAAGAGGTTTTGGGGATCGAGCCGTGGTAGCAAACCTCTGTACTCCAAGGCGGGGAGACTACGACCTACGCCTTCTACTTTCCTCTACATTCATAATCATAACACTTTTTAAGAAATGGTGTTCGTGTCGTATCAAACTCCCAAACACATTTTCCTACGTCGACAACTGTAGGTCGATCACGTAACGCATTGTACGAACGTCGGGTAGGTCTAAATGTCACTTTTTATATGGAAAATTGACAGTTAAATTGTACCGACGCGCGTTCGGAACGTTACGTGATTACACCTCGGGCCCCGTAGCATGGTTGGCCTTATCACGCGACAAGTGACCAGATATAATAAGAGCGTCGTCTCGTTCTATCGAACGGTGTCAGCCAGTGACGGATGCTTCTATCTTGTCACTTATCGCGTGATACGGCCAACCATGCTACGGGCCCTGGAGCTTCGCAAAAAAGATATTGATTAGGAGGATTAGCGCCGACGTCGGTCCATGTACCTTACTTGAAAAATCGCAGACATCCACCAATAAGAGTAGGTACTTATAAGCCGTTGGATTGCGTAACGGTTTGTACGTAAGTCAGGTAGATCTATGTAAACATTTTTTTTTGTATGGGAACATTACGGTGGTTTAGTCCAAACGCTCTTTTGAAAAGTGGTATTATCACCATTTAGTTGTTTAGAATTAATCATGATAAAGAGTTTCGATGGTTAGTAAAGATTTTTTTTTACAATTTCAATAATTTGTACGTTCACGCAGGGTGACGCAGTCCTCCATCCTAAAGGCTACATGGCCGCACCTTACGACGACAAGTACGCGGACATCGATGCCGGGATCGAAGAGGCGATGAGAAACGCTGGCTTCAGACACTACGATGTCACTTCAACCGATTTGTACAAATGGTATGGACAAGTACTTGGAACAAGCGTGGATTATGCGACTACGGTAAGGATCACATTTATACATATACTTACCCATTAGCTGGCCGCGCGGCTCCGCCCACGTATTACAGAGGACCCAAGCCTAACAGCGGGATAAAATATTGCCTATGTCCATCCTGAAGGTTCATTCTAATTGGTGAAAGAATTTTTATAGGATTACTTATTTCAACTGGGCTCATGAATGCGCTTTGTTCTGAGCTTATGAAATACATTGTTTGCGAACACGTGCCAAAGTTTGCAAAAAAGATGTTAACGCCACGTAAAATGTTCATTGAATAATGAACTCTATCTTCTGTTATAATAGATTCCAAATTAGCTACGAGATAAAATACCACACACATCACCTTATACCTGGCTCGCCGAGAGCGGGGTTTTTTTATTTTTTAGTCCATTTCGAATCTATTTGATAAGGCGATAGAGCTCATTATACAATGAACATTTTATGTGGCGATAAACTTTTTCTTGCAAAAAATGGCACGCGTCCGCAAACAAACGCGGATAATACCATTGTATATTTACCTGGCTAACAAATAACCATTCATGAGCCCAGTTGAAATAAGTTAAAGAATAGCTCCAGAAATTACCCCCTACAAACTTACAACCTCACAGACGTTCCGCTTTGTGTATAGACCAGCAGCTGTGATGTAAAAAATCATACCCAATACCCATACACCGGCAATGTCTTCGAGGGTAAAAAGTGATTAGTAATTATATTGAATATTATCTGCTTTTTTATATAGATATACGGGATTCCATTTGGGCTTGAGTTTGTCATGCAGGCGTATGAGGAGTACACAGCCGAAAAACGCTCTGAAGAGATTAGAGACAACGTCCTCACTGAAGTTTGGAGTAAAATTATTGATGTTGTCTTTAATGCTATCCATAGAAGCACATTGCAAATGGATGCATCAGACAGTGAATGATGAAGATGATAGATCCCACTAGAACAACTTAGTGTAGACAAAATTACGCGTGGTGCATTTGTAATGTCTACCCTGCAATTTAATTTTAAAGAATTTTTGCTGTTGTCAACGTAAGGTGTTTTATTCAATCCCTCAATCACGCCATCATCCCTAAGGGTGAGTACTCATCCACCAAAGATGTGCCATGCTGTGTTTTTATACAAGTGACACCTAGTTGTCAAGCAAGCGAGATGTTAAATATCTCAGTATAACACATTTCTGGCGAATACTCACCCTAACCCCCTTTCATGTAAATAACTGAACAATAAATACATATTTGGGGTCAGGGGACAGTCAACCATCCCCGTAACAAGCTTCATGTAACGTATATGGTATACTGTCCGCGAAAATTTGTACATTCGATTTTTTTGCTTGTCCCATTTTCGTTTAATTTAGTAATGTTTAGTATTGTATTGTATTGTATTGTTGATATTTTAAGTACTAACATAGTCGTTCTAAAAGTAAAAAAAAATAAAAAAATAAACTGTTTATTTCTTTTTAAATTATATTTTACATTATACCTTAATCTCATTCTTTTGAGATTTTAGGTAGCCTAATCGAAATTTGTAATTAGACATTATGTACTTATTTCAATATAATTTAACTTAGTAGTGTAAATTATCTATTAACATTTTCTTATACAGTTTATTGTTAGTAGATGTAATTACAAATGGTGAGGGGTATGTTAGCTTACGCAATGTTTTTGGTCTACGTTTGATTTTTCCACTATATTGAGTCACAATGGCTAAGTCAACCTTGTCACGAACTGGCAATACCCTGCAGTATTTAAATAGACTTTCATAATTATTTTTATGCATATATCTTATTTTTAAGGGTACAATATTTTTCAGTAATCTTATTTGCAGATTATGAATGTTATTTAAGTATGTTTTATATGTTCTGCCGAAACTGGACAAGCCATAACTTATAACAGATTCTGCTAAGGACATGTAAAGAAGTCTTAAGGTATTGTACGGGACTTTATGTTTAAGTATACACAGCTTTGCCAGGATGGATCTTAGTTTGCTACATACATGGTCAATATGGGGCCCCATATTGAACTTGTAGTAAATTTTTAATCCAAGGTAGGTATGTTCCGTTACAGATTCTAGGCAAGTACAGTCACAAGATGCACTGGGTATGTGCAGACAGTTGTGTTCGTGGGCTACGATCTTTGGTATAAAGATTGTTTTTTTTATACGGTGAGTGTAACTTAGTTTTAGAATAGTTTATAGATAAGCCTAGGTCGTGAGCCCATTTACACAATAAGTCGAAATCTTTCTGCATCATGTCCTGAGAAGTCCCTATTTCCTGGTGGGCAGTAATTATACATGTATCATCTGCAAATTGGTATACAGAACCATGCTGGAATATTTTACACATATCATTAACGTATAATAAGTATTCCGTCGGTGCCAAAATTGAACCTTGGGCCGTACCGTATAAGGTTGGAATTAGATTGTTCGCCTGCTATACTGACCGCGTTATAATATATCTATTTATATGGTAATTTTTTATGAGTTCCAGCATAGGGCCTTGTATACCATTTTGTTTAAGTTTTTCATATAACGTATCATAATTTAGTGTGTCAAAAGCTTTGCTGGAGTCTATCATTACGGCGAGTACATGATGTTTCTTATCAAGGTGACTATTTATTTCGTCAGTAAATAAAGATAAAAGTTGCGACGTACTTTTGTTTCTTTGAAACCCAAACTGTTTATTATATTATGCATAATGCCATTACTTGATAGGAAAGTATTTATTAAATTGCCAAGATATTTTTCTATGATATTATCTATGCACGAGAGAATTGTTATCGGTCTATAGTTATTTGTATCTGTGTAACTACCTTTTTTATGTATGGGTCTCACAAGCCCTATCTTAAGTTTATCTGGATATATACTACTAACAAATAAAATCAAAATCAAAAAATCAATCAAAATCAATTATTTATTCTGCAAATAGGCCACAAGGGCACTTTTACATGTCAAATGGTATTCTACAATATAATATTAATAATCTTACACAATAATCATTTTAAAATTGCAGATTTTAACCAATTAGTACCTAAACGGTTAACAAACTAAATGTCACTAAATGAAAACTAAAAAAATCCAAAATTGTAAAATATTATCAATTACATTCGATATAAGGTCTGTATCAGAATTAACGATAAGTTTATGATATTAATTTAGTACCCCAGAGATGTATAAGGTCTGTGAGCATCCAAATACAATTAATAATTATTCTAATGTTCTTATAGAGATGTATACTGTCTCTAAGCGTTAAAACAGAAAAAAAGGATCATTAATGTAATATTGTCAGAGATGTACAGGGTCAATAACAATAAAACGTGTCAAGAACAGAATGATGTCTCTCGTCAAAATAATGATAATAACTCTAGTATTTAGGTAGTAGCCCTTGCAAGCATGAACAGACCGGACTCCACAAACAGCACCCGATCACGAGTATGACGCATATCTCAGCCATCGCCTCCCTCAACCATATGTTAGGGAAGGTGGCGACCCGATCAACGACGCCACCGTAAGCAAAGCCCTTTAATGGCTTATTGAGCAATGTTACTATACTATTAAGGAATTTTTAGAATATAAAAAATGTAATAATAATATATAATATAATAACTAATAATCTTGTTAATTTAATTTACAAATGAATGTTCTATTTTGATTGTAAACATGACTTGTAATACCTTATTACCAATAAAGGATGTCTATGTCTATGTCTATGTCTAAGCGAGCATGACATATTCAAGCCACTGGACATTGATAATAGCAAAGATTAAAGCGACTTGTTCGGCGAGAAAAAGCATTACGTGCTCTCGTGTTACATAAAACGGAACAGCTATTTCCGGTACTTATAATAATTACAAAGGTAATACGCCAAGACAATCATACTCGAAGGTATATCAATTCTATTAGAATTTGACTGCTACTGGCTTAAAGGCATTTTTGTCGTTTATAAATCGTTGACATTATAATACACCTTACTTAGCAAATAATTTTTAATATGAGACTTAAATTT
This sequence comes from Epinotia brunnichana, assembly GCA_963854355.1. Lineage (NCBI taxonomy): Eukaryota > Metazoa > Arthropoda > Insecta > Lepidoptera > Tortricidae > Epinotia > Epinotia brunnichana. The sequence goes on from OY977950.1 coordinate 17,659,964, forward strand.
ACTTAACGGCAAATTAACAATTTCGGTAGGTATTTTATTGTAAAAACGTATACAGTTCACACACAAACCGCGCTGTATAGCCGACAGGCTAGCAGCAAACGCTGAGCCCCGAGCCTATTGTCGCATTCATTTATTTTCTGTATTGTGTTGTTTTATATAAGTATCTACATCAGTGTTCAATTTTGTGGTTTTGTGTTTTTTTTTGCGACATTAAGTCTTTTTATTTTATTTATTTAAATAATGGATCTCGTTATCTGAGTAATAAATTAACTGAATTGAATTGAATATCGTTATTCGAAAATAATCAAATCGGTGGGATATTGTATGGAGTAGAATACATGTGTATTTTTTTTTGTTATTTCATGAATTTTTATAATTTTTTATTTATTTTCTCATAACTTACTCTCGCTCCCAAACCAAAATGATTTGTCTAACTACCACTTTTGCAGCAAAAACTTTCAATCAATTGAGAAATGGAGTCGCTATCCCGTTTTTTAAATTATCATAAAGTCCTGTGATATTAATCCACATGTTATACTGTTTTCAATCATAGGTATTTAGGGTTCCGTACCCAAAGGGTACCTATAACCTAAGGGTATGCTATAACCACAAATACTAAAACTACACTACTATAATACTACTATTAAATAAGTATTTAAGGGGGCTCCCATAAAACAAACTTGATTTTTTTGCTTGTATTTGCTCGATACTGATAACGGCAACAGGTAGGTAGACGCTTGAAATATTCACTTTAAAAAAAAATAATTAAATTAAAATAAAACAAATATTTAAGGGGGGCTCCCATAGAACAGGCATGCGATTTTTTGCCGTTTTTATAGATGATGGTACGGAACCCTTCGTACGCGAGTCCGACTCGCACTTGGCCATAGTTTAAAACAATAATTGAAAATTCGTCCATATTTTGATATTATGTGTCACATAATGTCAAAATACGGATAAATTACAAAAAAAAAAAATTATAAAACTTATTTAATAAAAGTAACGCTAACAGAATCATGTACGTAACATGGGTGATGATAATCATGAATATAACATTACTATTTTTCGCAGATGTACCCATAAATACTAAAATGTTTGTTATTAGAGGTATTCAAATGTCCACGTATTATTGTTTAAACACCGAAAATGCAGAACAATATTTATGCTCCTGATACAAGAATATATTTCCCCTTACCGGGATTTCAACCAAATACTGCCATCTTCGCAGGCAGGGTCAAGGCTTACCAGTCGACAACAAAACACTAGTCAAATGAATAATGTCAATGTGTAATGAGAGATAATTAGACTATAGTGTGAAGTATCTCTGAAAGAGGTGAAAAGGGGGGAGGATATTCGCATGGGGAGCGATATTTAAGCCTATATCTGCCTATATTTAAGCCTGGGATACTTTAATAGCAAGTTATCCTCTAAGGCGATTAATGGACTTACATGGACGACGTGCCAAAGCTAGTAGAATATATGCGATTTACAGAGATTTTTAATTTTCTGTCTGTGTGTGATCGAAATAACCAATGCAAAAATGTAATAAACATAAACAAAATAAACTTTACGTAAGCCTACTCTTGTATCGTTAAAAACATACAAGAGTCGCCAGGACACTCGACTCTACATACAAATGTAGTTTGATTTTCATGTTACTGCTAATAACATGAAACTTTGTGTGACTACACAATTGAATCATCCGCCATATCTAGGTTGGAAACTAGTTTTTCACCTCACTAGGCTCGGAAAGGCTTTTTTGTATGTTTGATATACATACATACATACATATAATCACGCCTCTTTCCCAAAGGGGTAGGCAGAGATCACGGCTCTCCATTTGCTGCGATCCTGACAAACCACTTTCGCTTCACTCACTTTCATAACAATTCTTATACATGCTCGTCGGTTTAGGGTACTTTTGACCTGGCCTTTTTGTAAGATTACTCCAATTTGATGGGAGAAAGTTCGCCTAGGTCTTCCCCTTCCAACTTGCCCTTCCACTCTTTTTATATACACTATCTTCGTTAATCTTCTTTCATCCATCCTCTCTACATGCCCAAACCACCTTAACATACCCTTCTCAATGTTCGTGATATCTCCATCCATTCCACACTTATCTCTTATCACACTGTTTCTGACTCTATCACTCAATTTCACTCCACACATATTTCTCAACGCTCTCATTTCTACTGCATTCACTCGACTTTGATGTCTTTTCTGCCACACCCAACTTTTGCTACCATACATAAGTGTGGGCACCAACATGCACAGCCACGCGTGCTTTTTGCGATATTTTCTGGCTGCCCATAAAGGCATTCAGTGCCCCATTCACTCGATTCCCTGCATTCACTCTCCTTTCAATATCTTTCTCATGCTTTCCGTCTCCAGTAAATAGTGTCCCCAAATGTACAAACTCTTATATCTATTAAGAAAATCTCTTTTTATCCACATGTGAAGAAAGTAGACGTAGAACGTCGAAAGTACTAAGTATGACGTAGCACATTAAATGTTTATTTTTGTTTTTTGTATATTTTATGTGACATATTTTTTTTGTATACTGTTGTGTGTTTAGAGATGGTGAGAATATTGGTTTTATTGCAGTTCATTTTAAGTCTGACACTCTATGGTCTGACATCATACAGAGGATTGCTATGGCCAAAAAGGCATTTAATAACAAAAAGTATATCTTAAAAGCACGCATATCAAAAACAGCTAAAAAGCGGCTGATTAAAGTTTACTTTTGGAGCATTGCTTTATATGGGAGCGAGTCGTGGATGCTAACCCAGAGAGACAGAGAACGACTTCGAAATGTGGTGATGGCGAAGGATGGAAAGGATTAGCTGGACGGAGAGAAAGACAAACGAAGAAGTTTTAAGGATGGTAGATGAGAAAAGATGTTTGCTAGGATGTATTAGAAATAGGAGAGGCAAGATGGTGGGCCACCTGATACGGCACGACAGTTTCTTCCTAAACATCCTGGAGGGTAAAATTGAAGGCAAGAGAGGCAGAGGAAGGCCTAGGCTAACATATTCTAGCCAAATAAAACATAAAGCTGATGTCGAGTCATATGAGGAAGTCAAGAGGCTGGCAATGGACAGAGAAAAGTGGTGGTTACTCCACCGACAAGAGCAAGGCTCTTAAGTAATGATGATGATGATGTTTTTTTTTAACATTTTTTTTATTTTTTTTTACTTTTTTATTTTTCTTTTTACTTTTTTTTGGTAAGTACTTTTTTTCCTTTTTTTCATACTTTTTTTTACCCTTTTTCTTATTTTCCTCGCTGTAGTGAGGTGAAAAGATTTGTGTTATACACGGGTGAAAAGTTATTTAAAGTCTCGTGTTTCAAATGAATACTCGCAGGTAAAATACAACTTTCCCCCCTTGTATATAAATAACTATTTATTGCTTGAAGTTAAAATTGAAAAAATATAAAATTAGAAGAACAATTTTCATAAAAGTAATTTCTATGATAAATATTATAATTTACAGCAACAAAATCTAGTCTCCAACCTAGATTTGGGCAGCACATACTTACATGGTTAGGAAATGCACTTTTGTGGCTTTCGATGAAGGAAAAAACGTGAGGAAACCGGTCTAATCCCGATAAGGTCTAGTTTTCCCTCTCGGTTGGAAGGTCAGATGGCAGTCGCTTTTGTAAAACTAGTGCCTACACCAAAATTTGGGATTAGATGCCAAAGCGGACCCCACACACAGCCTACAGCTCACACACAGCCACTAGTTCATATATGGACAACTAGCTTCTGCCCGCGACTCCGTCCGCGTAGAACCCCTTTATGTCGTAGCTCGATACAAACTTTCACCCTTTATTTCCCCTTTAGGGATTGGTTTCCGGGAAAAAAACTATCTAATGTCCTTCCCAGGGACTCAAACTATCTCGATATTTATCTAAACGGGTTCCATCCACATTTTTACCCACTATTTCATCCCTTTAGAATATTATTTTAGGGATAAAAGCCACCCGTTGTCCTCCTCCGTGGCTCAAACTATATATATACCAAATTTCATCTAAATGGGTTCCATCCAATGTTTCACCCACATTTCACCTCCATTTCCCTTTGGGTATGATTACCGGAATAAAAACTATCCTATGTACTTTCCCAGGGCTCAAACTATCTCTATACCAAATTTCATCTAAATGGGTTTCATCAGGAGATGATTTCCGGGATAAAAACGATCTAACAAATTATCTCTTAACCAAATTTCGTCTAAATTCACCCATTTCACCCCCTTAGGGAATGATTTCTGGGATTAAAACTATCCTTTGTCCTTTCCCAGGACTAAACTGTTTCTAAACATTTCATCCAAATTTTCACCCCCCATTTCACCCGCTTAGGGGATGATTTCCAGAATAAAAATTATCCTATGTCCTTTCCCAGGACTCTAACTATCTCTATACCAAATTTCATCTAAATGGGTTCCATCCAAATTTTGACCCCTAATTTCACCCCTCAGGAGATTTCAGAATAAAAACTATGCATTGCTCTTTACCAAATTTCATCTAAACGGGTTGCATCCAAAGTTTCACCCCCATTTCACCCCATTAGAGGTGATCTCCGGAATTAAAACTATCCTATGTCCTTCCCAGGGACTCAAACTATCTCTATACCAAATTTCATCTAAATCGGTTTTTGCGGTTTAGGCGTGAAGAGGTAACAGACAGACAGACAGACACACTTTCGCATTTATAATATTAGTATGGAAGTATGGACTGTGACGTATCAATGACTACTTACGAGTACATTGACAAGTCACATTAAAAACCTGTATAAAATACAACCACGTTCACACTCAATTCCTTCAGATTAATTACTAGATTTGTCAGTTCGACGATGATTCGGCACAACATGTTAAAAATCGAGGAAATTATACTTAAGAGCCCGTTCACGTGCTCACTAGCGCCACTGGTAAATAATTGAAATATATTAATTTAACGATAGATATTTTAAAAAGTAGGCCGCTGCACACTATATCTGTATTTAAGTATCTTTTTGAATACCTACATCATAATAATCTTTTCGTTGCTGCATTCGTCAATCTATGCGCCCAAAGTTAAAAAGGCCGTTTTTATTACATACACATACCCAGACAAATTAAAAATTGGTCTAATTAGGCCAATACATAAAAAAGGTTCATACACCGACACTAATACTTACAGACCGATAACAATATTACCAGTAATTGACAAAATCATAGAAAAATACCTCGGCAAAACAGTAAATGATTTCTTGTCAAGCAACGGAATAATACATGAAAAACAATTTGGATTTCAAAAAGGGAAAAACACCACCCAACTCTTATCACAATTTACAGATGAGATAAATATACACTTGAATAGCAAAAAACATGTCTTACTAGTTATAATTGACTTCAGCAAGGCATTTGATACCCTAAATCACATAAAATTATATGATAAATTGCAGCAAAGTGGTATACAGGGGCCAAACCTGAACTGGCTAAAAAATTACCACACAAATAGATACAACACAGTAAGCATTGCCGGTAAGCAAAGCGAGCTGTTTATGACCAGGTATGGCACAGCACAAGGTTCAATAATCGGTCCAACTGAGTACCTAATTTATGCCAACGACATGTGCAACATATTCAGCGAGGCTTCCGTGTACCAGTTTGCTGACGATACTTGCCTAATAACAGCTGATAGTGACATATCTGTGGCTGAACGCAAAATGCAGCGCGAATTTGATACATTATGCAGGTGGTCACATGATATGGGCCTATCCATTAACTACCAAACAACTAAAGTATTGCACATACATTCATCACATAATAAAACTAATATAGTGCCCAAAATAGTTGCCCACAAACACCCCTGCATGCATGACTCAAGTACGTGCTGCAACTGTGAGCCCCTAGACCTAGTAAAACAGCATACATATCTTGGTTTATTAGTAGATAACAAATTAAACTGGAGCCCACACATTGACCATGTATGTAAAAAATTAAGAGCAATACTCAGTCAGCTAAACATACTTAAAAATAAAATGCAATATAGCACACTTCGTCTAATATACTTGGCCATGGCTGATTCAGTGATAAATTATGCCATATCTAGCTATGGAAGAACATATAAAACATACCTACAGCGTATATATACAAGTTACAATTAAGGCTGATAAAGACAATTGTACCACTTAAAGTAAAATATAAGCACAAAAACAACTATGATAAACTATTTAAATATTGTAGAATCCTTAATGTATATGATAAAGTAAAAATGGCAGTAATTCTAGAATATAGGCAATGCCTAGGAGGACTGAATAGGTATAGCAGACCACAGAACCTCCGGACACTAACAAGTAATAAAACCTTTACGGTACCAAACAGCAAAAACTTTTATGGACAAAGGGTCTGGTCCAGTTATGTGCCTGTTATCTTAAACAGCTTCCCTACAAATATATTGGAAAAGGTAATGGATTGTATAAGGGATAAACCGCATAAAGCCAAATATGTAATTAAGAAAGCCATACTGAGTGTAAAAAATAATGTTAATTCTTAACTTAACTAACAATAACTAACAAAAACTTACTAACAATAATTTAAATTAAAATGTCAATGATATGATATATAACTAACTAAACTTAGCTAATAATCTTTAAAATTTAAGATTGGGTTAAGTTGTACCTGAATAATATTTTTTTTTTGTTGTCTATCAAATGAAATAAACAGTTCAAATTTTTTATTTTTTTATATTTTTTTATTTAGAGTTCATATATCGACGAATCCAGCAACATAAAAACTAGTTTGATGTATGCACAAGGTACTTAAATACAAAATACAGTGTGTAGCGGCCTACTTTTTAAATTTCTATTATTATTTTTCCATATTATATTTCCCATAGTATATTTTCTCGGAAATGTTCGTATTTGTCATGCTACATCAGTCAACGTCAGTACTTTTTGTACCGTGACCGACTGAAATAGCAAGACACGTTCGTACGTTTCCGTGAAAAAACGATGGGAAACCATTACGCACTACATCTGTATTTAAATAATTTCAATTATTTACAAGTGGCGCTAGCGAGCACGTGAACGGGCTCTTAACGAATTCTTTCTGAATAAAGTTTTTGAGTTATATTTCCTAGTGCCTGGTGAACTGTAGAACTCGCAAGACAATCGTACAAAAAAAGAATTCGAAAAACTGAATGGACAAATTTAATCGGTGGGTGGTGTCGGCGCGTGAAAATTTTCACTGGACAACCCGGAGCAAAACAAAGGGCTGTTTTTTGATGATTTACGAGTTTGGTAATATTAGCAAGAAATTTTAGGCAAGCTGGTGGCAATCGGCTTGTGTGGGCGCTCCGCCACTGATAGGTATAATTATTGAACCAGCACACAAACGGACATAAAAAAACAGCTGAGAGTTAGGTCATTAAATAGGTCTTTAAACATTCTTCATTTCATTTTGTAGGCACCAAGTTGAATTCTATTGCAGAACTGCGATGTTCATATTTAAGTCAGAGTGAATTCTATCACAAAACGGGTTTCTCTTGGAAATACCGACCATTAATCATTAGGGTAAAATAAACACATTTTTAACCGACTTCAAAAAAGGAGGAGGTTATATGTTCCACTGAATGTAATTTTTTTTATGTATGTTCGCCGATTTCTCCGTCAATTGAGGACCGATTTCCAAAATTCTTTTTTTATTTGAAAGAGTATACTCCCGAGGTGGTCCCATTGTCACCAATTTAGGATCTGATGATGGGATCCCAGGGAAATTGAGGGCAACCCTCAAATTTTATAGGCACGCATGTAATGTATTTTGGTAATTTTTATTAAAACTCGTGTATTTACCCTCGGAAATTAATAATAAAATTAAAAAAAAAATTTGGTGAAGTGGAACTGATGATGAAGACCACAGATGACTTATGGAACTCCTCAAAGATATAAAGTACGTCAAAGATTATGACATGATTCCGTTGAAGTAGGAACTAATGAAGTGTTAATTCTGGGATCCTCATCGACGGAACTCCTCAAATATTATCAGCCCACATATAGCTTGCCACGTGTCCTTTATTGCAATAAATATATATTACTTTTAAAGTCGTAACGGTCCGAATACACTAGAAGTACCCGTACAATGCAGCAATGAACGCATTTCTTATAAGTACTTGAGATTATTTGTGTTGGCCGAATTGAATAAAAAAAATCCATTCAAAAAGCAACTCTACTGTCCAAGGTCGAAGGTTCCAATTCCCATGACAGTTTTATAACAAGTCAGCCACATTAAATAATCTCAACCATACACCGTAATGTTCTTTTGTTGAACATGTCGTCAATGGATGCCAAAGTGCGTAAATCAACATATTCCATCTAAAGCAAAAGAGCATCACATGATTTATTAAGTAATTTTTATTGTAAACTTTATTTCTTCTGGCTTACGGTTCTTATTAGAATGAGCTGCTAAAACGTATTAGTTCATTTTAGTTTAAAAAAGTGAATTCGCGCAAGTATGTCATTGTTATCATTCGGACTGGCTTTGCATACAAAAAGATTCAAGAAAGTGAAGGTACCGTTTCGAGGATTTTAAATGACTTTTTCATGTTTGGATCCATAGGAACTCATACTCGATGTCAAAAGTAAAAGGTGACAAGTTCCATCGGTGCCTTTATTTGGTGCCACGTTTTTGAGTGGAGAGTTTTAATACTGTGGTATTTGGAGCGGGTACAAAACAAGAACCTACTTTTTATATAAAGCGTGAGTGCATTCGGTGCCTATTGTGTTTATTCAATTCAATTCAATTTCAATTCTTTATTTGTTTCGGACTAGGTAATGTCCATAAGTTGTTAGTATACAATCACGAATTATGACTAAGGTTAGTATTACAAATTAATTTAATCCTATAATCCTAATGGAGTTAGATGCTCCATCCCCTAGCATAGGGTCCTGCACAATGTAGGGTGTTCCAGTGCCTAGGTAATGGAGCATCCAGCCTCGCAGCCAGCGTCCTCAGGGTACTGTTACCGCTGCCACACATCCGCCGCATTAGTGATGCCGTCCTGCTGCGTATTATTGCGTAAAAGTCATATGTACGTTCTGCCGCAAACATTCCGGACGCACTACAATATCGCGGCAGCCCCAACAGCATCCTGAAGACGTTGTTATATTGTATGCGCAGGGCGTTATACGACCGCTGGGTGTAGCTGGTCCACAGGCTGCAGGTGTAAAAGGATTGGCAGAATGCCTTAAACAACGTCTTTTTGACGTCCTTATTACACCTAGCGAACCTGCGAACCAGCATATTTCCCCTCACTGCCAACGCCCTGCGTTCCCTTTCGATATCAGGTCCTCGGTGACCCAGTGACCAAGGTATTTAAAGATTTTTGTGATCCTAAGTTGCTCTCCACCCAAGATCACCGGCGGCACTGTCTTATAGGATTTTCTCCCCGCTTTGAAGACTAGTACCTCACTCTTCCTCCCATTATACCTTAGCCCATGTTTCACCGAGTACCTCTCGCAGGATGTCCAGCAGCTCTTGCAGCCCACTGATGGAAGGGCTCAACAAAACCATATCATCTGCATAACTTATGTTATTGATTGATTTATTGTCAATAGAGCATCCGACATAGGCTTTGTTGAGCTCATCCATCAGATGGTTTACGGTATTGATAACACGACACTATTAAAAAACTAGAGCACATTTGATTGTTTTGTGCTTAGTTCAATGATCCAAGTGACTCTTTAACTCATCAAAAACTTTTAGGTATAAGTAAAAGTAAATATAAGAAACCGGCCAAGAGCGTGTCGGGCCACGCACAGTGAAGGATTCCGTACTTTCTATTAGTTAAGCCACATTAAAAATCACTGTCCTATATCGTAAGTTTAAAAAGGTCTTATATTTACAGGAATTCACGGCACTCGTCCTTAGTTAAAGAAGGCACTTTTTCAGTAATGACGCAAAAACTTTTGAACCGATCTTGGTCAAACTAATTTCCGTTTAAAGTATTTAAAAATAACTATGTCCATGATTTTTTCATATTTTCCAATAACACGATTCGGAAGTTAGAGAGGCACGGGAACACTATTTTGTGGACTTTCGGAGTAATTATCTCCGAATATATTCACAAAATCAAAAAAATTGACTTACAGTGATATTTTATTTTATTTTCAGGAGCCGCCCTCAAAATAAATTTGTTGTTTTATTATGTGGCGGCTAACATAATACACCTACATATAGTTTCTTTTTCTTGAGTATAATGCCTGTGACCAGACGAAACTATAAGCGTTCCGTTTTTGCCATTTTGGCTAGGTAACCCTAAAAATGACTCTAAGTTCACCTGTGCCGAGCCTTGGCCGTACCCGGACCTGCGCAGTAACATGTAAATGTAACCTGATAAAACGAAGTTTTTTGGTCAGTTACATATTTTTCCGCTTAATTATTGACACTGCGAAGCGTTCATAGCCCAGCAGCGCCTGCGAGTCGAATACGATAACGTAGGTTAAGCAAAGACGGAAGTGGTCAGTCTTTGGAGGGGTGACCGCCTATTTGAGTGGTTACTATAAATGAGCGCTTCCGTGCTTTGGAAGGCACGCTAAGCAGTTGATCCCGGCTGCTGTCTATGACAGTAGTTGTTAAGCCGAGTTAGAGGCCATCGGGCGGCTTAACAACCTCTAACAGTCAAAATGCCCACTCACTTGACAAAGGGGGGACAACTGTCACTTGCGTCCGCAGGAGCTACCTATCACAACCCTGCACGTGTCCCCTGGGTGGTACTAAAGAGTGACAAACTCAAAGGCCAAATAATGTATGCCATACGATTAAATAAATAAATTGACACTGGGTTTGCTACGCGCCTGAATGTCACCGTTTGCTGGCCGTCTCTTCGACGCGGCACGGCAGGATTCATGAACTAGCTGAGCGCCGGCCGGCTCATGGGCCGGACTCGGCTCGGTGTTCTGCACCCTTATCGTGGGATTGAAGTGAGTTGCGTTTACTACAAGCGCTAGCGCCTATCGTTAAGATTTAGTATGAAAAGTCTATACACCGCCCCTGGTGGTCACTCATAGAACTAAAAATCCAAACTGTAACGTGAGTCACTTATACATTACTTCACCCGCGATCGACTCCACGATCGCTCGTATAGTTTCATCGATTTTCCAATATTCAACCTTATATCACAAGCATTTATCGTTTTAATTTAAATGCTAGCGTTTGTCGGTTATGTCTGTAATGTCATAACCGACAAACTTAAATTAAAACGATAAATGCTTGCGATATAAGGTTGAATATTGGAAAATCGATTGAACTATACGAACGAACATGAAGTCGATCGCGAGTTTAGTAATGTATAAGTGACTCACGTTACAGTTTGGATTTTTAGTTCTATGAGTGACCACCAGGGACGGTGTATAGACTTTTCATACTAAATCCTAACGATAGGCGGTAGCGTCTGTAGAATACGCGACTCACTTCAATCCCACGCTAAGGGTGCTGGTCTGTAGTTACGAGTACGTATTGTAAGGTTACGATTGTTACTCACGTTAGCCGTACTGTAAGTCATCCTTAAGTAGTCTAGTTTACGTTTAATAATATAACCACTCACAACAGACACCTATATTTGTCAGCAACACAGCGAATCCTCAAATCAATAAAGGGTATATGGCGTACTTATGACTCCACTTTCCGTGAAGCAGGCCGTAAGCTTGTTTACCACCGATGTAGTACCTATTTAAAAAAAAAGCACGCCCAAGGCCGCTTTCACGCAGAGGCTTCATTAAGCCGGTGTGTAAACGCGGCCTAACTGTGTAGCTTTACTTTTCTCTTAGTACAATAATTCGAAAGGATTATTAATGACGTCGAGCCTATAGTTTGCTACTGCCACTGCAATAAAACCACTCAATCGTGTCATTGTAATAACAACCGTAAGTGATCCATCTTAAGATCAAATTTGACTAATTATCATGATTTTTATAGAGTTTGCGAAAGTTATAGCCCGCAGCCCGTTAGTGCGTAGGCGCAACTCCCGCAGGTCTTTGTCAAAGCCAGTTCGTCAAACTTGGTTTATATTCATTTTTAGGGTTCTGTGAACGACGCGTGGCGTCGACGGGGTCGATGTGCGACAGGCCAGAGCTCGACCTTCACGACCCTACAGTCACCTAACAATGGGCGTTTTAAAAGACGCGGCAGGCGAACCGCGGCGGTTGAACCGCTCAAGCGTGCTTTTAAAACGGCCGTAACGCGCTTTGATAGCGCAGGTGCTCTTGGGGAGCACTAATCCCGCAGACTGAGCTGCACTGTGGAAGGACGGGGTGAAGATAAAATAATACTTTGATGAAAATAAAGTGAAATGGTATAATATAAAAAGAGACACAAGCTACTGGCTATTACTTTCCCTACTTCCTATCACAATTTCCCTACTTAAGTTTTCCTCTGCTTCCTAGGAGCTCCCACTGGTGGGGCTGAACGAACACAAATTGGACTGGCGAATGTAGCCTGTTTTATACCCCTTGAGGTCCACTAAATTAATGGGATCTCTGTCTAGCAAAATTATACAATATTAGGCCAATAGGGCGCTTTCAGGATTTTCAATTTACGAGGCCTTGCCCACTATTACTATCAAAAAACTACTTTTCACGTTTTCCTGATTTTCAGGGAAACCCTAATACATATTTTCCTTCAAGAGAACTATTTCTGAGCTATACATTGCAATATCTATTAGTTTTCCCGCTTTTCTCGTTTAAATTGGGAAACTCGATAATTACGTAAAACTGCGAAGTTTTGTAACATTAAAAAGCTTCGCCAGGTCCTAATGGCTTTAATTAACATTGGTATTAAAAAGTAATTATACATACGTAAGGGCATTTACCTTACCTTTCTAACGGTACCCTAATTGTCTTCGTACCTCATTTGGTTACGACACTATGGCCGGTAGAGACCGTCAATTTTCACATTTTCATTAACTTGGTAGCATAAGTCTGACCTTTTGCTCCAATTTTTTTAGCCAATCAGAGAAATCAACTCGAACTTGGCAACTCTTGCGCAATATTACATCAGAACCTTGATACATTTTAATCTAGAATTTACTTTACTCATTTAGTAACTCTAGTCCCTTGTTCACGGACTAGCTCGGGATATAGTCTCGAGTTGGTTTTTTTACAAACTACTTTGGCCGTCTCTCCTTCGATTATCAGGGGCTCTCCCTCTATCGATCTTCATGAAACAATTACTTGAGGTACCTGGTACCTTTATCTTTACTTTAAGCTATCAACTACGTCTGTACTCATAGTACTTCAGTCCTAAATAAATTACGCGCTTCTTATATGAGCCGTTTTGCTTTAGGAGCTTAATCTGGGCACTATTGCCGTCCTTATGTAAAGGGATTATAACAAAGACTTTAGTTAGCTAATCATTCATTTATTGCTTAACTAATCGGCCACTTAGGCGCTCCCTTTCTCTTCAAATCTCTCTCTGTAGCCCGTAGGCACTACTTTCTCTACACATCTCTTTCTGTCGCACACAGGTTCCGTACCATAAAGGTAATAAAGAACCCTTATGGCGTGACTCTGTCTGTCACAACGTGAAATATCTCAGGAACTAATGCATTATCCATTTGAAATTCGGATTAGTTGCAGACAAATTAGTTGATCCACGTGTATGGAAACTTTAAAATATAAAAATGTAGGTATTTTTATTTTCTATGAAAAATTACGCATATGGTGGGGGGCTGAAAAATAAAAGTAGGCTATCAAATTAAAGGGCTTTACTTTCAGAATGTGCAACACATTCTAAAACAGTTTTCTTTGACTTATCTTCTTGTATCAATGTTTTATTTCATTTCATTTACCTAATGTTTGACAAAGCTTACATTTTAATACCGATTTAGCCTAGTTGGTACTTGGTAGTAATCCTGCTTACGAAGCAAGAGGTTCTGGGTTAGAATCCCGGTAAGGGCATTTATTTGTGTGATGAGCACGAATATTTGTCCCTGAGTCACGGATGTTTTCTATGTATTTAAGTATTTATTTATCTGTATAAGTATGTTTATCGTCGTCTAGTACCCACAGTACAAGCTTTGCTTAGTTTGGGACTAGGTCGATGTGTGTCCGCAAATATTTATTTATTTATTTAATAGAGCAGTCAAATTAGCAGCAAAACTTCGTTTTCTTGGTTCCTGTGTATAATTTAGGTACCTATATTTATTTATGTCTGTGTCGAAAAGTCTTAGCATTATGTTTGTAGTTCGCTCCCGTGTAAGAATTTTCTTTTATAGAATTGTAGGTCGATCACGTAACGCATTGTACGCGCGTCAGGTAGGTCTAAATGTCACTTTTTATATGGAAGTTTAATTGTACCGACGCGCGTTCGGAACGTTGCGTGATTACCCCTCTGTTCTTTTATAGTTCCTAGGAACTGCTTAGAATACTAACGAAACCCGGACACGACAATGCGCAAATTGCGGCACGGAAGCGTTTTATCTGTTCATTGCGCGGTCGAGACGCGCAACGCACCGTGGTTAGTTGAGATCACACGCAATGAATTTGAAAAAACCGCTGCCGCCGCCGCTCAAAGTGGTGGCCGGGCCGTTACAGTTTGATCCCAAAGTTGCGACAGCGCCGCCTGCTGTTATACCTCTGTCTCTCTGTAGGTATCTCAGTGTACATATTCTTTGGTACAGTCGCCATCACATACATCGGTACACTACAGGTGTTCATAAATATCGGCACATGCACCCTAATGCCTTGAAAATAGAGGTGTGGTCCGATGTTTCTGACGTGCTTGTTTGCTTCGATGTATGAGATGGCGACTCTATATGCTTTATCTATGTGAAGTGTGCAATAAAGAGTATTTCGGGGTATTCTGTGGCGGATGTTTTTACTGATTTAAACAACAGTCCGTGGGCGACCGAGCTCCACTCGGATGAAAATGGAGAAAATACGGAGAAAACGAATTTTCCAGGACATGAGACCTATCCAGATCGATTTCTCGCCCTCGTAACCACCTATATTCCAAATTTCATCGAAATCGTTAGAGCCGTTTCCGAGAACGTGATTGCAAATATATATACATATACATATATATATATATATATATATATACAAATATTTCTCGTTTAATAGTATAGGATTCATAGTTCATAGTATAGGATAAGTATCAGCAACCTAGTGCAGATCTAAGCCCTAATTGACGACCGGTTAGCCTAGGGTAATAGTGACGCTGCCTAAGAAGCTAAAGGTAAGAGAGCAAATATTTGTGAGATGAGCATGAATATTTGTTTGAGTCTTGGATGTTTTCTATGTATATAGTAAGTATTTATCTATTGAATATATCACTAGTTAGATTTGTGTAAGATTGTCCTTATTATTTATTTATTATCTAATTCCGAAACGTGTTTATCGAAGTTTTTTTATTTTTTTTTATTAGGCTCACACAACAAATTACAGTAATTATTTCAGTAGCATAATAAGCTAGATCAGCAGGGGACCAATTTTTGACTTTTGAGCTCTCGACTCTTTCACTCGAAAACTGTCAAAAATGATGAAATGCTATTTTAAAATAGTAAGCGAAAATTGAAAAACGATTGGTATTGACCACTCGTATTCAATCCTATCGGTAGAAAATAAGTGCCTGCAATTTTGACACTATAATCATCATCATCATATCAGCCGAAAGACGTCCACTGCTGGACATAGGCCTCCCCCAAAGAGTGCCACAATGGCCGGTCCTGCGCCACCCGCATCCAGCGGACTCCCGCGACCTTTACCAGGTCATCAGTCCACCTTGCGGGGGGCATACCCACGCCACGCCTTCCGGTACGTGGTCGCCACTCGAGAACCTTTCCGCCCCAACGGCCATCGGTTCTACGTGCAATGTGCCCGCCCACTGCCACTTAAGTTTAGCAATTCGGAGGGCTATATCGGTTACCTTGGTTCTGCTTCGGATAACCTCATTTCTGATGCGATCGCGCAGAGAAACTCCCAGCATAACCCTCTCCATTGCCCTTTGAGTGACTTTGAGCCTTCTTATGAGGCCCATAGTAAGCGACCACGTTTCCGTGCCATATGTCATCACTGGCAACACACACTGGTCAAAGACTCTCGTCTTGAGACACTGCGGAATATTGGACGAAAATATGTGCCGTAATAGCTTCCCGAATGCTGCCCAGCCGAGTCGGATTCGACGATTGACCTCTTTCTCAAAGTTGGACCTACCTAACTGGACAGTCTGTCCTAGGTATACATAATCGTCTACAACTTCGAGCGTAAAGTTACTATAATCATATATACTTTTATTTCATTTTCGAGCGCTCGATAGTAAAAATGCCGGTCGATCACGTAGTAACGCATTGTACAAACGTCGAGTAGGTCTAAATGTCACTTTTTATATGGAAAATTTACAGTTAAATTGTACTGACGCGCGTTTGGAACGTTACGTGAGTACCCCTCAGTAGATAGAATTACATATCAGTATTTCCAAACTTAGAGGGATTGGCAATGTGCACAATATTTTAAATTTAATAATTAACATAACATTTACCTACATTTTGCGATAAATATCTAATATCAAACTCAAAAACCCAATTTGAATTAAGTAATCTTCAATTTTATTTTTAATTGTTTTTTTATATTTATTTATTTATTTAATTCTTGAAAAGACACATACAATGGTTACATAATAAATGCACTGCCAAACTGCATAACAGTTTGTTGGCAGTTCGTGTTGCTCTTGGTACATATTTGTGTCGCTACTTACTACTAATTACTGCTGTATTATTTAATTAGTGCTAGGCATCTACTTTCACATCAAATATCTAATTATTAATGTGGGTAGGGTGTGTTTAAATCTTGCCCAAAGAAGGATGTTCTGCGGACAACGGGATTATAAAATGACATGTTATTTTTATGTGATATAGTGTGATGGATTACGAGATTTATACCTGGTAATAAAGTTTAAGAGAGAAAGAAGGGAAGTACAGTCAATGTGTGAGCGTACAATTATGTATAATGTAGATAATTAATTCACTACATTTTGTGCGAGATGAAAGAGTTGGTATGTTGAATTGTTTCAGCCTGCTGAAGAACCTGAGATTGCGCCCTAGCTGAAGCCTTTATTAAAACTTTCACGATTTTCTTTGATCATCAGATGTGATTGGTAGGTATAAAACTGCAACGGATTTTGCAAATTGTACCTAACCCTTTTAGAGCACTAAGATCGCTTTTCATGCTGCCTCACTTACCTAATAAATACATAGCAATTACAAGCCTTATATAGATTTCATATGTAACGATGTATATTTGTACAAAGTAACATGCAGTAAGTAGGTATGTATGTACCTACCCAATCTTGCAAGTCGATTTTCACCCATTTCTATTAGTCATATCAATTTGAATCTCTGCAAGTATATACCTACAGAGTGTGGCCTGTAATAGGAGCAAAAAAAAACGGTAGATTATTAAGCTTGTGAACAATTATTTCCACGTGGTTTTATTTGAAAAAAAAAAACTTTTTTTTTTGAATTTTTTTTTCTTCAAAATAAGTTTACTTGTATAGTTTTACTCTTCTGGAGTGCTATAAGTAACTTTCTATTAAAAAACCACAAAAAAAATGAAATAAAAATTAAAAAATCACAAAAATATCTTTTGGAGACAAAAATGCAAAAACTATTATGACCCATTACATGATGTTACCTCAAAATCTGCATTGACTGTTGTGCTTCGATGTCGTGGTGCCAAGATACCTACCTACATTACTTGGAGGTCATAACTTTATATGAAAATCTCCGAATCCAAAAAAAAAATAATTCAAAAATCAAAAAAATCAAAATAATTTATTTCAGTAAATTAAATACGTATACAAGTATCTGTGCTGGTGCCTCTTTTTAAGTATATAATATACTTGTGCTAAGAAGATCACCGCTCTTCCACATGTTGTGACTTAGGTGTATTTAGGCATAACTTAAAATATAAATAAGAAAGTTAACATTTCATATTTATACTATGTGGTAAGTGTTAATGACACAAGGGGCAAATGCTCTAAGGAAGCGTCCTTTTCAATATTTGCTCCTATTACAGGCCACACCCCGTATATGATGTAGATGACGATACAATTACTTGGTTTCATTAAGTTAATCTAAGATCTAGCCAGAAAGTTGAACCCTTTAATAACTAACGGTGAAGTCAGTGAACCCTTTGAGTAAAACCTCGATTTGAGCACAACAATGACACGCGCTCTATCAGCTTTAGTTTTAAGGCTTGTACTCCTAAAAGTGATTTTTAATCATAATTGGTTTCTCGCCGTTTGATACGTGTGACATTGCCCTAAGCTGTTAAGAAAGTAGGTTGGCTGCGATGAGTCACACTCATACAAAGAGCCGATCCGCAGGTTAATGCCAAATCACATTGACCTAAAGACGGGTTTTGGTAACGGATCTGTTTTGATTGTTAACATTAACGAGTTGGCTGTTTCCATGCATTTGTTTTGTCACTCCACTTTACTGAGTAGAACCTACAGCGATCACGTGAAGAAGGGGCTGTCCATACTCGTATATTATGTCATTTCAAAGGATGGCTGTGACAATTGGATGACGGTCTCAGAGCATAGAATACTAGAGAGAGGATAAGCCGCCGGCGGCCGTGTCGCAGCTGTATGCTCAATGGGCATACTCTGCCATACTGTGCACGCGAGCTGATCGCAGAGAATATTACGTTTTTTCCCAAAATGCCTGATATGATGCGCGTTTATTGTCAAATAAGCGTGTAGGTATACAAGTGTGTGTGTTTTAGATGTGTGCGTGCTTTGTCTTGTTAACTACTTGGGCGTTGTGTGGGTTAATGAACTTGCGACAGGCGTACTCTATACAAATCGGCCGGCATGTCCGATCTCCTTATATTCATAAATCTGTGATGACGGTAGTCATTTTATTAGGCGGGGAGGGTCCATTAAGGAATTAACAGGATGATGATAGAGGAGGGGGGGGGGGGGGGGGGGGTCAAAAATCGTCAAAAAACGATGACGCAATATACGGACAAGCCCGAAGACATATGAGTATGACCTACAAATACTCTTTATTGCAAACTTAAGCAGATAAATTTGGCGTACTCTTTTTATGTATTCATCCTAAAGTGTTTATTTATGCGTCTAGATACTATACAGGAGGGTCAATCAACTATTTCTTGTTGCTCGTTGCCATGGTTACGTCTCCTGGGTCACCCTTTATAACTATTATTTTATGGGGTTTAAATCCACTAAAAACGTGTTTTTGTTATATTGGTAAACACATTCCATGGTGGCGCATCTCCTTAGCATGATATGATTCCAGTTTATAGTATTTTTTTATAAGAAAGTCTGTCTCCGTTGTCTCTTGGCTTACCGGGACAGAATAACAACAAGAAAAAGTTGATTGACCCAGGAGCACTACCTACTACTATTATTTCGAGAAAAAACTTTCTTAGCCAAATACGTAATATTAGCGAAAAGTCAGTGACGGTTGCGTGTGAAGCGAACCAAGGTTTTACCTATTTGATTACCATGGTGAGCTATATGTATTTTCCATCGTCTTTTTCTTATTTCTATTACTCGATTGGGCGAGTTAGGGCACAGCGGAATGTGATATCGTTTACTTTTTGAGTAGCCCACCTCACAGACGACCACTATAATAACAACAGTCATTGCTCTGTTGGTATTTAGGCATGTGGTTGTGTTCGAGTTGAGTAAGGACTTATCAAGTACGCTGTATTAAACAGTCACTGATGAGCGAGGCGAGTAGGAGCGTGGCGCGTGAGATGCCCCATTTAAGATCCTTATCTAATTTAGGGAGGTGCAATATCCCCTTTCATGCTGACACTTCCTAACCAGAAACCTGATTAAATACAACGATTATCAGATCACCGTTGTCGCTTACGGTTGTTGTTCGCGCACGCAACTCCGGCGCAGTCCGCACCGGTACCGCGCACGCACCGCTCGCCTCACTCGTGCGCATCCGAACGAGTCAATGCTGGTCGAAGTTTTAATTGAATCTTGCTATTGATTTAGCTGCGTTTAGCAGCCTTATCAGTGATTTGCGATGCCAAAGTGCCTCATGTTTGTGGTCGGTGAGTTATTTGCAGTATTAAATCAAATAACTGGATATTTGTTGAAAAAACATTTTTTTAAGAGTTGACAACTGAAGATTATACATATAATTTGTTAGATTTTGCAATGGACCTAGTCATACGCAGTCAAAAATTTCCTTGTTGTTCCTGAACGTTTGGTATATCCGCATGTAGCTCTACCGTTACTGTTTGGCCTGTTTCAAAATTGTAGATTCCAAAATGTCGACGTCCGAAACAGAAAAAAATCAGCCAAAGACGAAACAATCTGTGCGAAACCTTGATGCTGTGATTTATACGGTAAAATTAGCTTTTGATAACGAAAACATTTGCCGGGTAAAATCGAATACTTCACATTTCAGTGTGAGAAAGTAAACAGTAAAAGTAATATTTACACTTCATGAATGTTTACGTTCCTAACTAATGGTCTTGACTCATTCAGGTAAAGACTTATCGACATACCAACTTACAAAGTTTAAAACACTTTTAATAATGTAATAACATAAGCAGACTAGCAGGTACATAATATACGTATGTACGTACAGAGAGCGAAGTTGTTTGGTATGCACACCTGTAGGCCCTGTACCTACCTATAGAAGTATTTATGTAGAGGAGGGGACACTTTTTCTGCAGGCGACTGTACTTATAAAGAATAACAGATATTTTTTTTGATATGCCTGATATCTTTGTTTTGTCAGCAATAACTTTTATGCTATTTTAAGAGTAGAGAGTATTTGTTCCGGTCGCTGAATTTTATCAGAGAATAATTATGACAAAAAATAAATACGGCCTGCTTAAAATAATACTCGAAAAATAAACTATCAAGAAAGTGTGTAGTTATAGAAACCAAGTTTTTTCGTGACCTGGAAATGTCTGATAAATAATAAATATTCTCCGTAGGTATCTTCATTTATTCCTCGATTAAGGCATTTTAAGTACCTATAACATAATGTGTTACTTAAAATGCCTTGTGAAGTGGCATTAAATTTTCATTATTATTATGAGTATACTTACATCATAATAATTGACAACAGTAGGTACAAAAAAATAATGAATGCACACGCACATGTCATAACGGCGATAAAATTGCTTGCGATGCGACGTTCCAAATAGCTCCTATGTATAACAGCAAAGCGACAAGCCTTTGACACCTGTCGAGTAGTAGTTCCCACTTTCACCATTAGTAATCTCGTGGAAAAAAAATTGGGGAAAAAACGGTCCATTAGTAACGTTTTTAATTTGCTGATTTGGTTTATTAGACGTAACATAGGCAAATTGGACATAACATTTTCTGAACGTCGTATGGACATTGATGGTCGTAGTTGAGTTTTGAAGTTTATATTGTGCACAGTAAGGCTCTTTATGCAGCTTGTAATCGGAGAAAGATACGACCTTTGGCGAGTGAAGCAGTTAAAATGCGGCGGACAAATCGAATGCGTTTTCTTGGTAATGAAATCGTATGTGACTTGTTCAGTGACGCTTATTTGTGGGGCTGTGTAAGGTTTAATTAAAATAATAATAAGGTTCCCACCTTATGTGTATGCTTGGACATCTGGTATGATAGTCTCATAAATACAGACATACATGAATATTTAGAAATGCCACAAATTAGACAAGAAGTTAACATACAAAGAACGGCTCCACGGGCACACAAACGAACTCGCAAGGGACCTGTTTAATGTCAATGATACCATGACAAGGCTTAAACGACAGCAGATACCTACTGCAGTTAGACTCTCTGGTCTGGACTAAATACTTATCTATAGTGTCTCTGCACTAGATAGTGAACTCGCCTAAAGTTAGGAGAGTGAGTGCTTTTAAAACAGGCCCAAGGTTACCAGTTACTGAATTCTTTATAAAAATGTTGATACTAAACTCTGTAAAATGTAAATGGTACTACTACCTCATAATGAAGTAAACTACTAAAATTGTCCCATTACTGCAACCTGTTCTACTCAAACAAGTAGCACAACAATCGAAAGTGCACCGATTATGCATAATGATAGCTTTGTCAGCGATGAAAATGCCTCGTTGTTACAAAATACCTATGTAAATTTAAACACATACCAAAAACTACTTTCTAGCTAAGACAATATGCGAGAAATGGTGGCGATAACATCTATTTCAGTACTTGGGTCATACAGAAATTTAGGTTCGCGACAATCGCGGCACTCCTGCGGACATTGCCAAAGTTAAAGCTAGAAAGCCATTTTTTTGTTGGACTCTTAATCCGCATAAACGGCATCTCCTTTTAAATGATTTCATGCAATTACATCATTTTTCTATGAGCGGAACCTTTAAGACCCTCTTCCGTTATTTATAATTATCTGATAAGTACTTAGAAGGCTATAGCTTGGCAATAACTCTGAGTCCCTGTATTTGAGATCCATGGACATGACTTTACAGACATCTCAAATGCAGTCTGTTGAATGAATTAATGAATAATAAAAAAGAATTAGTACCATGTTAACAAATTGAACTCTGGAAAAGTAGTACACCTATTGTAAAGAAAAATAGAGTGCATTTTATTGAGATATGGAATCTCTGGATTTTACTCTAAAATTATAATCTTCTGTTCTCGTGATTGGTAGAGGCCTAATTAAATAATCGGGGACTCATCAGAGACCGGCCGATCAAAGGCAGTTAGTTACACCAATCATGGAATTTCCCGAGAAGCCGCATTCAGGCCCAGAAGGCAACTGTAAAGAGCTTGGTGGCACAATATGAGGTTCGCAGTAGGGACATTCGAATGATCTGAATGAAACTACCACATTCACTATGGCCCAAGGTATTTATTTGATGCCAAATTCGACTGTGCTGTTCGCGGGTACATGAACAAGTTGCAGATCATCTGTTCTAACCCTTAGAGAAGAAAAGTTAGGTATATGAATATTGTCAAAAGATCTTGATCATACAGTTAACTACAAGAGTTTGGTCGTTTAATATTATTCAATTTTAACCAAGTTTTCGTAGTTACCAGGCCAAAAATATCATGATGTTCTTAGTGTTCTAACGAACGTGAATAGTGTTTAAAGAAGCACGAAAGGTATATTTCGTTGTTTTTTTAAAGGTAACCAGTATATTGGGTACCAGTACCATCCATGCGCTGTACCTATAAGTAAGTATGTATGGAAGGTATGTATGCACATCCTGTACTTTCACTCAATGCAGTGTACACAATGTTATAGCATAATACATATGGAGGTTCTACTCTCTTTGACATGCAACCGCATATTGCTACGAAGCCGGAGGTCCCGGGTTCGAATCCCAGTAAGGGCATTTATTTGTGTGATGAGCACGAATATTTGTTCCTGAGTCATGGATGTTTTCTATGTATTAAAGTATTTATTTCTCTATATAAGTATGTATATCGTCGTCTCGTACCCATAGTACAAGCTTTGCTTAGTTTGGGACTAGGTTGATTTGTGTAAGATTGTCCCCAAAATATTATTATTATTATATTACTCATGATGTATGGTTGCGTACAGGGACGCAATTCAACATTCACTCGATTGATATCAACTGAGATTAAGACTATTTAGAGAACGATGTGTCACAAACAATTATAATATCCGTTAGTAGGTAGGGCAGATGCCCCGGTTCCGGCCACTGGGCCGGTTTTGGCCACTTTCAAATTTAAATTGATAAACTAAGGTACAGAAAACTGAATGGCCAATCAGTCTTAGAGTGGCCACAACTGGATCATCTGCCCTATAGGTACTCAAGAACAATCAAAACAAGGAAGGCTTGTACGAGTATAGGGTTTCTATGCCAACTATTATATACTCGTTTAAACTTAACTTTTTATAGGTACTTTGCTCTTAAGAACACACAATTTACCTGCTTTGCCTTAACCCTTTTCCAGGCCCGCAGTTGAAAGATGACAATCGAATGTCAGTCTTATTCATTGACATTAAAATATATGTTTGACTGGCTGCATGTGGTCAATATAACGCCTATGCCTGGAAAAGGGTTAAGGTTGACTGGTAGAGAATGCTTTATAACATCAAGTCCGCCTATTGCACCATAAGTTATTATTTTGTGCAATAAAGATGAAATAAATAAATGAGTGTATTATTATATCCTTCATATCGATAGGCGGCGTGTGAGAATTGTCACTGGACAACCCGGAGCATAAAAAAGGGTTGTTTTTTGATGATTTATGGGTTTGTTAATACATAGCAAGAAATTTTAGGCAAGCCGGTGGGAGGCGGCTTGTTTGGGCGCTCCGCCACTGCTGTACATATTGAACCAATTGGCAAAACATTGGCGGATGTAAACAATATCAAAACAATAATAATTGTTAATACCAAATAAACGCCAGAATGTAACACAGTCGCTGTGGCCGAAATCGGCCAGGACAACATCATGTCATGTCATAATATCAAAAAATTGGTCTTCTTACGTTTCGAGAAAAAAAAAGTCAAACCCTATTATTTCATAGTAGCAATACGATAGCAAAATGGGAGTTTTACACTTATGCGGCAATTACACTTCGTCGTTCGCCGCATGCTGCATGCGGCGAACGCAAAAGTGTAAAGACCCGTTAAGCGGCAAATACACGGCGTCGTTCACCTAATGCGGAGACCGCATTAGGTGAACAGCGAAGTGTAATTGCCGCATTATTCAATAATGCGCAAACAAAGTGACATCGCGCGATACTGCGCTGCGATGTCCAGGCTGCCTTATCTCGATCTATTCATGCATAACGAATGTTACCAAATGCGACGCGAAGTTGCATTTGATATTGGTCACTACCTACCTTCTTTGGTCATATTCGTTCTCATCTTCGTTATTTGTGATTCGTTCTTTCATACTGTTTGGCTCTTTAGGCGGCACAGGTGTTTTTGAGGAGACAGTATGGACACTTCAAAAAGGTATAATTAATATCGAATTATGAAGCGTAGAAAAAATACAGGAGTAATTCATAAATATGAATACAGAAGACCCAGTCTCATAGTGATGAAACGAAAAACTAAAAAAAAACAAACAGCAAACCTGTCAAAGAGAAAGTGACTAAGAGCGAATAAAACGAGGAAATTGAACAAAAGAAAAATTATAGCATTGTATAGCTGCCCTTTTCTAATTTTAGCGGCGAAAGTAACGCTCTAACCAATTACATTAAACCTGTACTGCTTTATTTACCCTACGACAGGGTTGTTCAATTACGCGAAGCCAAGCAAACACGCTGAATGTCGCCACAAATTAAAAACTCGTTCGATGCAAACAATCTGTCCTCGCTGCGGCACAAATATCTCGGGTAATGGAAGCCCCTTAAATGTGACCCGACCCTACTTCTTAGAACGACCAAAGGGGCCAACGGTCGACTATTAAACGTTGGGCTTAACTTTCTACGAAGCAGCGATCAATTTTAAAATTGACTTTATCAGCAGCACTCCGCTATTTTCTTTCTTTATTTGGCACTACCTACCCTTGCGACTTCGCCCGCGTATTGCTAAGAACGCAGGCAAACTTCAAAATCTTTCCTGGCAAAGTGGCTCATGCAACTAGATTACCACGATACTGAACTCCAACTAGTAGTGACAAAATAAGTAGTGTTACTGTAATAAAGTATAAATTTATTATAGTATCTACTGCACGTACCTATATATAAATATTCACATTAACACAAACACACTTGTTGGATTGTAAAGGGTATTAAAATAAGTGAAGCAGATATAACTTAAGATACTTACTTGTTACTCTGTATAATCTCCACTTATAATAAATCTCTAAATTAAAAAAAAGAATCAGCCAGTTTGAAACTAAGCTTTGTGTGGTACGAATGTTCTCAGCATCCCATGAACAGAAAAATATGAAACATTTTATATAGGTACATTATTATTCTAGCTGCAACTTAGGATAGTTTTTATCCGACTGCGACAGTTAATTAATTTTCCGTAATATACGACTTCATTTAATTTTTCATTTACTTTTATTGAAATCAAACGCTGCTCCAACTGTCAGCTATAAGAAACGTCAAATTTTCTTCAAAATGGCGGAATTGCTTTGCCTTTCACTTATTAATAATTTAAATCCAGTCTACGACAGACCTTTACGATACACATGCCAAAAGTCAAACCATAAAAAAATATTCGATTGTGATATGAGAACTTATATGCGCAAATTTCGCATTATGGTGTAATCTCTATAAATGTATCAACAAATTTGAACAATATAATTATATTGCTTTTTTTGAATGGCAAACACACGCGCTCTTTGCGCATTCTGCCAAAGTGCCTGCGGCGCTACCACGAAAACCGAAACTCGAAGTTCGTATCTATTCTACGTTAGTATAAACTGCATCCCTGTCACTCGAGTATTGTTATTGTTAGTGCGATAGAAATAGAGAAACCCGAATATTTTCGAATTCCTAAGTTCGTGGTTATAGCTCAGGAATCGAAACTACACCCCAAAAGCCGCGTCCGCTGCGCCATGTTTTCGTGGTTTTTAAACGTCAAACATGTTTTGCCAATCAAAACAAAACCCTATTTGTTTGCCGAACCTGACGGAAAACATGTTAGATGTTTAAAAACATGGAAAACATTGGTGCAGCGGACCCGGCTGTAGGTAGACACTAAATAAAATAATCATAATGTATTTTCTCGAAAAAAGGATAATAGAGAAAAAATCAACGCAAGAGGTTATATGTATAGGTAATCACTAAGTTCCAAAGTTTTATGTTCTGTCCCTTTTCCACAAAACGCACCTTCATATGAAACGATTGTTTTTTACTATGACGCTCGAGGATCTTGAGGTCACAGTCCCCGATCGTTTTCTCACTCTAACAAGCGACATTAAAATCGGTTTTGAGATATTTGAATGGGATTTTCGTCATTATCTATACCTACATATAAATGCCTACTCGTATGTCCTGACTGACTCACCCACTCACTCATCAACGCACAGCCGAAACTACTGGGGCTAGAGAGTTGAAATTTACACCAGAACTACCTTTTACAACGTAGGCAACGGATAAGAAGGGATTTTTGGATATTCTACCCCTAAAGGGGTCAAATAGGGGTGCAAAGTTTGTATGGGGGAAACTTTATTTTTTGAGCTAGAGACTTAAAATTTTGTATATATATTACTTATTAGAATACAAATAAAGTATTTTCAACGTTTAGGAAAATTCTGCCCCTAAGAAACAAGGGGTGCAAATTTTGTATGAGGGAAACTTTATTATTTTAGCAAGAATTTCAATACATTGTAGAAAGCTTACTTATTAGAATACAAATAAAGTACTGTCAGCGTTTTGGAAAATTCAGCCTCTTAGGGGGTTAAAAAGGGTTGCAAAGTTTGTATGAGCGAAACTTCTTTTTGAGATAGAAGCTTAAAAGTTTGTAGAAAGATTACTAATTACAATACAAATAAAAAAAACAGCGGATTGGAAAATTCCACCCCTAAGGGTATGAAAAAGGGGTACAATGTTGGTAAAGGGGATTTTTTTGAGCTAGAATCTCAAACCTTTTTAAAAAGATTACATAATAAAATAAAATAAAATACTTTCAGCGTTTTAGAAAATTCCACCCCTTAGGGGTGTATAAAGGGATGCAATGTTTGTAAATATATTTTTTTAGCAAGCGACAAACCTTTGTTGAAAGATTACTTATTACAATACAAATAAAGAAATTTCAGCGTTTTGGAAAATTCCACCCCTAAGGGTGATTAAAACGGGTGAAATTTGTATGGAGGAATTTTTTTTTTGAGCTAGAGACTTGACATTGTATTCATATTCATATTCATATTCATTTTATTGGTAATATAAATTACAGGTCAGGTTTACTTAAATTAATTCACAATAGCAGGACAACTTTTACAATAATAATGTATGTATATACAATTAAATTAAATAATCAATATGTCTAATCCTCTATTAATAATTCAAAAAACTCCTTGTGGTTGTAGAAGGCCTGCTCGACTAACCAACTTTTCAGTCTTCTTTTGAATATGGAGTTATTTTGGGCTGTCACAATTACACTAGGGAGATGGTTGTACACTTTTGGACCTAAGATGTGTATGTGCTTGCTTGACTTTGTCAGCTTATGAGGCACGATGGGAAGCCTGTTACAAGTACGGGTCGACCGCATCGGGTACCGGCGGAGGGCCGCGACGAGAGGTTTGTTTTCAGCCTGCTCATGCGCGTAAACTGCTGCTTGGAGAATCAGCTGTGATGGTAGGGTTAATATGCCCAGAGCTCTGAAATGCGGCCTCGCTGACTCAGTCTGTGTGATGCGGACAATTGCACGCACGGCGCGTTTCTGGAGTCTAAAGACTCGCTCCCATTCTGCGGCTCCGGCCCAAAGTTCTGTTCCATATTGTATATGAGCATGCACTGACGCAAAATAGCACGTTCTCAACATTTCGCGGGGTAGTATAGAATACTTCGAAGAAGATAGTCGTTTTAGTGCGAAGCAGGCTGCCGAGAGCTTGTTGCATACGTGGTCAATATGTGTCGCCCAGGTCAGCCCTCTGTCTAACTCGAATCCCAGGAAATTTGAACTTGTGACCTGTTCAATGTTCAGTCCATTTGTGCACACTTGCAGGGATTTCACTTGCCTTCCCGAGAGGTCAAAGTGTACAAAATGTGTTTTTTTGATGTTCAGGATGAGGCCATTCTTATTGAACCAGTCTGATAAGAGTGCTGCAGTGACATTTAACTGATGATTTAGTGCATCACAATTAGGAGCGGAAACGACCATTGTGTAGAAAGATTATTTATTAGAATACAAGTATATAGTTAAATTACTTTCAGTGGTTTGAAAATTTCATTGACATTGACGATTCATTGTGTAGAAAGATTATTTATTAGAATACAAGTATATAGGTAAATTACTTTCAGTGGTTTGAAAATTTCCACACGCTAAGAGGGGGATAAAGAGGTGCAATGTTTGTATAGGAAAACTTTTTTAGGTAGAAACTTAAAACTCTGTAGAAAGATTAAGTACCTACTTATTAAAATACAAAAAAATACCTACTGTCAGTGTTTTGGAAAATTTCACCCCTTAAGGGGTTAAAAAGGGGTGCAAGGTTCGTATGGGAAACACTTTTTTAGCTAGAGACTTGATAGTTTGTAGAAAAAATACTTACCTATTACAATAAAAAAACCGATTGTTTTATTTTTAATTTTTCCCTGAAAAGCGTTCAAAGTTTGTATGGAGAGCAAGAACATTTTAAGTATGATATTTGTAACTTCGATCTTAGCCTGTTTAGACTACAAAACTTATTTTAGCATTCTTTTTAAATATATCCCCTAAATGGGATTATTAGGGTGTTCAAAGTTTGTATGGAGAGCAAGATATTTTTAACGTAAGGGATTTGTAACTACGGTTTCAGACTGTTTACTATGAGGGTTCAGAGAGGGTTCTTAGTTTGTATAGAGAGCAAGAGATTTGTAACTTCGGTTTTAGATTGTTTACTAAAAACTAGGTACAAAATTAATATTAATGTTTTTTTTAATTCATTCCTTTAACAAACATTTAGACGATAACATGTTAGACGCGGACGAAGTCGCGGGCAACAGCTAGTTTATAATATAGGTACTTGTGTAAAAATAACTTTGATACGAAACAGGACGCAGGGTCGTGATATGCACTGTTTCTTTTGTGTTTTTTTTTATTATTTTTCCCGCGGTATAAAATATAGCATATAACCAAAAAGAAAAAAAAGAAAGATAGTCAAAAAAAAAGTCTATTCTACACGCAGAAATTATTAAAATCGGATAAGCGTTTCCGGACAGTGATTTATTTCACTGGGCACACTGTTACAGACACACAAGTTCTAAATGGCCCTTTCTGATCATTCATAATTATGATACACGCCAAAATACTCCGATATTGCTAAACGCTGTATGACATGACTAAAAAAAAAAATTCAATTTTAAACTTTAAACTGTTATTTTCTTAAAAAAATATACTTAAATTTACATTAATTATAGCTTTAATCTTTTAATTTTAAGATTTTTAGAGGTATAAGGTGTTACAAACCCCCCGTTTTTAACGTAACTTTTTGAACGAGAGCTAGTGTCCTAAATGTGGCGCTAGAGAGGACGTTAATGGGCTCTTAAACCGTGTGTTACCTCAATCTCATAGTCCTCTGTCATATGATAGTTGTGCAAGCTGTCACATACATACATACATACATATAATCACGCCTCTTTCCCAGAGGGGTAGGCAGAGATCACGGATCTCCATTTGCTACAGGATCGTAGCAAATGGAGATCCGTGATCTCTGCCTACCACATTCGCTTCACTGTCACGCAGATAATTAATTTGATTACGACCTTCTGGAATTAGATACTTTTCAATTTGATATTTTAATTATTTTAACTTTTTCCAGCGAACAAAATCATACAATGCCCAACTTGAACAAATGAAATGTTGTCATCATACCTACCTGGGGTAGATGTAACGATATTGGGGTGTAAGGCAAATTTACATTATCTGGTGGCAATTTTCAAATTTCTGGAACAGTGGCCTCCTATTAATAATAATTAATTGTGTAAGCACGTGAAATTGAGTTGGAGTTTTCATTTACAGGTCTTCTTGGACTTTTCTGGCAGGTTGGCTGCGGGGATAGCAAATATGATAAGTAAGTAAATAATAATTGTACTTTCAAAACAAAGTTTTAACCGACTTCAAATCAGTAGCCAAATTGCTTCAAGTTTGCCTATAAAATTTGAATAGTTCCCTCGATTTCTCCAGGATCCCATCATCAGAACTGGATTTTGGTGACAACGGGACCAATCTGGAAGTATATGCTTTCAAACAAAGGAAAAAAAATTCAAATCGGTTCATAAATTACCGAGATATCGAGTAACATACACACATTAAAAAAAATACAGACGAATTGAGAACGTCCTCCTTTTTTGAAGTCGGTTAAAAAAGTTAACGCTATTTAAAATCATTATACAATGTACATACGAACACATAGTGATAGGGGGAAAATAGTAGATTGTGTCTCAAGGGCGCAAAATTATATATTTTTGGCGAGGGTGGTATATTGATTCCAGAATATTGAGCGTAACGAGGGATTCAAGTATTTTATCCCAAGACGGAAATAATTTTGCTACCGAGTGATACATACTGCTTTTCACATTTTCTACATTAAAGGGCAACGATGACTCTTTTCTGAATAGCAGGATCAGGGAGGAAAAGTACAACTTTGATCCCTCATTCGAGGGCCACAATTTTTTTTTCTGATTTGTATGTGTGAAAATAATATTTTGCAACAAACTCTTATGTACCTACTTGATTGAAAATCTAAGTGTGTGAATGCGTACATACGTTAAAATTGGTTTCAAACTTTGACATGCTATTAAATAAATCTCAAATGTGAGATAAGTGACGTGACGCAAGTACAGCAAATTAAAGAGATAACTTTATGAAAAATATGGTTCGGTCGTTTTTTTTATCGTCAAGCAATTTTATTGTTAACGTTGAAAGATAAAAAGAACAGTCAAGTGCGGGTCTGACTCGCGCACCGAGGATTCCGTAAATATCTGTTAAGGATTTTTGATGATTAAAACACCTAGATATAATATATCGATATGTGTTTCTTTACTTATATTCATTTTAATCAAAGGCAATAATTATAAATTATTTGCTCGATCAACACCACAGTAAAAAAAACTGTTTCAGAAGGTGAAACTTTAACCCTTTCATATACCCCAGTCCCAGTTGACCCAATATCTAGACTTAAAATAAAATTTTGCTCCTCCATAATCGACAATTTTTCATAATATAAATCTCAAATTTGTTATTTTTAATAGATTAGGGTTAATAGACTTGTTTACTATTATTCTAAATTTCACATCGATAGCATAAGTAGTACCCCAGATGGGAGCGGTTCAATCGTCATAAAAACTTTCATAATCATAAAGACTATTATCATAATTTTAGTAAGCATAGTGCTCAAACTGTATATATATTATACTTATAACATAACAACTCTTGTTATAACCTTCATACAGCATAAAAACGAATGTCATAATTTCATACAAAATTCTGATATTTGTTTCATGAATCTGAATATTATGACAACTAATCATTATGTTTTATGAAATTATGCTTAGTGTTATTATACAATTTGTCTTTACGCAACTTAATCACTTATACGTTTATATGGAAATTCTATAATTTCATTTTCCATATATTCGTTTAAATGGAAAATAAAATTATAGAAATAGTTTTTATACAAATCATTACACAACCCCCTGAGATAGGTACATATCACTGCGACAGAACGACACTCTGTATTTGTTTAAATCGGGGACATTGCATTTATGATTAATAAAAATTTTTTTAGCTACACTCTTCTACGTATCATCCCGCAACATGATCAACATCTGAGAACGCTGTCGGACCTCCAAAGAGTTGATGAGATCTCCCGTGGAGGGGCAGAAATCTTGAAGAGGAGTTTTGGGGTGAATGACAGTACTGACGTTTTGGTGTCCCCGCACACCAAGGACCTGTTTGAGAACTTCGCCAATAAAAATGGAATGTTGGTTCAAGCTAAACACTATTACGGCAGGTGAGTATCTAGCTATTAAATAGTTATACATAGTAATAAGTTTCTATAAAAAAAGACAAGCTTTTATTGCCTATTGTACTTCCTTGTACAGTCATCAACTACTTGTTGAGAGGGTTTCAATGAGCCCAAACTCGGGTTTATCTTATGTAAATAATTTAGGAGTTGCTAACACCACTTGCGCACAGGCGCAGCGTGGGTAGACCCTCCATAAGGTGGACTGGTGACCTGGTAATGGTCGCTGGAATCCGCTGGATGCGTGTGGCGCAGGCCCGGTCATTATGGCACTCTTTGGGGGGAACTACGTCCAGCAGCGGACGTCTTTCGGCTGATATGATGATGATGATGACGATAACACCACATTTGGCGGCACTTTGGCCACCTCCTGTCTCCATCATCAGATCAGGTGGTACCATGATATTTTGTTGCCACCAAACTTACAGAAGAATGCAATTTTATGCCAAATCGGATTGGCAAGTGACTGAAAAATAGTTTGCAAATTTTGACGGACAATAAAGGGGAATATAAAGGTAAAGTAAAG
Source organism: Epinotia brunnichana (assembly GCA_963854355.1). Lineage (NCBI taxonomy): Eukaryota > Metazoa > Arthropoda > Insecta > Lepidoptera > Tortricidae > Epinotia > Epinotia brunnichana. The sequence goes on from OY977950.1 coordinate 17,693,099, forward strand.
TAAAGTAAATTTTATTTGTAAAGCATAGGTAACAAAGATGGTTCAATGGTAATATACGTATCACTGTGTTTGGCCATTTAGGCATACAAACTTGCAAGCAGCATGCATTACGACGCCGCTGACGACCGCTTTAGCCTAGTTGGTAGTGACCCTGCCTACGAAGCAAGAGGTTCTGGGTTCGAATCCCGGTAAGGGCTTTTATTTGTGTGATGAGCACGAATATTTGTTCCTGAGTCATGGATGTTTTCTATGTATTTAAGTATGTATTTCTCTATATAAGTATCTATATCATCGTCTAGTACCCATAGTACAAGCTTTGCTTAGTTTGGGACTAGGTTGATTTGTGTAAGATTGTCCGCAAATATTAATATTATTACATACTTTTATATAGATAGTCTTAATTATGTAATATATTTCGCGAATTACAGTTTAAGTATTCATTGACTGAATAAAAAGCTTTACCTGTCAAGAATTTTGGTGATATATTATTATAAGACGATATTGACGATACTGTATATGAATCAAATGTAGATAAATTAGCAAGATATTTATTTTATATAGCTTATTCCTAAACCTTTCTGCGTATTCTTTCAATGAAATTACTTATTGATACGCGTAATAGAACAAAACCCAGGCTCAATCTAAAGTTATGGCTAGAAACTCAATCAAACAAATAAACAAACTCATTTGCCATGCAATGAAATTGTTCCAACATTATTCCCTGTTGGTAGGAACGATGCTCATCACGATATTTTTGTGCATAATATTGTAATTGTAAAGAGCGTTCAATCTTTCAACATCAGCATGCAACCGCATAGTTTCTGATGGGATATGAAGGTAGGCACTAGGAATAACTTAACACTTTTACTGCCAGCAACCCGCGTAGCGGGTGCCTACGCCGTAGTCGCTTTCCGCTACATACGGGGACAACCACGGGATCGGCTACGTAGCGGTTCTTGGCAGTGAATGTGTTAAGTTAACCCAAAGCAACAATGCATGTGCTACGCCGTAGCATGTAGCAGCATTTTTCCGCTTAAAAACGGAAATCACACACAATCACAATATACTCATATGCGAGCCATAGGCCTTGAATGCATTAACTGTTCATATCTCGCTTATGCCTTATTTATCTCTAATTTTTCGAAAGCCGTGTTTAATTAAATTTCATAATGTGTATGTACAGTCAAAGAATTTAATTTCCTATTTCAAAGTGACACTGTAAATAAAATCATAAGAAGTCTCTTACGTTTTGATTGATTACGTCACTTTGACAAAGTCCTAAATGGGTAGGAAATTAAATTCTTTGACTGTACATACCTACGTATGTGTACACACTTGGTGTCTGTGTAATATACATATACAGTGTGTGTCTACGACCCGGGCTTTTTTTTAAGGAGGTTGGAATAACGTATATTTATAATGTAATCAGGGTATTAATTTAATTTACAGCGAAGTAAATTGACAAGTTAGTGTAAATGACAGCTCTTCATACTTTGTTTAGTACGACGTCATACACCTAGTACATTGAAGGTTCAGATTTTGGAAATTTAATTGTGCATTTAATTTACATAGTTATGATATGATTTACTAATACGTGCAAACGATTGTTAACGAAGCATATTATCATCGGTTTTAATAAAAGCCCGGGTCGTAGACACACACTGTATATCAACGCTTTTGGGATTTTTAAATAATACAGACGTTTAGCTTCACTAGGTTTTGTCCTTGATGAATGTAGAATGAATAAATTCCAAAAGCGTTGATATATACAAATGTTGCACAGACACCACACGTAAAACTTATTTAAAAGTCAGAAGGAAGAAATACATTCAAAAGGCGATAGAACACAGTAAATAAACACAGTTACAAAGTTTAGGATCATGTAAGCTGTTGTGCTTTTTGACATGCAACAGCGAGTAGGTATGCGCGCAGAGGTCAAATCACGACTGGCTGGCTTGCCTGCAGCGCGGTGCACATAGCAACGACGCGAAACCCGATCGGCGGTCGCGTATATTTGTGTGTGTATTTGTGTTATGTATATAAATTGTGTAAGTGATCAATTAAAAACATTTTAAATATATTATGTAAATGTTTTTCAACCAATTTTCATGGCGCGACCCCCCCCACAGAGAGAAAATATTTCGCGATTTTCTGCGCTATTCTTAGATTACATTTTAAAATTTACAAACATAAAATTCATGATTTAACTTTCAAAATTCAAGTAACCCCCTCCAAGAACCCCCCTGGGGGTTGCGACCCATAGGTTGGAAGACCGCACCCACCAACACAATCATGCTTAATAGCTTGGAATGACCAGAGATGACATACACAAATTCTATATTAAAGTAAAGGTGGTTTCATATTTGTGCACCGTAATTCGTATGAAAAATGATACTAAAAAAACCTAGAAAGAAATTCAATAAAAAAAAGAGGACGTAAGTGATAACTAATAACGCCTGTTGTCTACTAATTAACTTCTGTTTTTTTTCTTTTATGTAAAATTTTTGTTAAGTAGGTACCTAAAAAATAATATTTGTATTGTATTTAAGATCATTTGAACCCGTGAAGCGTGCTCCAAGACGACGATTCCTGGAAGGATTTGCTGTGTACGGATACAACAGCTTCGACACCGTAAGTAAAAAAAACCGGCCAAGTGCGAGTCGGACTCGCGCACGAAGGGTTCCGGACCATTATCTATAAAAAACTATTTTATTCTGTGTTTTTAGTATTTGTTGTTATAGCGGCAACAGAAATACATCATCTGTGAAAATTTCAGCTAGAACTATCACGGTATCAGTGAGGTACAGCTTGGTGACAGACGGACGGGCGGACGGACAGCGGAGTCTTAGTAATAGGGTCCCGTTTTACTCTTTGAGTACGGAACCCTAAAAAGTGACATTCGATGTATGATGATTTGACGACCGCCTTAGCCTAGTTGGTAGTGACGCTGCCTACGAAGCAAGAGGTCCTGGGTTCGTATCCCGGCAAGGGCAAATTTATTTGTGTGATGAGCACGAATATTTGTTCCCGAGTCATGGATGTTTTCTATGTCTTTAAGTATTTATTTATCTATATACACCGTGGCCGTGAATAACCCGAAAGATTTAAACCACGTATTTTTGACGACAGTACGAGTAAATAATGTTGTATCAACATGGGTCTAATTATGTGTCTTAATTAAATTACTATTTCAGTACAAATTAAATCTTATTAATTGCCCGCTTCTTTGTGAACAACTCTTTAGTTGAGAAACTCAAGAGAACAGAGAGCGAGCATAACACTTCACGAATCGCTCCGAAATCATACGACGAACGGCGAATGCCGTGACTTGTGTTCCATGACAAGAAGTGTCAAGTTATGCTCAAGCCTTTAGGGTGTGTTAGACTGGAGATTTTTTAACTTTTGATTTGTTTCAAATAATTAATATCTCCTTAATTATGAGTTTTTGGACTATATGTTACATAACTTTATATACTCTAATTAGGCTCTAGTATCGTTAGCTTAAATCTTTCGGGTTATTCACGGCCACGGTCTATAAGTATGTTTATCGTCGTCAAGCACCCATAGTACAAGCTTTGCTTAGTTTGGGCAAATATTTTGTTATTTATTTATTATCACTACTATTGATTCAATGAACCGAAACATGACAATAAACATCGGTTACACGCTAATTCTGGCTTCAGTCAGACTGACTTGAGAATTATCGTGTAACCCTCGGACTGACGCACTGACGGTCAGTCTTCTGTCAGTCTTCTGTCATTCACAAGGGATCCTACATGATCATTCTCTCGTCAGTCTGATCAGAATGATGGATTGAACTGACGCCAAAATCAGCGTGTATTTAACCGATGTCCAAAATACTTACGCATTATTTATGCGTGGATGGATCCATGCATAAAAATACGCGTATTCTTACGTTGCTGTTGCTCTGTAGATATATATGTGTTTCTGGTAACAGTACAAACGCCAGAGTCCGCAAAGACGCGCTGTAAGCGCTTAGAAAGACAATCAGTAGCTGTATAAGTTTATAACCAATTCTAGTCCACTGTTAATACAGCAAATCGTCACTTAGTGTTAAAAATCGAAAGCAATTTGTTTTAGATAAACATGTACATCGATGATCTCGCAGCTCGGAAGCCGCATTTAGTGCGGTTACAGTCTCTCGGCTACAGCTACCAGCGACGGCCTATGCGCCTTGTCAAGATCTCAAAAGACCCTAGTGCTGGCAACCCTATAATTTTTATTGACGCAGGTAATAATAATAACATACAGTTCACTCAGTGAAACCTCTATCACTACAACAACTACTCTCAAACAAACCAACCACCTAATGGTGGAAACGATTGCCACCAACAGTGGCAATCGTTTCGTAACTGTTCTGTTTGGAAGGTTTTTTTATAATTTTATCTATCCAAATATCATAAACCCTCCATGATGCGTTCAAGAACCGCACATTATGACCACCATAAAAACAGACTGTTTTGTTAGAACAAATTTCTTATCTGTGAAAATGTTATTATTGCTGAATAATAACATCGATTTCGATGCTATTATTACATTCAAATTTCGAACACCTCTGAAAAACATCAATTTGATTTGACCTCTGTTCTAATATCAGTTGAGATGACGAAATGAATTGTCAATTGACAAATGTCGCACGTAAGTAAGATATCGAACGACATGACAGTTGGCGCCGACTCTAGTTTGTCTCTGAATTAAAAAAAAATACTATGACAGCTGCCAGAAAACAACGCCGCGATGCCGGTCATAATATGTGGCTCCTGAAAGCATCATGGAGGCTTATGATATGTGGATAGATAAAGTAGTGTATGTAACTGTACATAAATAATTAGGCATTAACACACTCATGTGATGTTATTATGAAACTCGCATGCGGCTCGTTTCATAAACCCACACTCGTGTTTAGTGCCCTTCATTATGTACAGTCACATAAACTACTATAATATTGTGCTTATTTTATAATGTTTCTTTTATTTTCTTAATTGTTAAACGTCGCGTTAACTATAGAGGTGGTATTTACATATTGACAGTAACCTGCTACTATTATAGCTACAACAGGCTGCTGCTTTTGCATGCTGAAACTGTAATATATACATGATGGCATATGCTCATTTTTTCAGGCAACCAAGCGGATTTTCTTCCAATCTCTCTATGAATCATACGCGTAAATTCACCTTATAAAACACGCTAAAAGTCATTATCAACTTAAAGGATTGTCATCTGCAGTCTACCTTTACGCAACATTATTGTATCTTGACCGGTAATTGTGGCACTCTTTGGGGGAGGCCTATGTCCAGCAGTGGCCGTCTTTTGGCTGATATGATGATGATGATGATTATTGTATCGTTAAGGTATCCACGCTCGCGAGTGGGTGGCGCCGGCGATGGCGACGTACCTCATCCACCGGCTGTCGACGGACGCCCGCGGCCGGGAGCTCGACGGCTTGGACTGGTACATCCTGCCCGTGGTCAATCCCGACGGCTACGAGTATACGCGCAGCTCTCGCTCTGTGAGTATCTAACAGTATCTTATGACAAGCGTTTTCTGGGTGCAACATTATACGAAATTAAGATCGTATTAAGTTTAGTTCAATCCAGATAGCATCGATTACCTATCATGATAGATACTGTTGAGATTAAGAACATTGTAAGAAGAACAAATCATACATATAGATACATCCGTACCTTACTTGAAAATTACGGAATGATAAAGAAGTACTTGTGTTTCCTGCTTAGACGGTTTGTCAACATCTGGCACTCTATATTGTTTTTCACAGCGCACTGATGTTAATAGATATATTAATGGTGTGCCAATTTTTGTCAAAACATAAGACCTCGTTTATATGAAATGCTGACGTTTAAACTATAACGATGTTTTCTTTCATCCTTGCTGGCCAGAGGGGTAATCACGTAACGTCCCGAACGCGTCGGTACAATTTAACTGTCAATAGGTCGATCACGTAACGCATTGTACGAACGTCGGGTAGGTCTAAATGTCACTTTTTATATGGAAAATTGACATTTAAATTGTACCGATTCGCGTTCGGAACGTTACGTGATTACCCCTCGGGTGTACGGTGCAAGGAGAATATAAAAAAATCTTTACATTAACCCTTCGTATGTCTAAGCACTGATCAGTGCTACTGAAAATTGACTCTATGGCAGATACGAAAAACCCAAAATCCTTCAGCAATGTCAGCGTCAAAGCATCCGAAAGGTTAATGGCGTCACCAAAACGATTAACTGTCACAGGATAAATACTTAATCATAAAGTGCAATTTTTTTTTTCTTCATACTAGAACTCAGAGTTCTAATTATTTCGCTGTCTTATCACGAATATGTTTCACAGCAACGTTTATGGAGAAAGACAAGATCAAAGACAGCGCGGGACTGCTACGGAGTTGATGGCAATAGAAACTACGGCTTCAAATGGGGCGTCAGTGGAGTTTCCAACAATCCCTGCGACAAGGAAACTTACGCCGGCTCCAAACCCTTCTCCGAGCCAGAAACACAGATGGTCCGCAACGTCATGGTGGAGAATAGCGATCGGATAAAACTATACGTGTCATTGCACGCATATGGACAGTACTTGGTTTATCCTTGGGGATACACAGGCAGCAGCTTGCCGAAAACGTGGAAGAAGTTAGACAGTCTTGCTCGGACGGTGTCAGCTGCTGTGCAAAAGGCTGGTGGGCAACCGTTCAAGGTTCTGAGCGCCGGCCAGTGGTATCCCGCGGCAGGAGGGAGTGACGACTTCGCGTTCGGCGCTGTTGGCATCCCCTATTCCTATACAATGGAATTAACCGATGGTTACGAATTCGTTTATCCCGAAAAACATCTAGCCACAATATTGCCGCAGTTCTTTGAAGGTTTTAAAGCGTTTGCTGACCAAATAAAACAGGAATTCGGTAAAAGTTAGAAAAGAATGTCACATAATAAAGTTTTCATATTTCTCGTATGCATGCGTCAAAAGTAAACTGTTACAGAGTTATCTCGTTACTCTTGGTGAGACATCAAATCCAGGCAAATACGAATATTTCGGATCTTATGCCATTATGGTTCCTGGAATCATAACAAAGGATAATAAACTAACTTGGAAAATTTGTCTTCGAATTCCAAAATTTGTATTTAGTTAAAAGTAAATAAACGTCTATGAAAATAATTTTATTAAACCTCGAATTGAAGCCGATTATAATTATTTCATTACTTAACTGATTTTCTGAATTCCCAATGATTCTTCTTCTAATATCTAGCAAAAATTCTTCATCGAAGATGGACGCACAGTCGTAGTCGCACAAGTGTGTCAAGCGCGTAGAAAGGGTTTAGAGGAAATATCAATCCTTTAACCGTCTTCATATTTATGTACTTAATTTTTTTTAGGGTTAGCTCGGTCGAATTTCACCTTCCCATACAAACGGAGTTTCGTTCTCATTTTAAAACTACGTGTTGGATTGTAACGAAACTTTGCATATTTATACAATAGGATGAGGTATATCTAGGTCCCGAAGTTGGTCTGGCGGAAGACCCTAGAGCTATACCGACGACATCCCGGAGATCAGCCTGTACGAGATTAAAATGGCTCTGAAACAGCTTAAGAACAGCAAGGCACGAATAGCCAAGAACCGGAAATACACTCGCGGTCAATAAATTCGGGTCACCCTAAATTAAATAACCGCAATAGGTTTTTTTTTTATATTTAACACTAGTTTTATTTACATTATATACTATTTTTTATAATACCCAACTGTATTAGCAATTTCCGGGATTCGCTCATAAACAATGAGGATTTCTGCGATATCTCGCTCCGTTAACGTTATTTTTGCCATGGGTCGTTACGAGTCCGATTTAAGTCTGGTGACGTCATTTTTTACTGTTATTTTTGTATAATTGATGTAGAATAAATAAAGATCACGACAAGAATTAAAAAAAAAACTATACGACCTTGCACTATTTTAGAAAATATGACGGTATTTTACCGACCCGTATTCTTTGTCCGCGAGTGTAGTAGATGGTATGACAAGGGTCTAAAATAAGCCACATTACCAGGAGATGGTTATTTCCCCGAACGAAGTCAGGGGAAATCGTTCGAGTGGTAATATGGCTTTTAGACCAGAGTTATACACTCTACTTTTCACTTCGACTGCGAGAAAATAATAAAGACAAAGATTATTCATCCACAATCAATAATAAATTCAACAGCGAAAATATTGTCCAATTTGGCGGCATGATTTTTTAGGGTTCCGTACTCAAAGAGTAAAACGGGACCCTATTACTGAGACTTCGCTGTCCGTCCGTCTGTCTGTCACCAGGCTGTATCTCAAGAATCGTGATAGCTAGAGAGTTGACATTTTCACAGATTATGTATTTCTGTTGCCGCTATAAAAACAAATACTAAAAACAAAATAAAATATTTTTTTAAGGGGGGCTCCCAAACAACAAACGTGATTTTTTTGCCGTTTTTATAGATAATGGTAAGGAACCCTTCGCTTTTTTTAATAAACTGCTTTGATACAGATACAAAATATTGACACCAAGAATAAACGCCTCTGACCGTTTATAAGCGCGTCCAAACGGCCGAACGCGGCGTTCAGCATACAGGGCATAAGATAAAGCGAGATAGACAGCAGTCTATCAAACTCAATCATGTATGCAGTCAACCTCGCTCGAACGTTAGGACGCGGCTATAGAACGGTCAGAGGCGTTTATTTTTTATGATTGTGAGTTAGGGATTGTGAATAATAAACGCCTGATGTTTGAAATTATTGCTGTTTCCTGATTAGTCGATAGCAAATACAAATGTTTTTTTTAAAGGGTTGTGATTGGTCAAATTAAGATGTTTTAAAATCATAAATATGTATACATATTTTCCCTAGGGGCTAAATGTACTACTTTAACCCCGCTTGCTAAGCCTGATATGACACACTTTTCGAGCACGAGAAGTGAAAACCCCTTTTTAGGCTTAAGTCTATCGATGTGGTATCCCTATCAATTTGGTTACCTTATGATAGGGTTACCCTATTGTTATGGTAAGCATATCGGAAGTGGTAACCATAAGTTAACCTTAAACCCTATCGAGAAAGGGTTTTTGTTTAGGGTTTTCACTCGGAAATTTATTTTAATCTGTAGAATAGGCGAATTTTTAAAGAGCGCCTATTTCGCTGAAAGTGTTGTCACTCATTAAATAAGCACCACCCATGTCGTGAATGGTCATGATTCACGATAGTATTTACATTGGTGTTTATAATTATGTCTCAAACAGCCGATTTATCTTATGTAGCAACACCAACAAGGAATCATTCTTATAACAATGTTGACGGGTAGGCGGGTTGTCAGAGTTCCTAACCAAAGACTACAATATACATACTGTTCCTAACGGCTATATTGGGAAAGAACAGTTAAGTGCGGTTTTGTAGTGGTTGATTTGGAGGAAAACCAGGGTGAGCTCTTTCCATAATCACTTTCGATGCGTCCTATGATAATGTAACGATTTGGTATCATTTATACGTGTGTTCATGTGCTTACACAGATCGGACGATGATTGTTTATGATGCGATGTATTTATGTGCGTCCACAGGTCTCATTCTTTTTGGGAGGCGTATTGGTATAATATATCATGTAGATGAATAAGGTTTTCCTACAGGTCGCGCATGTACGTGACCTGTAGGACACACAACACAGTTCTTATTTGTGGAGTTCTTTAGTGTTAGAGGATTCGTTACAAGTGTAACAACAGGGTAGTTCGGTAGTCTCGGCTTCAGGCCATATCATCATCAGGCAAGGGTGCACCCGGGTAACTGGAACAATAGCGTGTGAATTGGGACAGTATCAATGGTGGTAAAAGATGTCTATAAGGGGAGGTTGGAGGACATTCTCGGGGACGAAATTCCCCACACGTCATAAGGAGCTGGCACGCACGAGGCAGCAGCCCCTATGTCAGATATACAGGGTGGAATTTCATAAACTGTACATAATAAAAGGAGAAAAATTTCAGCCAATTTCATCGGTGAAACGGTGTTTTTTTTTTTCTAGTCATTAGTTTTTTTTTTTACAGAATTTTGAAAATTTTTGTAAAAACTCGGGTAATACATCTAATTCAGACGGTATAACTTTTGATCCAATGGTCCTAAAATGAAAATAAAAAATGCAGAGTATTACCAAGGGACAGGTTAATAATTCTTAATAACAATAAAAAAACAACTAGAAGAGAAAATCCGCAAAAAAAATTATTGTTTTTGAAAAATGGCTACAAAAATTACGAATTTTAAAAGAAAAACACAATTTTCTGAAAAAAAACGCAGATTTAGTTACCGTTTTTAAACTGTCTCAGACTTTGAAAAATACCACGCAAATGGGTACGTAAATCAAACCATAATTTTATTAATTTTAATCCTCTTAAAATCCTTAATGACCGTTTGTTCACAGGTAGTTGAAGGGTGTTATTGGGTTTTAGGTGGAAATAACAAATTACGTACTTAGTATTAATCCTCACTTAATGCCGATTCTAAAACCGTTTTTAAACTGTCTCAGACTTTGAAAAATACCACGCTAATGGGTACGTAAATCAAACCATAATTTTATTAATTTTAATCCTCTTAAAATCCTAAAACGCCGCGGTACCGGTGTTGTGTTTGACTTTATTATTCAAAATCTGCCTGTATTTTTTTTGTTTTTGTATATCCAAGGAAAAGGAAAGTGAAATTCCGCTATGGGAAGGGAAAAGCGGAGGGTATTTTTTGTCAGAGAGATTGCGCACTCGATGCGGGGGGTGTGTGTCCGCGTGGGCTCGCCCTTCGGGCCTTCGGCCCTCGGGCTCGCGTAGAGAGCGTGCTCTGAAGGGACGCTTCGGGCCTTCGGCCCTACGCGGAGCTCGGCCTTCGGCCTTCGCGTACCTGGAAGCTCACCTTCGGGCCTTCGGCCCTCAGGTTCGCTTAAAGACACTTGGGGGGCGTAGGGTTTCCGCAAGCGCGCTTTGAAGGGACGCTTCGGGCCTTCGGCCCTACGCGGAGCTCGGCCTTCGGCCTTCGCCTACTACGAAAGACACTCGGGGGCATAGACGCACAGTCCTATCCTCCCGCAGCTCGGCCTACGGCCTCGCTGGACGCTTCGGGCCTTCGGCCCTATGCGGAGCTCGGCCTTCGGCCTTCGCCTACTACGAAAGACACTCGGGGGCATAGACGCACAGTCCTATACTCCCGCAGCTCGGCCTACGGCCTCGCTGGACGCTTCGGGCCTTCGGCCCTACGCGGAGCTCGGCCTTCGGCCTTCGCGTGCCTCGTTTTCTCCTGACACAATTGATCTCCGGGAAGGAGTCATGGTGGGGGTTAGGTTTTGATATAGGTGTATAGAAGTCAGCGAGGTTACCACCAGAAAAATCTGACTTCTTCGGATTTGGCTCTAAGTAAAAAATTGCTCTACTGCTCGGCTAAACCGTAACAGCTAGGTTAGGGGTGCTCGACCAAATGTCATAGAGAACTGCGTGCAGTTTTTGTTGGCGGAAATTTTTTAATTTTTTTTTCAAAATGGTCCTAGAGCTTTGAAATTCGTTTTTTTTTTCCGGCCAAACCGCTCGACTTTTGAATAGGGGTCTCGACCAAATGTTATAAAGGTTCCCAAGGGGAGTACAACCGCATTTTATTTTGGCCGAAAAAAAAAACTTTTTTTTTTTGAAATTTCAAATTGGTCGCAGCGCGCCGAGATTTGGCATGCGGGGACTTGAGGGGCCCAGAAGTTGTAAAAAGAAAAAAAATTAGAAAAAATCCAAAATGGCGGACGGTACGGGCAAAACAAATTTGCGAGGCCGTAGGCCGAGCTGCGGGAGCTTAAGGCTTGGCTTCTATTCCTTGGCCCGAGTATCTTACAAGCGAACCTGAGGGCCGAAGGCCCGAAGGTGAGCTTCGAGGCACGCGAAGGCCGAAGGCCGAGCTCCGCGTAGGGCCGAAGGCCCGAAGCGTCCAGCGAGGCCGTAGGCCGAGCTGCGGGAGTATAGGACTGTGCGTCTATGCCCCCGAGTGTCTTTCGTAGTAGGCGAAGGCCGAAGGCCGAGCTCCGCGTAGGGCCGAAGGCCCGAAGCGTCCTGCGAGACCGTAGGCCGAGCTGCGGGAGTTTAAGGTTGTGCTACCACTCACTAACCCCCGAGTGTGTTAAAAGCGAACCTGAGGGCCGAAGGCCCGAAGGTGAGCTTCGTGGCAGGCGAAGGCCGAAGGCCGAGCTCTGCGTAGGGCCGAAGGCCCGAAGCGTCCCTTCAAAGCGCGCTTGCGGAAACCCTACGCCCCCCAAGTGTCTTTAAGCGAACCTGAGGGCCGAAGGCCCGAAGGTGAGCTTCCAGGTACGCGAAGGCCGATGGCCGAGCTCCGCGTAGGGCCGAAGGCCCGAAGCGTCCCTTCAGAGCACGCTCTCTACGCGAGCCCGAGGGCCGAAGGCCCGAAGGGCGAGCCCACGCGGACACACACCCCCCGCATCGAGTGCGCGATCTCTCTGACAAAAAATACCCTCCGCTTTTCCCTTCCCATAGCGGAATTTCACTTTCCTTTTCCTTGGATATACAAAAACCAAAAAAATACAGGCAGATTTTGAATAATAAAGTCAAACACAACACCGGTACCGCGGCGTTTTAGGATTTTAAGAGGATTAAAATTAATAAAATTATGGTTTGATTTACGTACCCATTAGCGTGGTATTTTTCAAAGTCTGAGACAGTTTAAAAACGGTTTTAGAATCGGCATTAAGTGAGGATTAATACTAAGTACGTAATTTGTTATTTCCACCTAAAACCCAATAACACCCTTCAACTACCTGTGAACAAACGGTCATTAAGGATTTTAAGAGGATTAAAATTAATAAAATTATGGTTTGATTTACGTACCCATTTGCGTGGTATTTTTCAAAGTCTGAGACAGTTTAAAAACGGTTTTAGAATCGGCATTAAGTGAGGTTTAATACTAAGCAAAAAAAATGGTAACTAAATCTGCGTTTTTTTCAGAAAATTGTGTTTTTCTTTTAAAATTCGTAATTTTTGTAGCCATTTTTCAAAAACAATAATTTTTTTGCGGATACTAGACGACGATATAGATACTTATATAGAGAAATAAATACTTAAATACATAGAAAACATCCATGACTCAGGAACAAATATTCGTGCTCATCACACAAATAAATGCCCTTACCGGGATTCGAACCCAGGACCTCTTGCTTCGTAGGCAGGGTCACTACCAACTAGGCTAAAGCGGTCGTCAATATGTTTATAGTTGCATATATGCTAATACAGGTGTCTTAGCTTGAGTGCTATAGGTTCTCATTCGCGGCCATGAGAGTGACTGGAAGTGGCTTCGCGACAACCCAGGATATAGGTAAGTATTATAAGACCCTAAATCCGAGCCAATAAATATTCTATGGGGCGATTATGGGTTCTCATATATCCTATTACCGAGTATTACCTTTTTTGAACCATAGAAATAGGTTCAATTCACAATATAAAAAATGCAATAGCCGTATTTTTTTTTATAAATCATTAAAGTATGTATATACCAAATATCATGGAAATCCAAATACATCTCAACAAATCGCTGCCCCAATATTATAATATATGTTACATTGTAGAGGTACTTCAATTTAGACCTAGTGTCACTCTGCCAAAGTTCAAATTTCAATTTGATAAAAGTGCAACATAGAACCTTATAATATTGGGGCAGTCAAATGCTATATCAAGTTTATCTTAATTGATAAATGATTTTCTTATTTCAGAGTTTCAATGAAAACCACCTTTATAGTATTCAACACTGGTGTCAAGGTTAAGAAAACTAGAATACTTTTGATACCACGTAAATAGCTCTTTAGCTGCCTAGATAGTTGAAGATTTGAATATTTTGTGACCGCTTTAGCCTAGTTGGTAGTGACCCTGCCTACGAAGCAAGAGGTCCTGGGTTCGAATCCCGGTAAGGGCATTTATTTGTGTGATGAGCACGAATATTTGTTCCTGAGTAATGGATGTTTTCTATGTATTTAAGTATTTATTTCTCTATATAAGTATCTATATCGTCGTCTAGTACCCATAGTACAAGCTTTGCTTAGTTCGGGCCTAGGTTGATTTCTGTAAGATTATCCACAAATATTTATTTATTTATTTTTAAGAATGCATTTATTTGTTCCTGAGTTATGGATGTTATATATCTATATAAGTATATATATGTATGTATCTATTATATATATCATCGCCTAGTACCCACAACACAAGCCTTAATGAGCTTACCGTGGGCCTAGGTTGATTTGTGTAAGATTGTCCCGTAATATGTATTTATTTATTTATATAATTGGCAGGTATATTTAAAGACCCAGCCAATTGAACATAAAATACCGCCACACCTATTACCTGCCTCGGAATCAGGAGCTACCACAAAAAATGGAACCTATTTCCGTGGTAGTTAAATTTACTTTTTTAAGTAAACTGTTTTGCAGACCCGGCTCTTTTACTTGGGACTGTTGAAGTTAGGCCCCGAAGGAGGCTTCAATTAAATGCCAATAAAACAGATGGATTGAACTATATCAAAAGCATGAACCGTCACTCGTCACCCCGCTGGCTCGCTGGCAGCCAATTACGGAATTATTTGAGAATGCGCGTGACGTCGCGCAGGGTGTTAAATTAAAACCGTCGATGAGCTATATATGAAAACATACTTTCATTACCTACATTGACAATGTTTTTGTAAATGCACAACTCGCCTCGCTCGGCATGACGCCACATGCGATCATGAATACGGCCTAAATGACCTGATGACTTCTTAATCAAATTTATGGTTTGTATGAATAGCGCAGGCATCATGATGGTTTGGAATCGTGTATAACCTGTGTGATTTTTAGTAACCTTTAAATGAAATCACACGTTTTCAGGGATTTCAATTAAAAGGCTGCTGATGAATAGGGAACATTACTGCAATGTTCTGCCGCCAGAGGCAGCACTACCACTAATAGTAAAACAATATAGGAATATAGGGATTCACACACACATGCACGATTGATTGTCAAAAGAGTGACAAGGATGCTTGCATAGACAATAACGCAAGTGGGAACGAGATACAATGTCAACGCTGCTAGTGTCGCCACCTACGAAGAGTTTTGCGTAATGTTCCCTATTGGGAGAGAGACAAGACTGTCAACAAAAGAAAAATAACTGAAAAGCTCATGTTTTACAGCGCGCCTTCTCATAAGATATGTCACAATCTGACATCCTAAAGTGATGTGAAAGAACCTTAGTCGTTACTAACTTGTTAGGTTTAAGGGTAGACAATTATTGTAGACAGGTTTAAGTGGGAACACCAAATAGTAACCTCTTGTAAAAACTTAACAAATATTGATATGCTATCTATAACTTGTAAGTAGAAAGAAGAGTTAAAATAGCATGGAAAAGATACTGGTCATTAAAGCATATCTTCAAATCCAACCTACCTAAATATCAACTTAAAGAAAAAAGCTTTCGACACAGCTGTCTTCCCTACACTTCTCTACGGTTGCCAAAGTTGGACTCTAAATAAAGAAATCGTGCACAAACTACAAGTTTTCCAACGGGCAGTAGAACGTAGTATGCTGGGGCTGAAACTGAGAGACAGGGTTCGAAGCTCTGAAATAAGAAAAAAGACCAAGCTGGTAGACGTAGGTGATCTAGCCTGCAGGCAAGAATGGCGGTGTGCTGGACACGTGGCTCGCGCGAGCGACGGCCGCTGGAGCGAGCGCGTGCTGCACTGGAGCGTGCGCGACGCGCCGCGCCGCCGCGGCCGCCCGCGCCGGCGCTGGAGAGACGACATCGAGCAGATGGCCGGCTGTACCTGGACTAGACTCGCGCATGACAGAAAATCGTGGACGTGCATGGAGGAGGCCTTTGCCCAATCTTGGGTCCCCAAAAACTAATTTAAGTGTTCAACATGCTTACATACTTACTAATATTAATATTTATTTTATTTAAACTTGCACTGTTCGTATGTATGTATGTAAGTAAGTTGTCCGTCAAAATTGGCAATCCATTTTTCAGTCACTTCCCGTTGTCCGATTGAGCTAATATTTTGCATGCATATGTATCATCCTCCTAGCGTTATTATTCCCGGTTGTGCCCCTAAAGGAGCCCGGGGTCCGCTTTGACACCTAATCCCAAGTTTTGGCATAGGCACTAGTTTTACGAAAGCGACTGCCATCTGACCTTCCAACCCAGAGGGAAAACTAGACCTTATTGGAATTAGACCGGTTTCCTCACGATGTTTTCCTTCACCAAAAAGCTGACGGTAATTCCGTACATAAGTTCCGAAAAACTCATTGGTACGAGCCGGGATTCGAATTCACGACCGCCGCTTGACAGCCGCATGCCTAAACCACTAGGCTACCGTAGCTCCCTAGCTGCATATTTATATCGCATGACAATGCAATATTGATCTGATGCTGGAGCTGGGAGGTGGCCATAGGAACTCCGCAATAAAACGACAAAACCCCATCGAGTTTGGGCTCGTTAGAATCGTCTCAATGAGTAGTTGATGATGGTATGCAGAAAAGTACAGTCGGCAATAAAAGCTTGTACCAAAAATGATTTTTTTTGACAGAAACTTATTAAATTCAAGAATATGTGCATGTTATTTACGCAAACGATTACGGCAAAAAAGACAACAAAAGAGAAGATATCATGTTCACCCAGTAATTGTAGACCGACTAATTGAAGGAGAGTTTTGTATGCTGTTTTGGAAATTACGAGAAGACGAGGCATTTTTTTAGGGTTCCGTACTCAAAGAGTAAAACGGGACCCTATTACAGTCCGTCTGTCTGTCTGTCTGTTTGTCCGTCTGTCACCAGGCTGTATCTCATGAACCGTGATAGTTAAACAGTTGAAATTTTCACAGGTGATGTATTTCTGTTGCCGGTATAACAACAAATACTAAAAAACAGAATAAAATAAATATGTAAGGGGGCTCCCATACAACAAACGTGATTTTTTTGCTTGTTTTTGGTCGAGATTGATAACGGCAACAGGTAGACGCTTGAAATATTCACAGAATATTTAGTTCATTACTCAATTAATCATGTTATTCAATTTACAAATAAATAATTGAATTAAAATAAAACAAATATTTAAGGGGGATCCCATACAACAAACGTGAATTTTTGCCGTTTTTATAGATAATGGTACGGAACCCTTTGTTCGCGAGTCCGACTCGCACTTGGCCGCTTTTTTGTGATAGTACGAACGCGCGTACGGTCGGTCGTTCGGTCAGCGCCGCACTGAACGCTTGTATATAAACACCGCGCGCGTCAGCCGACCGACGAGCTCCACGGATGGCCGCCGTACGCGCGACGTAACTGTACGCGCGTAGCAGTTCGTCAGCGCTGCACTGTATGCCATCATACATTTACATTGATATAGCTACGTTCAACCGATGTCAGCGCTGACCGTCGGTCGAGCACTGTTTCAAGCCTTAGGAAGAACTGCGACCCTACAGCGCGCTAGCCGAGCGAGCGACGCGAGCGAGCCGCGGCGGTGGCCAGCGAAGCGCCAGAACTGAACATTCGCAATATTCGAACGACTCTCAGAAATGTAGTATTTTATGGCAAATGAATATTCTGTCAAATAAAATTATTTCATATAAAATTATGTCAAGTATGTGAATGATCCGGGCATACAACATTATGGAAAATAAATAATATGTCAAATGAATATTATCGAAAATGAAACGTTATGGAATATAAAATTTTGGCAAATGAAATTCTGGCAATCGATAGACAACCATGGGCTGGTTCTAAATCCATGGAGTAGACCTTATTGAGCATATGCGAGGGGTACGTGGAGTCTCATGGACTGAGGCACAACGCCACTAAAAGTGAATTTCTCGTTCTCAAGGTAAGAAGCAAAAAACTTAAAGCTGTCCCACCAGTTAGACTACTAAGTGTCCTCTTGAAAAGAGTTACTGATTACGCAGTACCTTGGTCACTCGATTACCGAGGCCCTCTTGGATGACTTGGACATCGAGCTCGCGAGCGACGTGCTCTGGCGGTGAGAGCTAATATGCTGGTCCGTAGGTTTGCTCGGTGCTCACGTGACGTTGAAATTACGCTGTTCAAAGCTTACTGTCAGAGGTACTTAGATTTGCAGCCTAAAATGGTACCACTTATGCTCAAAAAACATTGAATAGCCTACGTGTCCAGTACAATTGATACGTATGCGGACGCAATGAAAACGCGTATACACATCAACAATACTTAATGCTAAGGATGCTGTTCGGAATGCCTTGCTGGTGCAGCGCTTCTGGTATGTTTTGAGAGCGTAACACGGATGGCTTTAAAACAATTTTGAGGAAACCTGTTGCATTCTGTGATGATCAAGAGTGCGAGCCAGTACGAACCAACAGCCTGTGTTGTGCTGGACAGGTTTGAATGTCCTGTGGCGAGGCACTGGAACTCCATTCACATAGGTGATAGAATATTTGACATTAAATAATAAAAGTAAATGTTCATGAAAGTTAAATTTTTTGCTATAAACAATTTCACATTCACAGAAATAATATAATTATTTATATTTTTTTTACTTTGACATTGCTATATTCTTTTTCTTGTTTGTTCTTAATGTATAATGATTAATTAATATAATGATGGTTTGTAATTTGTATTAACCTCTAGTTTGTAAGTATTTTTATTGTAATTAAGTACTAACCTTAATATGGACCCACAGTCTGAATTAAAATAAATAAATATTACCCTAAGTATATTGACTCTGCCATGCTTATATATCAACGAAATTGCTTGTTATGTTAGATGTAATCAAAAACATTTCCCTAGTTTTAACAGTTCACGTCAACGGGGTAAGATCTGCAATATCATGTAAAACAGCCATGCTTTCAAATAGTGTTCTTGGGATGGCATCAAGAATCTTCAATCAGTTGCCAAGAAACATTTTAAATGCTGAAAATCTGATGCTGATAAAAATAAATTGTTTGCTCTTCTAGCGGAAAAGGCATATTATTCAATTGACGAATATAGAACGACGATAATTATGTTATTATGTATAAGGAAAAGCACGCTGCATGAAAATTGTGATGTAACATTAATTTAAGCCTACACGTACTATATTTTGTTACACTTTCGGGTCAGGTATAGTGACACCAAGCTGCATTTTATAACATCTGTATAACCTATGTTTAGCAAATAAATACTCTCACTTTGGCGGCACTTTGGCCACAACCTGTCTACATCATCAGATCTCGTCAATCTTGTATTGAATTGTACAGAAAAATATTCTGCAAATTTTGACGGACAATAAAGGTGCAGGGGGGCGGGGGGCGGCGGGGGGGGGGGGGGGGGGGTATTATAAATACTATACAATAAAATACATTTTTTTATTATTGATAACATAAGTCAAAAGTCACTTGGCATGTTATAAACACTTTAAATTAAAATTCGAATAATGGTTATATATTAAGTAATATAAGTCGATATTGACGCATCATATTTTTTTATACACATAAGTATAGCTTATAAACATTTCTCCGTATTCTTACAGTGACATTACCTACCTACTTTTTTAGTCATTGATACGTGTAATAGAGCAAAACGTAGGCATTCGCCATGCAATGAAATTGTTCCAACAATTATTGTAGAGAGCGTCCAATCTTCAACATCAGCATAGTTTTTTGATGGGATACGAAGGTAGACTAGGAATAACTTAACACTTTCACTGCCAGGAACTCGCCTAGCGGGCGCCTTCGCCGTAGTCGCTTTCCACTACATACGGGGAAAACCACGGGATCGGCTACGTAGCGATTCTTGTCAGTGAATACTACTAATAACCCTTTCGAAGCCAAGAAACGATACGTGTGCTACGCCGTAGCGAGGAGTACCATTTTTCCGCTTAGATTTGAAACGGAAATCACACGCAATCACAATAGACTCCTATGTGAACCATATGCCTTGAATGGATTAACTGTATGGGTCTGGCCACATGTCTGCGGTGCGACGCCGAAAGTCGTACGCAAAGTCCGCATTTAGTACCGAGAAACGCGGGTTTTGCGGTGCGCATTCCCCAAAATCAGACATGTGACCAGGATCTATCTCATATGCTTTCTTTCTCTGTATTTGTACGAAACCCCCAGCCGTGTTTATGTGATGATAATATGTGCCTACACACTCATACTTATATGCTTACTTAGTCGTTCCAAAGATGATTTTAGTAACTACATACCTACATAAATTATATAAGTAAAGGTAACATATTTGTGTACCGTAAAAAAGGAAGTACTTAAATGATAACTCAATGTTTCTCAAGAAAAATGACACTACATACAAATGTTTTTAGGGTTCCGTAGCCAAATGGCAAAATTCGTAACGTCTGTCTGTCCGGCTTCTCCTAACACAAGTATTGTAATATTTACCTGGAGGGGCCAGCCACGTAAAATTGTAAAAACCAAATTTTTGATACCAAATAAATATTTTTGATTTTGATTTTGATTTTTTTGTCTGTCTGTCTGTCCGTTCGTATGTCACTGTCACTATTTTCCGAAACTATAAGAAATATACTGTTGAAACTTGGTAAGTAGATGTATTATGTGAACCAAATTAAGATTTTCACACAAAAATGAAAAAAAAAACAATACATTTTGGGGGTTCCCCATACTTAGAACTGAAACTCAAAAAAAATTTTTTCATCAAACCCATACGTCTACGTCATACGGGTGTCATACATCTATGGATAGGTCTTCAAAAATGAAATTGAGGTTTCTAATATCATTTTATTCTAAACTGAATAGTTTGCGCGAGAGACACCTCCAAATTGGTAAAATATGTGTCCCCCACCCTCCCTGTAACTTCTAAAATAAGAGAATGATAAAACTAAAAAAAAAATATGATGTACACCGAAAATTGTTTTGAACGAAATCTAGTAAGTAGTTTTTTTTAATACGTCATAAATCGTAAACCGCAATTTATTTTACGGAACCCTTCATGGGCGAGCCCGACTCGCTCTTGGCCGCTTTTTCTACTGAATCACAATCTCTGTCCATCCCAATAGGAGAAAAAGTGTCCCAAAATTTCATACATATTTGAACTTTCCAATGTGTTACCGCCATACAAAGTAGGTATATGGTAAATTGTAACACAATAGGAAACATATTTTTGGGGCGTTTTCGATCGAGAGAGGATTCTGAGTGGAAATAACATAAAACTCATAGACAAAACAATGAATGCTAGTGGCATTTTTTTTGAGAAACGCTCGACTAATTAACGATTGTTGTCTACTATTCTTTATGTTTAATTAACTTCTGTATTTTTTCCATCCTGTACTATTTTTAGTGAGTAATAAAGAATATTTGTTTTGTATTTAAGATCTTTTGAACCCGTGGAGTGTGCTCCAAGAAGAGGATTCCTGGAAAAATTTGCCGTGTACGGATACAACAGCTTCGACGCCGTAAGTAAAAAAAGTGTCAATCGGTGTATGATCGCTAGTGTTGTTTCAATGAAACATTACATTAGAAATAGGCATTATTTATGCGTGCATGGATCCATGCATAAAAATATGCATACGTACTACTAACTGAAAAATGTGTTCCTGGTAACAGTAGAATGACGCGCTGTAATTGCTTTAAGTGCTTAGATGATAAGTAACTGCATACATAAGTAATTCTAGTCTGCGAATCGTCACTTAGTATTAAAAATCGAAATACATTTGTTTTAGATAAACATGTACCTCGATGATCTCGCAGCTCGAAAGCCGCTTTTAGTGAGGTTACAGTCTCTCGGCTACAGCTACCAGTGGCGGCCTATGCGCCTTGCCAAGATCTCAAAAGACCCTAGTGCTGGCAACCCCATATTTTTTATTGACGCAGGTAATAATAATAACAAATGCAGTTCACGCAGTGAAACCTCTATCTAATGCCGGGCTACTCTCAAACAATCAACCCGCCATAAACTATAGTGACATTTAATAGTGGCAATCACTTCGTAACTGTTTTGTTTGAAAGGTTATTGAATGTTTTTTATATTTGTTAAATGTCGCGTTAGCTATTGAGATGGTATTTACTATTGCCCATTGAGAGTAACCTGCTACTAGCAATAGCTGGCTGCTGCTTTTGCATGCTGATATTGTAACATATACATGACATAATATGCACATTCTTTCAGGCAACAATTTATCTAAAAATCATACGCGCAAATTCTAATCATCTTATAAAACGCGCTAAAAGTCATTATCTACTTAAAGGATTGTCATCTGCAGTCTACCTTTACGCAACATTATTGTATCTTGACCGGTAATTGTGGCACTCTTTGGGGGAGGCCTATGTCCAGCAGACGCCATCTTTCAGCTGATATGATGATGATGATGATTATTGTATCGTAAAGGTATCCACGCTCGCGAGTGGGTGGCGCCAGCGATGGCGACGTACCTCATCCACCGGCTGTCGACGGACGCCCGCGGCCGGGAGCTCGACGGCTTGGACTGGTACATCCTGCCCGTGGTCAATCCCGACGGCTACGAGTATACGCGCAGCTCTCGCTCTGTGAGTATCTAACAGTATCTTATGACAAGCGTTTTCCCCAGAAACCCATACAACATAGTACGAAATTAAGGTCGTATTAAGTTTAGATCAATCCAGATAGAATCGATTAAGTACCTAATCATCCTGATATAATATATACGATTGAGATTAAGGTGATTCGATTGCCATACAAAACGTTATTTGACATTCGCAGTCCAACGGCGTGATATTTTAAGACACTTATGTAACAAACTTTCCTAAATTGGCATCCCATTTGCGCCAAATCCCCCCTTTCCTAGAATAGACTTGTATAAACTAGATTAATTTGAGAAATTGGTTTGGGACGTGGTATTTTGGGAAAACTATTTTTCTCAAATTAATCTAGTTTATACAAGTTTATTCAAGGAAAGGGGGAATTTGGCGCAAATGGGAAGCCAATAGGGAACATTACGCAAAGCTCTGCTTAGGGGGCGACACTAACACAACCCGTAAACAAACCGCCATGACGTACAATGTCATATTTATTTACCTAACAAACAATAACGAATAATTGAGGGAAACGCGTTAAACTATAATCGTTTTATTATCATTCGTGTGTAAAGTACCTGTACTGTGATATTAAAATGGCATCCTATAGCTATTTAAAGGTGGATGAGGGTTTTTTTTTGCTTTACGACGTATTGCCGCTTCCCATAGTTTTCGTATCATCGTTTCCTTAGGAAATCAATGATGCCCGTCATTCTTGCATCCAATTACGCAGCACTGATGCATTTTATTTATTGAAATATTTTCTTCACTATTTGATCCAGAGCTTCGAAGGACTTGTCAAAGTTGTCAAAAAAACTGTTTACTAATTGTGTTAGTGCTGCACTCTGGCGGCAGAACATTGCAGTAATGTTCCCTATTGATGAAAGTTTGTTACACAAGTTTCTTAAAATATCACGCCGTTAGCCTGCGAATGTCAAATAACGCTTTGTATGGCAATCGAACCACCTTAAGAACATTGTAAGAAGAACAAATCATACATACATAGTAGTAGAGTAGATACATCCGTCCATCCAACTCGGCAGCTGCACTGTTTCTTGTGAATCTCGCAGCACATACTGGAACCCTATCAGCAACATCGATACGAATACATAGGTATATGTACAGTCGACTACAAAGAGATGTATGTTTTTTAATGTTACAAAATGATGTATGTCTTATTACTATGGCAGTAAAGTTTATGTATGAGTGTTTGTGGGTGTATGTATGTATTTGTAGTCGACTGTACATACTCGTATGTACCATTGTGTAACCGCCATACGATAAATAAATAATCCGTCAAGCCTTACTTGAAAATTGGGGAATGATAAAGAAGTACTTGAATTTCATGCTTATATGGTTTGTCAACATTTGCCTCTGACACTCTGTAGTGTTTTTCACAGCGCACTGATGTTAATAGATACATTAATTGTGTGCCAATTTTCGTAAAGACAATACCTTGTTTATATGAAATACTGACGTTTAACCGATATCGAGATTTTCTTTCTTTCTTGCTGGCCAGGCGTACGCCCCGTGCAATGAGGTTAAGTATAGAAAGTACTTAATCATAAAGTGCTTATTTTTTTTTCTTCACACAAGAACTCAGTTCTAATTATTTCGCGGTCTTATCACGAATATGTTTCACAGCTACGTTTATGGAGAAAGACAAGATCTAAGACAGCGCGTGACTGCTACGGAGTTGACGGCAATAGAAACTACGGCTTCAAGTGGGGTGTGAGCGGAGTGTCCAACGATCCCTGCAACAACGAAACCTACGCCGGCTCCAAACCCTTCTCTGAGCCAGAAACACAGATGGTCCGCAACGTCATGGTGGAGAATCGCGATCGGATAAAACTATACGTGTCATTGCACGCATATGGACAGTACTTGGTTTACCCTTGGGGATACACAGGCAGCAGCAGCTTGCCGACAACGTGGAAGAAGTTAGACAGTCTTGCTCGGACGGTGTCAGCTGCTGTGCTAAAGGCTGGTGGGCAACCGTTCAAGGTTCTGAGCGCCGGCCAGTGGTATCCCGCGGCAGGAGGGAGTGACGACTTCGCGTTCGGCGCTGTTGGCATCCCCTATTCCTATACAATGGAATTAACAGATGGTTACGAATTCATATATCCCGAAAAACATTTGGGCACAATATTGCCGCAGTTCTTTGAAGGTTTTATAGCGTTTGCTGACCAAATAAAACAGGAATTCGGTGACCTGAATATAAATAAGTTAGAAAATAATGTCACATACTAAAGGTATTTATATTTCTCGTATGCGTGCATGTCAAAAGCAAGCTGTTAAAGAACTATCTCGTTAAGTCTAAACCCTAGGTGAGACTACAAACCCATGCGAATACGAATGGATTATGTCTTTATGGTTCCCAAAATTAAGTATAACAAAGAAATTAGGTAAATATTACGTAACTTGGAAAATTCGTCTTCGAATTCTAAAATTTGTATTTAGTTAACGTCTATGAAAATAATATTATTATACCTCGAATTGAATTCTATTTCAATTATATATTTCATTAATTACATGTTTTTCTGAATTCCCAGTGACCCTCTTATCTAGCAAAAATTCTTCATCGAAGATGTCAGCACAGCGCAACTGTGTGCTTCAAGTGCGTAGTAGTAGAGGGTTAAGAGGAAATATCAATCCTTTACCCGTTTTCATATTTATGTACTTACCTAAGTTTTAAATAAATTGAATTGATATAAAGCAAGGAAAAAAAAAATTTTTCTTAGTAAATACATACAAATAAAATCTAAGGCCTTAGGCCACGGCCTGGACATAAGCGGTCAACGAGGCGACGGGCAGGCGTTCTTTTTTTTCTAACATAGCTTCTGAAGTCGACGGTCCCAATTAAAAGAGTCGGGTAGCCAAGGACCGGAAAGCCCCTTAGACTTAAGCCTAGGACTCTGGTATCGATTTGGTAACCCTATCAAATTGGTTAACTTATGATAGGGTTACCCTATTGTTATGTTAAGCATATCGGAAGTGGTAACCATAAGTTAACCTCAAACCCTATCGAGATAGGGTTTTTGTTTAGGGTTTTCAATGAGTTATGGTAACCTTATCATCACTTGCTTATAGTGCATAATTATGTTTAAAGTATTTGAACACGATATAGAGAACTAATCGTACTCGCGTTGCTGTCGCAAGGCGTACCTAACTATTCAAATAATCGTAAAAATGATATTCGTTAGAACTGGTTCAAACCCCTATGATAGGGAAACCATATTGATAGGGTTTTGAAATTGGTTAGTCGCCAGGCAAGATAATTCAATCAATAGGTTATCATGAGGTTAAAAATATGGATAGGGTTTTAAAAACAACTTCTCAAATAAGCCTACAGAAAACCCTGATCAGGGAAACCGGTTCCGGTCCCTGTGGATACCTGCAAGATTGTGACAGCATAGATCATAAAAAACTCTGAACTTTAAAACTACAGTCACAGATTTTTCGTTTAAAAACCGAGTTTAAAATGTCGGATATTGAACAAACGTAGTAGGTCGACCACGTAACGCATTGTACGCGCGTCAGTTACGTCAATTGACAGTTAAATTGTGCAGTGTCTGAAACCAAGATGTATTTTTTTATGACAGTTTATACATTAAACTTAATTTTTATTATTATATTTTCGGAGTTAATTTAAATATCTATAAGTAGAATAAAACAAAAAAGTCGTTCTCTATTACCGAGGTATCATACCGGCTAGAAAGTTGTGCGGAAAAATAATACCAGTGCGGTCCAAAAGTTTACCTAAAAGTTTGTGCCCAAAAGTACACCATGTACTAATGTCTTCTTTTCTTTGTTAGGTCGGAAACTTTTGTATCTGCAACAGGCGTCGTCAAACTTAAACACTGATTACGCCTAGACCCTTAATTTGACAGTGTCCAGCGGGATATAAATATATTATACAAATTTTATGGCCGTCTTTTTGTATTTTTTCTCTTGAACAGAATCTTTGGAACTGTCCTGCGCTCCTGCATCACCGGGGCTTGTTCTATGGGCCTTCGTTAGTTTTTGTCAAATTAAGGGTTAAAAGGATCGTACGGGACTGTAGCTGAATCAACTGTCCCCATGACACTGGCAGCGTTACTACGCTGAATAGCCAAATAAATCTCTAGTAGCAGATACGACCCAGAACGAGGATCGCATCCGCTATCCTTCAATAATCATTACATTGAGTCTCACCCATACTTTAAGTAACAGGGTTAAGATTATTGTATATACCTGTTATTTTTTATACGAAGAAGGATTCCAAATGCTTGAATGCAAAGTTCTAGAAAATGCAAGGAAAATAAAATAATAATAAAATAATAACGTTGTTGATAACCAAAGTATTTCACAAATAATGTTGCTCGACGATAAGAGTTTCAATTGCAATCCTAGCAAAAGGTACGAATGTAGTAATGCAGTAATACAATAACGAAATGGTTCTCTACGATAAGTTGGTCCTTATATTTACCGCAGGTAATCAACACAACATTATATTTATTAATTTACAGGCTTTATTAATGGATGGAAGGGACGGTGAGCGGCCATGGCGAGGATATGTCGACCTTTCAGCAACAGGTACTGACAGAGCCAGGGCCAGATGAACCCGCGGTCGTTGTCGAATCAAAATAAGTATTTGAAGATCGTAGTCCTACTTGTCATACCGTGGTCTATATCTATATATATAGGTCCTATCCCAAGATGTTTTTAAACCCGACGAGTAAATTTTGGAGACCTATATCCAAACTCACAATCATAACTATTTATTTTCAGTTACGACATGCGCATCGATAAATGAAAGCAAGTGTGGGTAAGGACCTCTTTAATATTAATAGATGCTCAGTTAATCCTTTCAGTACGTTAAAGTGCTACGTTGATTTTACCGAAATTGACGTGCTAAGTGAACACGTTAGCAAAAGCACTAGCCGTGAAAGAATGGAGTTTATACACTTTTGGAAAGAAGATATTAAAAGCTCACCAAATGTTGAAAAAAAGTTTCATTATATTGGCGATAAAAAAACAGTAACTTTGAAAAGGCGCTTTAGACCTACACACAAAAGTTTATTTTAAAGTAAAATTATCAGCTTCAATCAGTGGCAGCGATTTGTTTGAGATCAAATTACTTAATAGATTAAGTTAACCACAATTACAAGGGGTAGGGGTCGGGTTGCATAAAGTTTAAAAATCATATTGTTGATA
This sequence comes from Epinotia brunnichana, assembly GCA_963854355.1. Taxonomy (NCBI): domain Eukaryota; kingdom Metazoa; phylum Arthropoda; class Insecta; order Lepidoptera; family Tortricidae; genus Epinotia; species Epinotia brunnichana. The sequence goes on from OY977950.1 coordinate 17,720,832, forward strand.
GGCATAAGTGGATTCGTCAATTATAATCAACAATGTTATTGCTTGATAAATGTATTACATTGATTAAAAATAATTTTAAATATCAATATTATGACTAAATAAATGTATGCAATTCTACATTATGGTTTAGGGCGTTTTTCAAAAAAAGTGTGCAAAAGTTCTTTTTTTTTCAGAATTCGAAATTTTTTGGTTTTTCTTACTCAGAATCGTTGATACTATCGATCCTCATACAAGAAAAAAAGTGTCCCAGATTTTACTATGTAATTGTTTTCTTCCAGTCCGTCACGACCATATAAATAAAAGAAGACTGCATACAAAAATGTGACGATCTGGAATGGAATATTTAGGACACTTTTTTTCTTGTATGAGGATCGATAGTATCTATCAAAGATTCTGAGTAAGAAAAACAAAAAAAAATGAATTTTGAAAAAAAAGTTGTTTTATACACTTTTTTTGAAAAACGCTCTTTAACCAATTATGACTCCATATAATTATGACAGGGAACAATTATACCATAAAACAATTTATGCCAAAAAAAAAATATAAGCATCAACTTTATGCGTAAATCGACAATCGATATTATGACAATAGTCGTTATGCAACTAGATGGCCACCCAATTACAAGATACTGAGAAAGTGCTGGCACCACAGTTAAGGTACTTGTTGTTTTCTTTTGAAACTTGTTTGTTGATCTTGATCTGCAGCTCTACTATACTAATTGACTAACAGTGTAGATCAGCTATCCTCAACCTGCGGCTCGCCGAGGTTTTGCGAGTGGCCCGCCATCCACTATGATCCTAGTATGAAAACCATAAATTTACCTACCCCGGGCTCCTTAGCTAAAATGTATTTGCGGCCATCGTAGAAAAAAGGTTGAGTATGGCTGGTGTAGATGCCAACACCCCCCCCCCTTGCCAGCACGCCTTGTCGGGGCGGGGGGGGCTTAGTAACCTTAGCTTAGCACCCAGGGCCGGCTGCCGGCTGGCCCGAGGAGGGCGCAAGCCCGCTTAGGATGCGTTGGGGAGGGACCGCAGAAGAAGAGTTCTCTCTATCTTCTGCGGCCGAGGTGGGATCGCAGGGGGAGAGGCGTGTTGGTATAACGGTGTGCCACTCTCCCTACCCCCTGCGAACTTGGCGGGGCCGTTCCGCTGAAACAGCATTGGTGGGACCGCAGAAGAAGAGGAATGCCGGTATTACGGTGCGCTGTTTTCCCTATCCTCTGCGGCTGAGACGTGGTCAGTGGCGGAACCGCAGATCTGATCCGCCACCGGGAGCTGGATTTCCCGCACCCACGATCTCCTCGTAGCGGACTCAGGGGGGTCCGCTACTGAACAGGTGGGGATTGAGGAGGCAGGCGCGCCAAAACATCTGGCGCGCCTCACGTGGAGGGCATCCGTGAAGGAGCCGCTTGTGTCGCGGATGTGTGCGCAAGCGTTCCCGTAACCTCGCCACCAGGCGGCGAGGCGGCAAGTGGGGGGGTTTTTAGTGGGTACACCGTAGGTCTCACTAGCCCATACGGGAGTCCCACATAACCACTCGGGTGACCACTGCACCCGGGTGGTATGCGTAACGCATTTTCCCCCCTAAACAGAAAAAAAGCTGCCAACACTCCAACAAGCCGAGTGGAGTAGCGCCGAGCTAAACTCGGTCGATGAATGTGAAAACGGTAACGTTTAAAGATAGTTGGCGCGGCCCGTTGGTTATACCAACGGATGGAAAGCCATCGCGCCATCCAACTTTGTAATATATATAGTAACATAGACACTTTGTAACATAGACAGCAACCGGGATCAACTGCTTAGCGTGCCTTCCAAAGCACGGAAGCGCTCATTTATAGTAACCACTCAAACAGGCGGTCACCCATCCAAAGACTGACCGCTGCCGTGTTTGCTTGTCCTGCGTTATCGTTTCCGATATGCAGGCGCCGCTGGGCTATGAAACGCATCGATTTCATAGCCCAGCGGCGCCTTCACGCATCATTTTTTTTTGAAATTAGTAAATATGACTGACATTCACAGTTGCCAAACAACTCGCGACTGATCTCATATACATTTAGATCGAGCTTTAAGTGGGCTTTAAGTAATAATTACATCGACAGATGCAAAAGGGTAAGGGCCTGCTACGATGAAATGCTGTTTGAACTTCGAGAAAGAGACGAGGAAAATTGCATCGACGACATTGAAGTCGGCACCAGCACCGTAAGAATTTTACATATTACGAGTATACTATTTATACTGCGACAGTTTAAGATTCGTATTTAAGTGTACATATGTGTAGTTTCGTCACTCTGTTTGTCGTAATGTTAATCAAACTTGGTGTATTTTATCCTATATCCTATACTATTAAACGAGCAATATTTGTATATATATTTGCAATCACGTTCTCGAAAACGGCTCTAACGATTTGGATGAAATTTGGAATATCGGCGGTTACGGAGGCGAGGATTCGATCTAGATAGGTCTCGTTTCCGAGAAAATTCGTTTTTTCGAGATTTTCTCGCATAAATCTTTGTTAATGCAATATAGTACGTAGTTTCACCACAGCTTTCAACGGTTGATTAGACTAATGGTTATACCATCGGCTTATATGTGTATTATTAAACTTATTTGAGCAGGGTTAGTTATAATAGAGGTACCTACTCCCCCTTTTCACGCAAAATAGGCACACTGGATGTCAACTTGCAGATATTGCTCTGTAAAATCAACTTACTAGCATGGACACAATCTGACACGTATAGGTATTTTCCGAATTTCAATAAAAAAGTGTAATTTAGGACACGTTACCATAGAAGCGAGTGCGCGAAACACATTTAAATGGAACGAATGCGAAACAGGCATGCACAGGCAAACGAATGTCCTACTTAAAACTGCTGCACCATTACAAATTGCAATCGTTAAGGTGGTTCCACGCTAGACAAGCCGAGCACGAGCGGAGCCCTCGTGGGCGTCGTCGTTTGCGGCTCAAGTGTGGACTTACAGCGAAAGTAACCACATTTGAGCCGCAGACGACGGCGCCCACAAGGGTTTCGCTCGTGCTCGACCCGTCTAGCGTGGACCCATCTTTAGAGACGAGGCGCAAGTGTTTGGATGCAACCACACTGTACAATATCTGTAGACGGCGTTATAACAGTATGGAGCTCTTAAAGTGTGTCCGCTTCAGGGTGTGTCGCTTAAAGTGTGTCGGTGCAGCTCGCGCTCGACCGCCCTGGCCCCGTAGCATGGATAAGTTTAGCAAGCAAATAAAGATTAATAAGAATGCTTGACTTGGGTCTACGAAATATCTCACCACTTTTTACCGTGAAAGAGTTTCGAGACTTTTTACATGGAATGTTTTTTATGGGATCTCATTTCTTTTTGTAGACTTTGTATGGGAATGTTATTTTACCAACCGCAAATAACGTTTGTATAGTTTTGCAGGAAGGAACTGCAAAAGTAACTTTGTAATCGCATGTATGTAGGACAAACTTACTTATGCAGTTTGAATATCTCTGAAACGTGACTGAAATTGCAATATTTTAGGTTTTTTTTATGAATTATTAGGCTAAAAACTAATTTCTTTTGAAATTTGGAGCTTGTGGGTCTGCTAGAAGTACCTTAGAATTAGCGTGATCATTATCAGTATATAAGTGAGTATGTCAGTGACAAAACTAACGAACTTTGACGGACAATAGTTCTTAAACTTAAAGTTCAAATTGAATGTTATTGATATTATTTATGTTAGCCATATTGCCCTACATGTTCCTGAAAATTCAGGGTTCTAGCTTTAGTCAGCACAAAATTACAGGATGTTGAAAATGGCCTGAATGTCCTCGAGAAAAGGATGGTACGGCCGTGCCTCTTTGTTTTGCTCGACTTGGCGGGGGCATTGCCGTGCCTCCAGATATTTAACTCTTAGCGCTGGTTGATACTCACACTACGTGCGAGTATTGTATCGTCATACATTCTCGTTTAGTTATCACGTGTTTTGTTTAATATTTTTTCGTAATAGTTAATAGGTTCCCTCTTTTCAACCATTATTGATATACAGCATGTATTTTTAATATTACCTCAAATTATAACCAGAGGTAGATGTTAGGGATATGAACCGATATTGCAAGTTTTTGTTTTTTTAACTACTAACTTTTTTTTTTTTTAAATAATTCAGCACGCAATGTATCACTACATTGTCTAACTGATGTGACGTCACAACTGTCACAAGTAACCCGCTTCTTCCATGTGTCAAATGAGTGTAAGCATTACATTGCTGCTCGATAAATTTTCAAAAATTAATTACGCTTTGGTAGTTAAGACTAACTTACAATTTTCTTACAATGTCGGTTCATAGTACTAAAAGCTACGTATGGTTAAAATTTGAGGTAATATTAAACATACAGGCTGTATAAATACTGTCTAGGTTTTAAGGCATGATAGTTTAGTTTAACTTGAAATTAGTTATAGTTGTATTAAGTAGTGATCTGTACAGTTCCAGTGTAACCATAGCCGTTGAACTAATTATGTTACCAACAAAATGTGTATTAGTGAGAGCTAGTTAGGAAATACTTCGTGTTCTTTGTCTATAATTTTTCTCCAATACATAAATTGACAAATTTGACAGCTTGAGTCCCAATATTTATAGGGATGTACTTAAATAGCTAGCTGCCCGCGCGGCTTCACCCATGTATTACTAAACAAAAACGCAATTGAAGTCGCGGGCTAACGTGCATATATCCATCTGGAAAGTCCATTGTATATCATCATCATATCATCATAAATTTAAGAGCCAGGCTCTTGTCGGTGGAGTAATCGCAATTCTGTTCTTCTTTCTGCCACTGTTTTGAGCTCCTGATACGACATTACATTAACTTTCTCTTTAGCTTGGTCCATAAACGCACGTCTTGGCCTTCCTCTGCCTCTCCTTCCTTCAATTTTTCCTTCAATTATAGTTTTTATGTAATTGTCATGTCGTATCAGGTGCCCCAACATATTTCCCCTTCTGTTTTCAATAGTTTTTAGTAGACATCTTTGTTCTCCTATCAAATTTAGAACCTCTTCGTTTGTTCTTCCATTGTATATATACTTGTTAAAATCTTTGTAATTGGATGAGTTACCATGGATAACCACCTACACACCAACTTGATGATGATGTAGGTAGTATCTTCTTATCCATCAGCCAGGACATAGGGCTCTTAAATGGGTTTCCATTACTTCTGTCCTGGGCGGCAACCTCAATCTCCTTCCAGCCAAGGCCCATAGAGGGAGACTCTTTGTCGACACACCCACTTACAAAGCTATATACATTAACTCTGTTACATGTTATTAAAAAGCATTAAAAATACTTTGTTGCAGTATATGGTATATTTCAAAGCGCTGGAAAAATATTGTGGCGAAATTTTTAACGTCACGTCTGAATACACGACTGCGGAATTGAGAAATCTTTACGAGGTATGTCACTACATCGACTGCCGTATTATACTTTTTAGGTAAGTTTTACTTTGATACGTATGGATGGTAACTGTATTAAGTTACCATACGTATCACTGAATAGGAGATTCGTAAAATATCATACGATTACAACCTGATATTTAAAGAATGAATGAAGCAATCGTCTCAGTCCCATCAAGTATTTGTAAGTGTGAGAGGCATGCTGCGATCTCCGATGTAGAAAACCTCGTACAGTACACCACAACTATCCCCTTTGTTTTAATAGGTAGGTACCCTAACCTGCAAAAGACGTGACGATAACTATATAACTGTTATACCTTATTTTGCAGGCCAGTATATTTATTACATGTTTAGGTCAGAAGACTGAGTAATAAGACCAATAATGGCGTTTGTTAACGTACTAGGTATATTTTAACTGTAGAAGTAATATTATTTCCATAGGACGTACATTGTTGAAGAAAAATTCTTCTTCTCTAACTTAAGAGCTAGACTCTCGTCGGTGTAGCTCAAAGTAGGCCCTCCATCTACTCCGATCCCACGCAATCTCTTTGACCTCACGATACGACCCAACATCAACTCTCTTTTTGAGTTGCTCCATGTAGTCTATTCTAGGTCTTCCTCTTCCTCGCCTCCCCTCTATCTTTCCTTCAATTATATTAAGTATGAAGTTGTCATGTCGTATGAGGTGCCCTATCATCTTCCCTCTTCTATTTTCTAAATGAAATAAAAATATTAAAAAATTACTTATCCTTAAAAACCGTTAGGTACCCAAAACTATAAACCATAACGTGTTCTCCTTCTGCACTCATGGGCTCGAAGCAAAATAAGGGGGGACCATCTTACAAATCAAACTAGCCACATACTGCGCATCTCAATAAGGCTTGTGTTGTAAGTACTAGACGACGATATATTTAATAGACTACCTAATTTTGATAATCAAATCTTCATGATCATCAAACAAATAATAACCCTTACCGGGATTCGAACACAGGACCGTCACCTTCGTAACCAGTAGGCTAAGCCGGTCGTCAAATTGCTGATGCAATATATTTTCAGGTCAATATACATATTAAGAAAGATCAGACAAGACAAGACAAGAGCGACATTGAAAGCGTACCGATAATCTTAATAGACGCTAGTCAGAGGGGAGGGAGGGAGCCATTGAAGTTAGTGTTGTCAATTATAGAGCGGCTGATGGCCTGTGAAGAGAACGATTACATGATCCAGAACATGCGGTGGGTGTTCCTGCCCTGCACTAACCCTGATGGATTGGAATATGTGCGATTTGTAAGTACAAATGATTCCATCCAAAATTAAATTTATGAGACTCTTCATTAGTGGTGTAGTTTAGGTTCAAGTATAAATTATTAATGCTCAAGTTTTGTTTACAGGATCGCCCGAATTGGACCAAGAATACGAGAAAAATTGGAGAGGGTGCAAGTTATGGCATTGATATTTCTAGAAATTTTGACGTGCATTGGAACGAATGCGAGCAGGTCAAGAGTACGCTCGACCTCAGGTACCCAGGCCCGACGGCTGCCTCCGAGATTGAGACCAAGTTTATCAGGAACACTATGTTGAAGTACAAGGACGATATCAAAGCCTATTTATCCATCAGACGAGATGGCCACGGAATATTTTATCCACATGCTTACTCGGATATGTCTAGTGATGTCGACACACGCCAGATGAAAGCTGCTGAAATGATTAGTTTGAAGATTAACCAGCGAGGCTCATCTCTCCACTCCTTTATCAACGACAGCATCTACAGACAGAGTGGAAAGGCGGTGTGCGGCAACAGCGTCGACTACGCGCACAGCCAGGGCATCCCCATGCCGTACGAGTTCCGGGTCGGTTTCGAAAAAGACTTACAAATGCTTAAAAACTTTCAGCCGGTGGGTGCGGGCTTCGAAGCAACCTTAAGGGCAGCGTACTTCAGTGGCATTAGAGAATTGTATGCTGTACTCAATGCAAAATAATTTACGTAACATCTTCAGGGCATTAAAGAAAACTCTTCTCAAATAAAAATATTACTTAAATACTTCGTGAGTCGTATTGAATAACGAACCATGAAACACAATAGTCCAATGGACTCCAAAGATTCCTGTTTTAACAATCGAGCATAATAACATGAATTGAGCTAATAAATTTTATGTACTCAGCTGAACATCTATTACGATATACAATATTTATTTAGTACATAATGGTGTATCTATGTTGGAGGAGTCACTTTTCCACTTTTGGGTAGGATGTCGGTCATGCGCCGTGGCGCACGGGCAGCGCGCCTGCGCCAGGGGTGGGGCCCGTGGCCGTTCAGCCCGCTGCCACTCTGTCCACGGCCGTGGCGGCGGCGCCGCGCTTGGCTCCAACGCCTCGACATCCTCACCTCCTAGTACCACTCTCGATAACTTAGCCGCCCGCGCCGATCGCGAAATCAAACACCGCATTTTCCTTCGTTTCTTAATTTCCATTCGAACTATATTTTCTGGTTGATCATTTATTTGCGTAGTGATTTTGTATATTTTAAGTTAATTTTCCAAAATAAGAAAGAAGAATACAAAAATGAGTTTAAAATTGTTTTTTATAATTAATTTTGTGTATTAAAATTGTCTCTGTCTTCTCGACGAGCGAGCGGCGTCATCATCGGGAACATCATCAACGTGAAATACGGAGGAGGTAAGTATGAGTCTAGTACTTAATAGTACAATGAATGAGTCGAGAAAATGAGAAGTGGAGCAGTTGGGTGAGTTACTCGGGTAGTAGGTCTGCAGCGTGACGAGGCGATGGGCGGAAGGCGGGCCGTCGGCAACAGGTTGGCGCGGCTTGCCAGCGAGAGCCGCCCGCCGGCACAACGATCCTATTTACCACTAATAAACACCTCAGATCAACCTTCCACGTTAATTAACCGAAAGAGTATTTTCTCCTAGATTTTTCCCCTAAATTTCCAGTGTTTTCAGCGAAAAACTTGCTTAGGTGGACATGTTTAATCATAAAAGATGTAAATATTAATTTACAGCGTAAATCTCGGTTAAGAGGGTTCATAACTTTTTATTTGGGTAATTAAAATGTCAAGGGATCCTTCCTTTTAAACACATCTGAGAATAATAAAATACTGGTACGGAAACCAAGATAATAAAGAAAATGTTAGGCCAACGTAATGAAAATAAAGTGAATAATGTTACGAGGCCAACCAACGGGTGGAGAATATGAAAAAAAATATTATTTAATTATCACTAACCTTGACAGAAAACAGAAATTTTAAGTATTATGTAGAAAAGGCGTTTTGTTCTGAAGCAGATGGATTGTTCTTCAAGTCTTTAAAATTTTGCGCAATGCACAATGTATGAAATACACAAATGAGCACTTATTTTTTTTGAATAAGTATATAGTATGGTAAATATGTTTCCTTGCGTTAGGTATTCTATTGAGAAGTATAGTAGATAACAATGAAAATGGAGCAAGGTTCTTGTAAATTCTTATAAGCATAAAAGTACTAAGTAAATTAATACATAACCATTATAAAATATTGAAGGTAATAACAAAAATCGATATTTCTCTTATAAACTTGGAATCGTTTTTTAATTTAAATAGAGACAATTATGACCACAGTGGATTTCAACCAATACTAGGTAATTTTTTATACCTACGAGATAAAGTGAAATTCGCCTAAATAATGCATAAAATATTGCGTAAGTAATTTTGTTATGTACACATACGTATAATAAAATCTTTAAAAACCTTATAACTTGGCGTTCATTACCATTGAAAGGTTTTTAAAATCAGTTCCAAGTAGATTTAAAAAAAATACAACAAAAATATCTCTTATATTTAAACTTTAGCGATTTTTGCACGTTTCTAAATAAACGGGACTTAATTGCGTATATCCCGCTCAGTCAGATTAATGAGAACTATGCCGTTATTTCGTAAGGCCAAATAAGCGGGGGTTACCTTCATAAGCAAAGTTTGGAGTGCTGATAGGAGTATCGATCGTTCTCATTACTAGTCGCATATCGTCGCGATAAGCGCGATGCGGGTGCTCAGGACTCGCCCACATAACGACTAATGTTTAGGGACGCCGTTTAAAACTTTATTTAACTAGGCCGCCTTCACCTGTGGAGTTTATTTTGCATAAAAGGACAGTCTCGTGATAAGTTGGGCTCTAACCTACATTGAGGGATTAAAGAAAACTCCCTTTTTCATAAACCTTAATGGGCCTCTGGTAGCTAATTTAGGTTTGGTCTCTTTTGCCCAAGTTACTGATAACCAAATGAGTTACAACGGTTTTGAAAATAAAATAGGTTTAATAGACTTTTATGATCAAGAATAACATTGCCTACTTGAAAGTGGAATAGAATAAAAGAAGAATTCATTCGTAACATTAAAAGAATATGGAACAGACGCAGAAGTCAGTATTAAAAAAAAATCCAGTAAGTATCTAGTAGGTAGGTTAGTAAGAGCCACGAAATAGTTCGATTTCAGTAAGCCCAATGACCAGCGCTGATTTTCCAATGGGGCCGTCAGGTGATTTCAAGCTAACACACACAGGAGGTGCAAAAATACAATACAAAAATCTAAACTTAGAACTAGCAGTATTTGAAAAGAAATAAGGCATTTATTTAGGCACACTAATTCCGCGACTCATGCGAGTCATAATGTTAAGGTGTCAAAGTTTCAATAATGGTAAGTCAACTTAATCACTAATGATAACTTAGCTGATCTGTTATTCTAATTATAAGTTTCACTAAAGCCAAACGTTGTCTTAAAATGAAAACTAGCTCAAGTATGAAGTGGTACTTAGGTCCCTAGTTGGGCGCCACTTTTAGCAATTTACATCTATAGTTATTTTCTGACATTAGTATCTTTTGAAATATTAGGTATTCTTTCACAATCAGAACGGAAATCTATTTAAAACCGAGTCCTTGTGGTTAACCCAGTAGGTAGTATATATTTATTTATTTTTTACGGAAGTTGGTATGAAAGAACTTTTTATACCAGTTTGTGTGCCATGTTTAATTAATGCCTAATGCCGGGGCATTGTTATTTTAGACAAGAAGAGAAAACCATATCGGAACTTTAAAGTCAAACAAGGTTTATCGAAGTTTCATTTAAAGAATAATTATAATATAGGTCTGGATACATTCTTAACAGTATGATATTAATGTAGCAATTTAATTTTCAAATTATTGTGAAAGGTATTGAATTTACAAATTCGTAAGTACGTAAATTCTTTCCGTATATTACAAAGAAAACAGTTTTTATCAGTTAATTTGGCATAAATAGTAAAGTTGCAGTTTTTTTTTAAACTCAATGGGTAAGTATGTACTATCTGAGTAATAATTTTAATAAAAAGGTTTAATAGGATTTGTTTTATGATAACCCTGAAATAATACTAATTAAAGAAAAGGGAAAGTACACGACCGGGAAGACCAAGGTAGATCATATTCGTATGACATATTATTTTTATTATTATAGGCTAGAACTACGAAAGGTATGTCACTAACGCGGACCGCATACGTCAGGTTTCCGTGTTCGGTTTCCTGATTCGGTTTTCTTCTTCCAGACCAGCTCTAGAGCGATAATTATCGCTTATTGCTCTGTAAACGCTTGCGAGCGCTATAAGACGAAAACCGAATCCGGAATCCGTACGCGGAAACCGAACGTTTGCGCCCAGCTTTAAGGTTCAGCCACGCATTCAGTGGTTAAAAGTGTAAAATAAATTTAGACATTAATTCAAATTGATTAACCTATCTTATTATAAAGCTCTGGTTGAACTCGATATTACTCAATTACCTACCTATTTCATCAAACATCAAAGCTTATAAATTAAAAGTAATTAATACATCTACATGCCGACTTCTGCGAATGTGATGTGTGTTATTGTTACGAATTAATGCTTCGTTTATTCTATTCTACTCTCAAGCACCTTTTTTATTTTATTTTTTTCTGGAGAAAACTTGCGAACCAGGTACCCAATCATCGGGGGATGACTGGGTTATGTGGTATTTCTATCCACTAAAAACTCCACGGCGGCCGGCATCTGCGCTCTCATGCGGAGGACTCCAGGATCTCATACTGAACGCACTGGAGCCCTCCTCGCGCCTCGCCACATTTGGCTCGTCCTAGGATGATGATGGTCGCCTTCCCTGGGGTTTTTAGGTGAGTGCCCCGGCCCCCGCCAGAAACACACTGTGACCCCGATGACCCCCTTTAGTCGCCTTCTACGACAGGCGGGGGAGACCGTAGACCTATTCTTGTCCGAGCCTACACGGTTAACTTTCAAATACCTAGACAATATTATTCTTGATCATTTATTAAACCTATTTTATTTTAAATACCGTCGAAACTCATTTGTCCTTATTTATAACCAGTCAGAAATTAGAAATCATAAAAATGTATGTTTTATACTTTTAGCTTTGCTTTTTCACTTCCTGGTTAGTACCAGTCAAATAATTAAATTAAATTAAATTAAAATTAAAAATCATTTATTTCGGACTAATTCATCCATAATTTGTTAGTAACAATATATTAACTTAAAAAAATGAAGAACAGATTTGTAACAAAAAAACATGAATTAAAATACCCTCAGAAATATAGATACTTCGGTGTCTACTGTTGCCTGATACTCGTATACATTTTGTGACAATATACCTGGATCTCCCATTGCAACTCAAAATAGTGAGCGCTTTTTTATATTGATTGTCTCAAGGTGTCATGGTTATTTCGTGTTTGCGTTCAAATAATTAAAATATATGTAGGATTACTTACCTGCCGGACCATAAGTTATTCAAATAATCTACATGCGTCATCGTTTCTACCGTACTTTACGCCTGCAGCATACTTTATCGGTAGTTGAAGGATCTTTACAATGTGATCTTCACTGAAATTGCATCAACAATAAATGAAGGGTCCACGGAAAGAACATGTCTATTCACATTATAGCACGGGAGAGTAGGGTAATTGCGAACACTTAAGGGAGAACTAAAACGAAACCAGATTAAGTTACACAGGCTATTTATTATTCATTCTTTAGTTTAATTAATCAGCCTTATGTTTTCATAATCAACAGTGATAAATTTTAGACCAAAATAAAGTTATAATAAAAAAACAAAACCTCTGGTGTCCGGAATTACCTTACACCCAAGGGGTAATTACGGATTCTAAGTGGGGTAATCATGGACCTACTCTAATTGGAGCACAAACCACAAACAAAGCCCTTTGAAGTGCTTTCTCCATTCGTACACTTGTCATGGGCCCATAACTTACTCGTACATTTATAACATATTATCCAATCTTCGGTGATTGGTTCTACATATTTTATTGGTTCGAGATTACCCTTCTCAAATCGTCCGCAAATAGCCGACTCGCTCAAAAATGCAAAATAAATATTTTATTTGAAATTACAACCGTGCGGTGCACGATACGAGTACTTCAAAACGTTGTGTAATTAGACGTTATTACGCAAAAAAATACCAAAGTTCTATGTTATTCCTACAAGACGACACACACATCCAATTTTACACAAAAATAAGATGAAATTGTTGAAAAATCTTAAAGTTTACTTACCCTAGACAGCGAGCGCGTCCTCACTTTGACACTTTCTGTTCGGCACTAGGTTCGGGCTTGACTCTCGACTACATCATTCGAAATATCTCCTATCCTTTTCTAACATAGCTAAACCTGCTCATCCGCCATTACCCGCCGTCCGTGATTCCCCTACACTCCCCTAATAGTTCATAACGAGCTCAACATTTTGACATTAAAATCTCATTTTGAAAAATAAATTGACTAGACATGTTTTTTCCGTGGACTCTTCAAATATTCAATATCAATTGCGATCGAACTAATTACAACACCGGCCAATAGACGCGGACAACTCGAGTAAAACAAATGAGCATCCCGCTCACAAATGAATAGACGTCACGGCACCCGTATTATGAAGACAGTTCAAAAGCCAGACAAACACCAGTCGGAGTTCATTTTATGTGAAGTTGAAGCGGATATTGGATTTCTAACTCCACAGGTACTGTTACGAATTCCATACGGCCAATTTAGTATTAAGCCATGTCCGCGGCGAACCGACTAAGGGGAGTATTAAAATTTGAAGCGCTCAAACTTGCCTCCTTTTAGTGTTCATTACGTAGGAAAGTTGGTGAAAATTCATACAAGTCTAAGTTCTAATGAACACCAGTCGCTAAAGTTGGTCGGCGGCATCGCTCTGCCGCGTGTGCCTTTTTGCGCCGCAAAATGCCCGCTTTGTTTCCTTACATTAAAATAATTTGAAGTTTGAGGCGTGTATTGATTTTGTCGATAATGTCGATATATCGGTTTTGTGTACACGAGCGGCGGATGTGATTACAACTCTACCTATCAGGTATATGTGATCCACGAAGTCGGCAGATTAGTAAATTTGAATTTGTAGCGTAGGTACCATAGAATAATCTCTCTAAACGATATTATCATATAAAAAATCGACATAACATGGATAGGCGAGTAGAGTACCTAGTAGGTACTTTCAATTGTACTAAATTGAAACTTAGGTTTTGTGTTTGAATCCTTCTAGGCCTTTTTTAGGGTTCCGTACTCAAAGAGTAAAACGGGACCCTATTATTAAGACTCCGCTGTCCGTCTGTCTGTCTGTCTGTCTGCCTGTCTGTTTGTCTGTCTGTATGTCTGTCTGTCTGTCTGTCTGTCTATCTGTCTGTCTGTCTGTCTGTCTGTCTGTCTGTCTGTCTCTCTGTCTGTCTGTCTGTCTGTCTGTCTGTCTGTCTGTATGTCTGTCTGTCACCAGGCTGTATCTCAACAACCGTGATAGTTAGACAGTTGAAATTTTCACAGATGATGTATTACTGTTGCCGCTGTAACAACAAATTCTAAAAAACAGATTTTTTTTATATACCTATATATATATATATTTTTTTTTTTTTTAATCTTACACAAATCGGCTTAGTCCCAAACTAAGCAAAGCTTGTACTATGGGTACTAGATGACGATAAACATACTCGTACTTATACAGATAAATAAATATTTAAATACTCAGGAACAAATATTTTTTGTGCTCATCAGCTCATCACACAAATAAATGCCCTAACCAGGATTCGAACCCGGGACCTCCAGCTTCGTACGCAGGGTCACTACCAACTAGGCTACAGGAGGCTCCCATACAACAAACGTGATTTTTTTGGTTTTTTATAGATAATGGTAAGTACGGAACCCTTCGTGCGCGAGTCCGACTCGCACTTGGCCGGTTTTTTTTTATATTTACCATATACCAGTTTTTGGATAAAGAAACCTGCGTGACTACTTACAAAGACATTAAAAATAATGTTATACTTACGTGTGAAGTTCCCAAGCAGTACCGGGCCATCGTGAGGAATTTAGCTCATTCCAGCTCGTGGGAGGATTATGATGATACGATGATTAATCTCAATTTACAAAACGTGACATCCACTAACCTCGTGTCCCCAATAAATGGCAGACAAATGAAACATAAAGAACGTCCTAATACGTAAAAATCATTGGATCTAAAAATCAATTACAAATTAAAATATTCTTAACTTCTACTAATTAACACTTCTCTAAAATCACTGACAGACTAAACATGCATTCAGAGCGTCGAAACACGTAAGAATTATGCGGTGACATAAGTTTTAATAGCACTAAATGCAAACTCGAATTGCGCAGACGTTCCGGTGAAAATCTCACTTAGTTCAAACAGAATTCACAGTTCAATCAAAGTTGTAAAAACTTTACTTTCATATGGAAGTTTTGAATGCCTTTTATCCTGAGGATGTACGTTAAATGCAGGGTTCTAAAACAACTCGCACGTTGTCCTGTGGGACATCAACAATTTGCCAACTTGGAGGCACTCCAACCAAACTAATTTCGCTCCATAATCTGGAGAACCTGTTTTTGCTGACGTTTAACTTCTTAAACAGTTTGAGGACAAACTGAAATAGAATATTTGAATATATTTAGCTCAGTCATTTTATTTGTAACATTATTATGAAATTACTTACGTAGGTACTGTTTTATTAAATACTGACACATAAAGAAGGTAAAGGCATGATTCTCACCCGAACAGTTTGTAAAGATTTCGCGTTCTATTAAAACGTGAATGATCTGGCAGTATAATTTAATGAACATTTTTATAAATAAATAAAATATTACGACACGACACATACGTATAGTTTTCTTTGCGTTTAAAGTACCTACAGATAATAATTATTTGCGAACAATTAATATCGAAAGCCATAAAGATAGAAAACATCTTTAACGTAACAATGATAGAGTAGCTAATTACATGGGGCATTCTCATAATTTGAATTGAATTGCTTCAGTAAGTAAATGTATACTAGTATTAGCCAGGTACGAAATCTCCGCAACACGAGACAATAAGAAAGGCGTTCCTCGCCAGACATTAGCCCCGTTGTTATTCTAAGTGGATTAGGGCCAGCGCATTTCAGATCTGGTTAAGCCTGAATCCAACATTAAGCCTGACAGAAAGCTCTCCCAGCATCCCATGCACTTTGTACCTCAATCCGGTTTTAAACATTTTTGTAAGTCCCATTTTCGCGAAGCTTACCTAAATGGAAGTGTCACCGGGAAATCTCGGATTTATGAAACGGGGTTGGTAAAACCTATGGAAAATAAGGAACTGTTTCACTTTCCTGTGTAAATTTTAATTAAGAACTAACCTATTTAACATACGTATGTTTGCGCAAATGACAAAGGCTATGGAAGACGTGTACCTACGTCTTAAGCTCGTTTTCCACCAATCATTTTGTAATTAATATAAATAAATAATTAATATAAACACGTGTTACGACACGATGATTACATGAAAACTATAATAGAAGGGAAGATAGAGGGAAAGAAGAAGAGAGGGAGACCAAGAAGATCTTTTACGGACCAAATCAAGGAAAAAGTAAACAGCGTGTCGTATCAAGATGTCAAGAAGAAAGCTGAGAATAGAGAGGAATGGAAATTGCTCCACCGACAAGAGCCTGGCTCTTAAATATATGATGATAAATAAATAAATAAAAAGTGCGAGTCGGACTCGCGCACGAAGGGTTCCGTACCATTATCTATAAAAAACTATTTTATTCTGTGTTTTTAGTATTTGTTGTTCTAGCGGCAACAGAAATACATCATCTGTGAAAATTTCAGCTGGAACTATCACGGTATCAGTGAGATACAGCCTGGTGACAGACAGACGGACGGACGGACGGACGGACAGCGGAGTCTTAGTAATAGGGTCCCGTTTTACTCTTTGAGTACGGAACCCTAAAACGATAAATGATTATTCTCTTTTTTTTAAAGGCTTATAGCTTGATAAAATTTATCTGCCAAACCACAATGCGGTGAAAAACCTACTACTAAAATTAATGTTAAAACTTGTGAGCCATGCTCATTTAAAACCATACTTTAGTATCTATATTGAAAATGAAATATGTTTTTATTTCATAAGTTTTGTTCTTTTACAAAGGTCCTTTGGGGCTACCTAGTAAGTAAATGTATACTTGTGTCAGGTAGTCCCGCTCTTTCATCGGTACAAGTTGCTATATAATATATGAAATAACTTATTAGAAAACTAAATAATCAACAAAAGCGACATATTAATTTCCTAAAAAAATATTGCAACCGTTCCCCGCTCCAGATTCAATAACACTAAACAAACTCTAATAAAATTCGATTATAGCCTAAGTACTACTTGCGTTATGTTACCTTCTTGATTCCACCCGATTAATTCATCAAGACCCGTCGAAGAGCGGGCGCGCCCTAACACGGAACATACCCGATACAGGGGGCGTTCACAAACTCATTAGATAAATGAAAGAGTTCACAAAACACGATCATCGGCCGCTGTCGCGGTTGATGGATCGGCTAAGTATAGCCACTGATTATATAGCTGCTGGTGTGGTTATTGAATCCAATATTGGGTAAAGCAAGTTCGAGGTATATTTGACATGACGTATTGAAATATATTGGTATAACATTTTGACACTTCTGTCACGTTAACACTAAGGCTGGGCGCGTGGGGTGGTATGTAGCAAAATCTAAATTCCTACGTAACCATTTCTTAAAAAGCTTGAAGCAATTAAGAACATCAATTAAAACATACTTAAAATGTTCCTAAATCCCTTGCTACAAATATTTTTAGTAACCCCTAATAAAATGTTTTGAGATTCTTTCGAATCAAATCTCCATTCTAATAATTGACCGTTTTAAAAAAAAAGTGTACAAAGCTATTTGTTTTTCAGAATTCGTTTTTTTTTTGGTTTTCTTACTCAGAATCTTTGATACTATCGATCCTCATACAAGAAAAAAAGTGTCCTAAATATTCCATTCCAGATCGTCACATTTTTGTATGTAGTCTTTTTTTATTTATATGGTCGTGACCTTAGAGCATAGAATACTAGAGAGGACAAGCCGCCGGCGGCCGTGTCGCAGCTGTATGCTCAATGGGCATACACTGCCATACTGTGCACGCGTGCTGATCGCAGAGAATATTACGTTTTATCCCAAAATGCCTGATATGATGCGCGTTTATTGTCAAATAAGCGTGTGTTAAATACAAGTGTGTGTGTTTTAGATGTGTGCGTGCTTTGTCTTGTCAATTACTTGGGCGTTGTGTGGGTTAATGTACTTGCGACAGTCTCACTCTATACAAATCGGCTGCCATGTCCGATCTCCTTATATTCATACATCTGTGGTCGTGACGCACTGGAACAAAAAACTTACATAGTAAAATCTGGCACACATTTTTTCTTGTATGAGGATCGATAGTATCAACGATTCTAAGTGAGAAAAATCAAAAAATTTCGAATTTAGAAAACAAAAAACTTTGTACACTTTTTTTGAAAAACGCCCAATTATAAATGCAAAACTGTGTCTTTCTGTCTGTCACCTCTTCACGCTTATACTACTGAACCGATTTAGATGAAATTTTGTATAAAGATAGTTTGAGTCCAGGGGAAGGTCTAAGGATATTTTATGACTGAAATGGGGAGGGGGTGAGAATTTGTATGGAGCTACGATATAAACGAGTTCCACGCGGACGGAGTTGCGGGCGGAAGCCAGTATTATTAGTTTATTTAACAAAAATAGCAATAAAGTACAAAATATGCGGGTGGCGCAGGACCGGCCATTGTGGCACTCTTTGGGGGAAGCATATGTCCAGCAGTGGACGTCTTTCGGCTGATGTGATGACAAATTATGAAAATTAATAAATATACGACGTTACTTATCAATGTACTTAATTGGTTCCAACTTTTTTAGAAATACCTTAAGACAACACTTGAAAATTAAATTAAATAAATAAATAAATATTACAGGACAATCTTACACAAATCAACCTAGGCCCACGGTAAGCTCAGTAAGGCTTGTGTTGTGGGTACTAGGCGATGATATATATAATAGATACATACATATAGATACTTATATACATATATAACATCCATAACCCAGGAACAAATATTCGTGATAAATACACAAATAAATGCCCTGACCGGGATTCGAACCCGGGACCTCCAGCTTCGTAGGCAGAGTCACTACCCACTGGGCTACGGAGGCCCATTATTTAATTGATTAATAGATATATGAAATTTCTGAATGCGAAGTGATTTCTGCATGCAGTTATCCTAACTTCAAAATTACCAATGGACGAAGAAATAATGTGCAATGCAATGTTGATTATTTATCAAAAATATGAGGGTTCGAGAATTCATGTAAGTATTAGTAATATTTTTGTATTTTTATAAGTAATCTTAACGTAACGAAATTCCTAAAACAACAATTCGAAAATCTTGTTTTTTAAAGTAGAAAATTCCAAAATTGAGTGTCCTAATACTTACATTAGGACACTCAATTTTGGAATTTTCCACTTTAAAAAACAAGATTTTCGAATTGTTGTTTTAGGAATTTCGTGCATAGTCATTCTGATGAACGTCTATTCACATAGACTTCCGGTAGCCTCCTGAGATAAATGGGACAGAAATATGACGCAATCGCTGAATGTATTTAGGGGTGATTCATTCTAAGTGATCGAACTTTTTTTTTAACTGTAGAGCATGAAATAATTTACACTGCATGTATTTTCTAGTTGTTTTTCCTTTTGAAACAAAAAACCATTTCAGAAAATAGAACCAATATCGTGTAGTAAATGTAATGCCCCACAATAAATGCACGTCATGAACATACATCAAACCTATTTCAGTTAAAATGACGTTCAAACTTCAAATTCGTTGGTCTTTATATCACTTTGTTGTGAGAAACTGACTAAAACATTTTACTTATCTGAGGTATTTTAAGTTTTCTTAATAATAGGGTAAGCCTCTAGAAGCACGCTATAGTTTATTGCCGACATAAAGCATTGGTATTGCTTGAAGTTATGCTACACAGAGCGGAATGCTTTATATGCTGGTGTTATACGGTCGTGCTAGCCCTACTGATATACAATAATGCATCATACGACGAACACATACCGAGGGGCAGAGGCGGTGGTATCGTCTTACCCATTTATTCACTTACATCGAGTGTTTGAGTAGACGAGGCGCGTTCGATGACGGCAAATTAGTCGCATCTCGCGAACTCGGGTGTCAGGTGTCGCCAATTCGCGATTGAGGGGTGCCTGTCATTTAGACAAAAATAAAATAGGCTTTCGGGCTTCCTCATAAGTTTAGACCAAGCTTGGTTCAAATATTGAAACCAATACTACATTTTAGTCTTAGACTGGTGCAGCTAACTATAAGGTAAACGTCCGAGTGCTCGACGCTGTACTAGTATATGGCATACTAACAATGTTCAGTAAAGGCCCTTACGCAATGTCTATTAGAATCTACAATAAAATCCCGCAGATTATAAGAAACGAAGTTACATATAACACTTTTGTTAATAAACTTAAAACTTACCTCCTAACTGAATGCCCATACTCGCTACAGGAGTTCATGGGCCAATATTTTTTTACAATTTAATAGATGGTGCAAATCAAGTAGGTATGTTGTTATCTAATGTGCAGATTTTATATAAATATAACAATATGTTGATTTTTTTTTAATATATGTATGTTTAGGTTAGTTTAGTATTTAAACATGTTGCTACACCCTAGTAGGGTCCATGTCTGTACTGATTAATTTTAAGAACATCCTGTAAATACCATGGTTGCAGCAAATAAATAAATGAAAAATGAAAAATGAAAAAATGGGCACTCTATGTCAAAGTGGCTTAAGTTCGAATGAAGAAAAATCCTCTTAGTTCGAATTTAACCCATAATGCTTTGACATAAAGTGCCCATGCCACATACTAGTACAGCGTCGAGCAATCGGACGATTATCTTACTTACGTGCGTATTTGATTAGCGTCAAAAATTTAAATAACTTAAATAATATGATTATGCTAAGCTTTATAATTATAATAACTAGCTGTTGCCCGCGACTTCGTCCGCGTAGAACTTTTTATCGTCTTAGAAAATGATTTCTCTCAATACAAACATTGAACCCTCTTTTGGGGGATAAATTAAAAGCATACCTAGTTAAAAATCTCATACTTTAAAAATGTCTTGAAATACACAAACTTTGAACCCTCTTTTAACGCTCTTAGGGGATGAATTTGGAAAAACTCTGAAATTAGTTTTGTAGTCTTTTAACGTACAGAATAAGACCGAAGTTACAGATCTCTTACTCACACTTTAAAATTTTCTTGCTCTCCATTTAAAATTTGAACCCCCTTTAAACCCCCTTAGGGATTGAATTTTTCTAATCGCTGAAAGAACTTTTTTCGTATTGTAGTAAGTAATTAAGTCTCTAGCTCAAAAAAAGTGTTGCCCTTACAAAGCTTGCCCCCGTCTCAAACCCCTTAGGTGTGGAATTTTCTAAAACTCTGAAAGTACTTTTATTTTATTTTAATAAGTAATCTTTCTAATAGTTTTAAGTCTAGTTCAAAAAAAAGTGTTTCTCAGACAACACTGGCTCCCCTTGTTAACCCCATTAGGGGTGGAGTTTTCTAAAACGCTGAAAGTTCTTTTTTAGTATTCTAATAAGTAATCTTTTTGCAAAGTTTTAAGTCTCTAACTCAAAAAAAGTGTTGCACATGCAAAGCTTGGTCCCCTTTTTAACCCCCTTAGGGGTGGAATTTTCTAAAACGATTTATGTCCTTTTTTTGTATTTTTATAAGTAATCTTTCTACAAAGTTTCAAGTGTGTAGCTCAGAAAAAGTGTTCCCCATACCAACCTTGCATCCCTTTTTAACCTCCTTAGGGAATGATTTTTGTAAAACGCTGAATGTAGTTTTTTTCATGTTCTAATAAGTAATCTTTCTACAAAGTTTTAAGTTAGCATTTTACGGTCCGGTTGTATGGCGAAATGGAAATAATTTATAATAGCAGTTTTTTTTAGCGTAACAGATAAATCATAATTATAGTAATAACTTCGAGACTAAATCCAACAAAAAATTAGTGATTTAGATATTTTAATAATTATTTAAAAATTAATAAATTCCTGAAAAATTGGTAAAAAATGTTAATAACCTTTTTTTTCTGTATTATGATAAATTAATATTTGCGGCGTAATATTGATGATAAATCGCGCAAAAAATGTCCTTTATATTCAGTTAGACACCAATTTTTTTTCTATTACCATATTTTCGTGTCAAAAAATAATAATAGACTGTAGGTTTCTTCATTCCTTGTTGAATGTAGTGGACCGAAACATTACAAACCAATCACACACTAAACAACAACGGAAGGTGGATTTTAGGGGGTTAATATTATTTAACAATTTCAAAAAATGCATATTGATCAGTAAAATTTGGGATTTTCATCATCGGCACTCTTTCGTTGAATGATGTACGAATCGCCTGATAAAATACTTTGCAACTAATGTTTTTACAAACACCTGTTAAAGTAGGTTTAAAAGTGCCGCGCGCGAGCCGCAGAGCAAACGTGATTGGCTGGTTGCATGCAGCGGGGCACCGCGCCGTCCGCCCGCTCGCCGCGTAGGTACTTATAAGTATAAATATGTCTAAGTAGGCACTGCACGAACCGGCGCGCCTCGATTTCAGTGTTTTGCGACACGATCTTACGCGTACGATCAATTATCAGTTGTTTAAAATAGTTAAAATTCAATTAAGTTGATTAAAAAAACAGTCATATATTGAAATTATAATTCTATGTTTTTAAAATACCTACCGTAGACCGTACAAAAGTAGGTACTTAGGTAGGTTCTGAGACAGATTTTTTTAGGGTTCACTTAACAAAATATGTACCTACTTAGTTATAGCCTCAGATCATAGAAAGAAGATCTGAGATCATCTGAGGTTAAAGATGAATCTTGTTGTTTCATTGTAGTTTTATCAATGAAATAGTGTCGTAGCGCCGGTTATTGACCAGCTAGTGTAGTGTGCCGGTTTGCGATCTCCTTTTTGGGCAAATATGCTATCGTATGTCCGGCTGTTCAGCTGTTCCCTCTATAGGTCGTATCTCTCAACCGATTCTCGTGAAATTTTTGCCCATAAATTTTCCCAGGCTTCCAAACTTTCACTTTAGTCGTATTAGTAAGAAAATAAATTCAATATTGAAAAAAAGCAAAAATAATTACTTCCTTAAGAATGCTAATTTGTAATTGAATTGTTTTTTTTCCTAATAATCACTCCAAGTAAATTTGTTCCTTTTTAGTTAACTAAAAAAAGTTTACATAACGAAGGGTAGACCAGGGGCAATTGAAACCATTTGCCTTTACAGCATATAAAAGTTATATTTTTATGAGTAGAAAGATGAACGCCCAAAATTTTTCAAGGTTAGTTATCTGGTTCCTAAATAAAATGTATTTTGTTAGTCTATAATCCATAGTTTTTTGTCAATAATACGAGTATAATACAAGTATGGGGCGGTATGGTTTAATTGACCTCACATGACTGTCGAACTGACTGACAAATGACTGTGTCTGTGTGTTTGTTTTTACCATTGTCTTGTGTAAAATATTAAAGTACAGTATTTACATACATACATACATACTGTGAATACTGTCAATTGAAACACTATGTGAGGTCAATTGAAACACTCTAATATCTTCGGCACAATGAAAGTAGGGTAAACTGGGTACGGTTGCAACAACGCAAATATCTCGCAAACCGTTGGTGGGACGGCGAGGGGTCCAAGGTGGGAAAGAAGTGGACAATCGGTTTGTACACGAAAAACATCGTGACGTTGCTACCCGCGCGCTTAATTTGTTTGTAGAAAACCCTATTGTGTTTTGATCCCCAAAAGTAAGTGTTTTCACTCGTAGAGTTTTTCAATTATTCTGGTTTCTATTTAAGTGAGAGTATTGAGTGTGTGTTTATGTTTGAAGTGAAGCTTGTGGATCATCTCAGCGTATCTAGTTTTACTGTATCATTATTCTCATTATTACTACAACGGCTTTTTCCGAAAGTAGGAGGTGGGGACGGTTGAAACAGAGTGATTTTCTTGTATTTTTGACATTGACTAATGAAAGTCAAAGTCAGTTTTCTTTTAGTTTATTTACATATTATTTTCAGGGTGTTCTCTTCTATACAGGGTGGGCCATACATTTTTGCAAATTGCAACACTGAATATCTTCTATAATTTTTTGAGTGGAGGGAAATTTTACATTACTTTATGCAGTGTTATTTGCAGTAAAGCATTTTACTGATCAACAACGAGATTTTTGTGTTAAACAGTTTTATAAAAACAACAAATTATATGTAACTGTTCGCCGCCTATTTAAAGCCCGGATTTACTTGGGAATCACACAACTTTACTGCATTTACTAATTTATGCATAGGAACCTAAAACGTATGTAAGTGTGATTCCAAGTCACAAATTTTTTTTTTGTTTTATTGAGAAACAAACAGTCTTAAAAAACACATAAGTAACTTAGCTATGGCTATGTGAGTAATGCTATAATATACCTATAGTTTCATAAATGTTTACAAAGTTACAAGTTATATTAAAAATTGGAAAATATGTTTAATATAAGACCAAATGTCATAAATATATATATATATATATACATATATGTGTTGTAAATACACTTATGACAGTTAAGTACATTTACAACTTAGGTACACCATTATACAATGCAAAAAAAAAGAAAGAAAAAGTTAATGAAAAGGTTAAGGTAACTGCGTTTTAACATTCTTAGATTAAAGAAAAAACTAATCTTTTAAATATACTATATGAGTTGCCAAACAAATCTGCGTCCATACATTTTTCATTATACAGTTTACATGCGCGCTTAATATATTAAAATTTTATTAAACAAGTAAATAAAAATTAATAAGAATGCCTGACTTGGCTCTACGAAATATCTCACCACTTTTTAATGTGAAAGAGTTTCGAGACTTGGCCTATTTTTTACATGGAATGTTTTTAATGGGATCTCATTTCTTTTTGTAGACTTTGTATGGGAATGTTATTTTACCAACCGCAAATAACGTTTGTATAGTTTTGCAGGAAGTAACTGCAAAAGTAACTTTGTAATTGTATTTGTAACAATGTATTTGTATAGGATTACAATCTTACTTATGCAGCTTGTATATCTCTGAAACGTTACTGAAATTTCAAATATTTTTAGGTTTTGTATGAGTCGAGTGAGGCTAAAAACTAATTACTTTGAAATTTGGAGCTTGTGGGTCTGCTAGAAGTACCTTAGAATTAGCGTGATTATTATCAGTGAGTAATTGAGTATGTCAGTGACAAAACTAACGAACTTTGACGGAAAATAGTTCTTAAACTAAAAGTTCAAATTGAATGTTATTGATATTATATGTTAGCCATATTATGCCCTACATGTTCCTGAAAATTCAGGGTTCTAGCTTTAGCCAGCACAAAATTACAGGATGTTGAAAAAATGGCCTGAATGGCTTCGACAAAAGGATGGTACGGCCGTGCCTCTTTGTTTTGCTCGACTTGGCGGGGGAACTGCCGTGCCCCCTGATTTTTAGTTACATGCCATGCCATGCAATAGGGCCGAGTGGAGAAAAATGCGGGATGCCTTTGCCCAGCAGTGGAACACCCAAACAGGCAAAGAAAAAAAAAGATTTCTACGGAACCCTCGGTGCGCGAGTCCAACTCGCACTTGGCCGGTTTTTAATTTGTTTAATGACTACCATGGCATACAATGAGCTCATCAAACATTCGCAGGCATATCATAAACATTTCTCAATTTATGAGCATCTGAACATCTCGATAAAAACACGGGTGTAAAAAAAGTATACCTACGACTTTAGTTTCCTTTGTTGCTGCTACCTTATACATTTAGTTTAACCAAAGTAGTTTTAATGCAATTATAACATAATAACGATATAGATTTGCACAAAACAAGCATAATCATGTTTCATAAAAAGTGCTTGTTTCAACTATAACAATGTTTCAATCATAACCATTCCGTGTACCTATCCCGTGACAAAAGTGTTGTAAACGTCGGGACTAACCATTTGTTTTATTGTATACAAGAACCTTCTCCAGAATGTATTAAATACTTTTCTGAAAACCGCATCAAAATTGGTTCAACCTAACGCGAGATAATCTCGGACAACGTACATACATACATACGGGTCAAACTGAGAACCTCTTTTTTTTACAATGACACGCAGCGTGTAGATTTCAAAAAAACCTTCATATTTCCATAATTTATAAACTAGGTCAAAAACTACACAAACAATAGTGAACATTAATAGAACAAACATGTGCATCGAATGCAGAACCTCCTTCTATTTTGAAGTCGGTTACTTTTGGGGACGATTAAAACGCGAGGACGATTGAAACGTTTCAATCGTCCCCACACCACGTTTTTAACTTCAAGGTCAAATTTTACATATAAAAATAGACTCGAACGCTGATCAACGGCCATTATAAACATTCGTTTATTCTCAGCTATAGCACCAAAATAATTTGATCAGTCAAAATACAAGAGTAAACAAACTTTTTACCGTGAAAAACTGGTTTGGCTCGTGTACACTCCGGTATCGCACCATCACTCGAGCGCTACTGGCCAAGAATTCATACATGGCCAAAACCGCGTGTTCCGAGTGTTGCGTCAGTCGCGTAGGTATTATAGTTTTCGAGAAATTTTCCTTGTTTCAATCATGACGTGTTTCAATGGGCTTGTGACCTTAAATTTGTTTACGATGCCATTCGAACCAGTTTTTGTAGATGAACAAATGTTTGTATGGAAGCAACTACATTTAAAGGACATTAATACCCAAAAAATCGAGTTAAAGACGGACCTCGCTGACAATAGCCGAAATGCTTCATACTGATTGGCTTTAAAGTATGACGTCACACCGTGCAATTTGTACTAACCGTTGCATGGAAAATAAAGTAAATTGCTGTTTCGGGCGCGAAATACTGCTTTTAGGTCCATAGTCGTCATACAAATTTGTTTTTATAAAAGCGCATGGATTCTATTGGTACCTTTAAATTTACTCTTGGACAATAAATAAAGAAACTTTTTTTTCTAAACTTTCAAGGTTCATATTTTTTTATGATTTGAATTATATGTTGTAATTTATACTTTATTACAATCATTTGATGGGATACTATCCATTTAGCAACACGACGTTATCAATTTTAACACCATGCAACAACACCGTGTTTCAATTGTCCGTGGTCTACCCTAAGTTATTGAATAATTTCAATTACGAAATAATGTAATTCAGATTACAAATTACGAAGTAGTCATGTATGCAATTACACGTGTAATTCATTAACTACTCGTAATTGAATTAAATAAAATACAATTTGTATTTCAATTTCAAACGTAAATTAGTTACGCCCAACACTGCCGTTTACCGACGCCATTTTTACGCCGTGAATCGTCGCATTCATACTAGCGCATCGTAGAAAACGATACAAATTATCTGTGTAGGTAGGTTTTGTGTCTTGGGGCCCGGGAAGTGCGACCTTGAATGTCAAGACACTCGTTGCGTGCCGACGCTACGAGCGAATGTGATCCTTAACACAGGCGGAAAGAGTTCAAGTTCAGTTGTAGAATCAAACAGGACTATTCAAATGTGTTTTATGCTTTACATAAAGCTTTTTTTTGTTGGATTTATGTACTAGTTTAATAATCTATATTATTAAGTTAAATTTAGACACAATTTGTCTCTATAAATATATTTGCCGATAGTTTATTGGAGTAAATGTATTTATATGCAATTCTAAACAAAAATTAAAACGATTTTTAGAAAAATAGGTTCATACATTCTTTTTATGAGAATCAAATCAAAGTACTAATTATTACTATTTTTTTCTACGAACTTATGGCACCTGTCACCCAAGCCATGAAATTTGTTAATTTAATGGCTTTACGTGTAAAATAATAGTCGGATTTCACTTTTTACAGGTTAAAGACAATAATACTGTCGTGTTGACGATTAAAAACAGCTATTACTATTTTTAGTAAAAAAAATCGGCGTTTTTTTGACACTATTTTTTTTTACCTACTTCCGGGTCGAAAGTTTGTTGGATTCGTAAATATAGTATCTTAGAATATGTATTTATGACGGAGAAAAAAAAACCTGGCTATTATAAATTAATGTTTTGCTAAACCGTAAAATGCTTAGACTAAGTCTCTATTTCAAAAAAGTAGTTTTTCCTATACAAACTTTGCACCCTATTTTACCCCCTTAGGGGTGAAATCTTCCAAAACGCTGAAAGTACTTTCTTTGTATTCTAATACCTAATCTTTCTACAAAGTTTTAGGTCTCTAGCTCAAAAAAAAAGTTTCCCATATACAAACTTTGCACCCCTATTTTACCCCCTTAGGGGTAGAATTTTCTAATACGCTGAAAGTACTTTATTTGTATTCTAGTAGAAATAGGAACTTTTTATTTTCATCATATATAGGTAGAATAATTAGAGATGTACAGACTAGTCGCTGACTAGTTGCGAACACCGACTATCCAGCCACATTTATAGTCGGCGAATAGTCGGCCACCTCAACGCCAATTAGTCGGCTAGTCGGCACATCTCTAATTTTTATATAATTAGGGGGTCCTTATGTGGATATGTGGAACAATTTTGGTTTTTATTGCCTTGGGATCAATTGGCATTAAATTTTTACAGAAAGTAATATTACTTAGTTTTTCAGAGTTTCGAAGTATTTTACATTTTTATTTTCACGTATATTTAGTACAGTTGAGTATATATCGGCGAAAGAGCTTCCTCTCCTATTCTTCATAGGTTTCACATACAAGGCTGTGAACACCAGGAGAGCTGTTCTTGATCTCCTACTTCTCAGTTTTAGGCTGCCAAGTACTTTGCCCCGTGGATGTTGACACCTCCTGGATGTGGATGACATCTGCAGGTCAGTCACGTAATGCATTTTACGCGCGTCAGGTAGATCTAAATGTAAATTTTTGTAGGGGAAAATGACAGTTGATTTGCCCTAACACTCGTTCGAAACGTTATGTGTTTACCCCTCTGTATGTTCACCGGGAAAGCGTTTTTCATTTGTCTTTATTTCTTACACAGCCTACCGTGACCTATATTTCAAAATATTGATTAACGGCATTTTAACAAAAATAGGTCTGATGAATGTTTAGATTAACTCCAAGAGGCTAAAATAAATGAATCCTTTGAAACTTTCAAAATTGTATGAAGGCTCGTTGCTTAACTCCATGCCAGTTTGAAGGTAAGGTAGTCTTAAGAAACCCTCAAGCATTAAATTTTCATGCGCCTTACCCCTTGTCAAAACAAAGCGCAAGCCCAGAAAATAAGTCATGTATTTATTTTCATATCGATGCTAACAACTTCCTGGCGTGTGTAGGTAGGTACAGGAAGCTAACGCTATTTTCGAAACATGTTATTACAGACTTGTTATTACAATGTTTCTTTGATTTACGTTGTAAATTCTCTGGTTAGATTTTTTTTTTATAAATGTAAAACATGATCTCAGATGATGACCATTCAAAGGACACACATTTAATTTAATTTAATAAATACACCACTATAATTAAACTTAACTAAAACTAAAATACATCTAAATAAAACTAAAATATATCTAAAAATGGCCCCTGCGGCATGGTACCGAAGACGCTGGCAGCATTTCCTCGCTGGATCGCCAGGCCGATGCGTTGAGCGAGGAAACTGCCAGCTCTTTGGTCTCCCGTCTTCGACATATCCTTAAAGAGGCTCAGAGCGCCAGGGCCCCACGGACCTAGGGTTTCGACGCCGAATGGAACAAAATTATACTCGGCGCCGAGACCACTGTATTTGCCCACCTTGGCTTTCTCAGCCGCCTCTGCCGCTGCCGCTGCCCTCACGGAGGTTCGGTGGAGATGCGACGGGGCTAGTATGTCTACGCAGGTTGCATCCATACTCCACGTCCCATTCAAAGTAAGTATTCATTTAATTTCGTAAGTGGATCTCGAGACCGACGGCCTGGACCCAATTATGTAATACAATGAATAATAGAATATCTAAACTACTTAGGTATCTCTTAATAAAACGTCAAGGAGTGCCCGGCTCAATAATGTGAGTATCTAGGGAATCCATTTTTTACCCCTGACATGGGGTAAAACTATTCTACGTAATCCAAAACATAAAGGTACTAACAACGTACACATTTCGTGCATCCATATTGCCTTCTGCTAAAGGTCTTTCTGGTCATGCCCGCGGGCTCTTGTGGGCCCACAATAAAACTTGAACCTCTTGAAAAACAAAGTCAACAGGCAGAAAGATCTGTTTCGAAATAGCGTGGGTAACTCTGGTGGGTATAGTTGCACACAATCATACCTATAGGGACACGTATTAAATTTGGGAACATTTTTGGGAACGTACAAAAATATATTATTTGAAACAACCATATTCACTGCTTTACCTTTAGCCTGTGTGCTAGCAGAATAATATATGCCCCAAAAAGTGTTCCAATATTTTACACAGTTCTCACATGCTGTTTATGATATTCAGATACAGAGTATTTTTGAAGCCGTCGCTAGACATTGGGACAGTCTATGCAGAGCGGAGCACCGGAAATGGAGTCCGCTTGGGCGGAAATCTGCAAGCCGTGGCGGGCCGTGCTCGGTCGGGCCTGCCAATATTCGAAACAAGATTGCAATAGACAAATTCGATGTTAGCTATTTAGCAAGAGCCTTGGCTGAGTATTACTGAGCATATTTGGGAATATATGACATGTGTCGATTGTAACATACATAAGGAAATAGACGACATATTCTTATTCTTATGCATGCCCTTAATCCCACAGTGAGTTGAATTTTATTTATATTTCTTCTCACATTGGCTTTTTCCCTGTCGTCGGATAGCATAGCGGGCAAGAATGATCATTGAATACCTGATATATTTAAATTCAGGTTTATATTTCCTCCTCATTCCGGGTAGTAACTCAGTCATAAACATCGACGGCTCTTACATTTCTCCAAAAATTGGTATTTTGCAAAAAGCATTATTATGGTACAATCTTACACAAATCAACCTAGGCCCACCGTAAGCTCAGTAAGGCTTGTGTTGTGGATATTAGGCGATGATATATATAATAGATACATACATATAGATACTTATATACATACATAACATCCATAACTCAGGAACAAATATTCGTGATAACTACACAAATAAATGCCCTGACCGGGATTCGAACCCGGGACCTCCAGCTTCGTAGGCAGAGTCACTACCCACTGGGCTACGGAGGCCGTTAAAGTTGTAAAAGAAGGACAGATAGTTAAATGTTTCTGTAGATGCTACTGCTTCTTACAATCTTTCAAAAAACTACTATCGCAAGTGTCTTCAAAGGCATCGCGTAAAGAAACTCTTACCGGGATTGTACCTAGTAAAACTTGTAAATAAAACCGTAACGTCTGTAAGCAATAAAAGCAAGCGGCAATCTGCACTACCGCCGGCTTTAAAAAGCCGTGAAATAATTCAAAAGAGCACTCGTTAAAGCGCTGCAGCTGCTGGATTTACTAACCAAGGCTTTATCACCTGGACTCAGCTGCTTTATAGCGCATCTAGCGCCCGCGACCATAAACTCAGCTCTGCATAAACGCGCACTTTCGCTGACATGGAAAATAGTTTACAGGCCCCTCCACGTTACAGACTGTTTATCGCCTTTATTGCCGATACTGCTCCTCTAATCTCAAGAATAAAAGTTTATATGTCATTTTTAGGGAACTTTTTATGACCAGTACTTTGTAGACCGAATTAAAACTTAAATGCTTAATGAGAATAATGAGTTGTTTGTGAACTGAGCGATTAAAAAGTTTTAAGCGCAGCGTCAATCTCATCTGAAATTGAAGAATGCTGAGGTTGCTGATAGGTTTTATCATTCAAGGTAATATCTTACAGTAGTAACTACCTAGCTTTCTATGTTCACTATAAAGACAATCTAAACAGAGCACGTCTTCTAACTGAAACAGATGACTGATAGTTAACCGTAATATTCTGTAAGGAGACGTGGTACGACGTTGTATCACTGAAATAACAATAGAGCGGGTACGTACGTATGATATGAGTTTATTCGCCCTCCGTGAAACTCAATAATCGCAGTTTCTAAGTCACTTAACCTGAACGAGGCACCGCGAGCCGCAGACAGTTTGCCACGCGCGGATTCGAATCGCGCGATACCAAATAAACGTTCGATATAAGCAATATCGGCCGTTTACGCTCCCCTGTCGACGGAAACCCCTTATTGTACAATAAAAATGTTATGAGGTAACTCTATTCAATGAACTCGTCTGTTATTGAAATCGGCGTTTTGGTTAAAGTAGACTTTCTTACGGAACGCGAATAATAAACAGCGGAGTTTCGCCTGTATCGTTCTTTGTTGCTGCTCTGATTGCTTTTATGGCGCTTTTTTGAGACGAAACACAATGCGGTTCCGCCATTTGTAAGGCTACTGCAGGGAGCCAATCGATATCTGAATTAGCCTTTCAATGTTAGAAAAACGTTTCTGTTGTTGGTAATGTGATGAGCGGGTGCAATGAACTTCGTTAAACAAGCAGAGCTCTTCGTGATCAGAGTTAATAAAGTCCGGATTCCCCGTCGCTACATTTTTCGTCTATATTTTAAGCTGCACTGAATTTCATTAATTCTCCTACAAAGTGTATTTTTCCAAGTTCTGGTCAAACTAATCAATATAAAACAAAGAAGTTGTCGAAAATTTGAACGATCGAATTTAGAGTCCCCCTCGAATAACGCAAACTACTGAGTAGCTACGTAGCGGTGCAATTCCCGAAAGGATGCGTGCTTCTATTCCCCGTCTGAAGGCGAAGTCAATATGTCGTCGAGATGAGTTATTTTTCCATAATTCTGACGCGGCGGTCGGCGGCGCGGCGCGCCCGGAGTATTTCCCAAATAAATAATAAATACGTCAACCGTGAGCTCAGACGTACCACAGAGTAGCGAATGAACAACCGTCTTATTTGTTTTGTAATTTATTGTGCATTCGCAATTGTATTTGCTGTACAGTTATAATTAAAATGGTATAACATAAGGAGTCATATAATAAAATAATAAATAATAAATAAATATTACGGGACAATCTTACACAAATCAACCTAGGCCCACGGTAAGCTCAGTAAGGCTTGTGTTGTGGGTACTAGGCGATGATATATATAATAGATACATACATATAGATACTTATATACATATATAACATCCATAACTAAGGAACAAATATTCGTGATAAATACACAAATAAATGCCCTGACCGGGATTCGAACCCGGGACCTCCAGCTTCGTAGGCAGAGTCACTACCCACTGGGCTACGGAGGCCGTTACATCATATGCTACGTACTACTTCAGAAACAGTATGTAGGGACCTAATTGTTAGGGTTGCTGTCGTCAAAATTGATGAAGAGGGCCATTCTGTCAGTTTGGCAAGTAAATTTGAAATCACCTTTTGAAAAAAAGCAAAGTAGGTACATGAGTAAATCAAGGATTATCAAATTGTTAAAAATTGAATTTCTACGTACCTTAATTATATTTTGAGTGAGGTGAAAACATTGCACTGAGACATCTGATCACTCGTAAGTCTCGTAACAACATAGATGGCAATATATTTACTTTGACCCTAAGCATAGCTATACCTAACCTAATTATAAAAATAACATTTTCTCTATTTTACACATAGGTCATTTTAATAGATAATTTCCCGGAGCGAACCACTGAACTTTTATTCATTTGGAAATAACAAAACCATGTGAGCATAGCATTTCCCACGATTCATTAGGTACATAAAGCTGTGACGACAAAAATGCTTCACAGCCTTAACTAAAAATTAATGAAACTTGAAAAAATAAAAATGAAATGTACTGCTCCAGAAGCAAAATGCACTGTATAGTTCGGTTCCAGGGCTCTTGGGAGCTACCTGCGATAACTCCTCGATGAAGATAAGCGACCACACGTCACACCATCGGGGAGCGCGCCACTCCACTCCAAACTTTCACATTTTAAGATGTTATTTAGTTTCGCGAATCCGTGGGGAGAGAGATGTTAAATTATTAAATTTGTTCACTGAGGAAACCCAAGTTTGTGGATGCGTCTTTGTTGCTCTTTCAGTTTTGTGGAGCCTTCATTGAGTTAGCTTTGGAAATGTGTGGCGTCAATCTGAAATACTTTCAAGGTACCCATAACGAAGAATAGAGTGAGTATGTGAGTAACTCAGTCTCTCTCAGTCACAGCACACTATAATATTGATAGTGGATGATTATAAATATAATACCTACGAAAATAATAGATGGTATATTCGAGATTGTCTAGCCTCGAAATCCCAAGGAGTTTGATGAAATTTGGTGCGAATGTTCGTTGGGAGCCCTGTTTTCGTCTCCCAAAAGTCCCCGGGAAAGTACCTTGTACAACGGCCTCCATCTTGGCAAATGTACTCCATTCGTAAGAAATTCAAGTTTTGTTCGAAAGCTATGAAAACATGGCCTTGAGCAACATTAAAGATGAATAAATTGCAAGCAATTGGAGAAAAATTGCATCTCTTTAATTTATTCACACATTTGATTGAAGAAGAACATTTTTAGACAACTAGTGGTGAAACAAGATTAATTTCAAATACATGTTAATAAATTGACCACCCACACATACGTACATTTCGACTACAGCCGATTAAAACAAAATCATGAAATTAGTTTTACTGCAAAAATATCCTTTAAACCATTCACCGCTAATCACGACATTCACGACACATTCTCAGTGCTACGCCAGGTTTTTGCTACAAGGCAAGTCGGTCTACGCGTTGCCTACGGCGTAGCACTTGTAGCAAACTTGACACGTGTTCACTGCTAAGAATCGCTACGCTCGTAGCCAATCCCGTGGTTTTCCCCGGATGTAGCGGAAAGAGACTACGGCGTAGGCACCTACTAGACAGGTTCCTGGCAGAGAAAGTGTTAAACGTTGAACGAGTAAGTACTTAACTTGATTGCACTAAATGGGACAACGCACTCATTCTGAAAAACTCCAGAATTTTAAATATTTTTGGGAACTCAAAATAGATTCGCATATCCGACGCACCATAACCATTTTTTTATTATGGGTATCCATTACTAAAATTATATACCTACCTTTAACTCAAACTCACATTCGATAGGTACTCAAAAAACCATAGAAAAGACAAATACTCGTATGAACTACAAAGTCTACGTGACCCAAATATGTCTGCGATCCAAAGTCTTTATAATAAAGCTACTTAATTTAATTAAAAACATAATAACCTGCCTACACAATATGATCATATCATGTTATATCCACAAAAATATACGTAGATATATAAAATGAATATCACTGACATATTTCGGCTCTGTGTGGGCTCGTACAAATTCCGGTGACATTCATGGGGCAGACTATTGAACGGGCACTAAGCCTGTCCAGGCTAATGGTAATTGTGTCTGAGCCTCCCTTTCTACCGTTTACTTTGAAGAACTCATATCTTGTTGCATTACATTATTGAAAAAACAACCTTGTCAGTGAAACATAAAGTTGAGAGTCTAAAAAATGTTCTGACGTTGGGGTGAGCGTTGCTAGTGAACTGTATCGGTGTTTGTGAGGAAGTTGTTATCAGTAATCCAAAAATAGCGTAGCTTTCTTAGTAAATATAAGTCTGTTACGTCTATAACAGAGAAAAGGACACAATTTTAGAATAAAAATTATAAAAGGGAACTGGTTTTTAACTAGGTATCTAAGCAAATTGAACAAATGATTTACATCGGCCTTGATCTGAGATTGTAAGATGTAATCACATCATCATCATCAAGATGTAATCACAAAGCAAATAGTCATTACATTATTTCGTTTGTTTTACGACGTTCTTATTTCGAATATATTCCGTATGTGTGTGAGAGTAACAGGCATAAATTATATTATGTTTTAAACGGTTTTCTATATAATCCATCCAGTTACATATGTGTGTATAAAATATCTTCACCATATTCCTTAAACACTTTAGCTAAACTTCATCACCTGCGGCCGACTTAATCCAATACTTAATCTCATTTCCTTGCTATAATTAACTTCCCGCTATCCAAATCCATCCAAAAAGCAAAAGAAAATACCGTCCCAAACGGCCGTACAATATAAATTAACCACGAATTCCCGCGTAATTCCGCGGCAGTGCAAATTACAACCTCCCATTCACGGGCAGGCCTACCCGCATTCAGGGCTACAATTTGGGCCGGACGCGCTCACTCGTGAACAGGCGCCCATCACGTCCGCACGTGTCCCGAAGTGCAGTGCGTTTTATACGATACGGCCCGGTCACCGGGTAGTTTGGGACAGACGTTTCGCTTGCGTTTATATTTATTTGATTGCTACTTAGTTCGTGACGACTTTGCCCCGTATTAGTCCAGTCATCTTATCGACAACTAGTATGGAGATGGGACTTTGGAAATAATTTATAGTAGATGTTTTTTTCTATGTAACGGATATATCATCATTTAAATTATTACCTAATAGAGACAAAATCCAACAAAATATGAGACACCAAAAAAATTATAACCATTGCGAATTAAGGGTTAAATAAAAAAAGTGATCATTAGGTACCTTTATAAATCCTGACTGTATCGAAATAAGTATCGCAGTAGTAAGGTCGCATATTTCTCACGAAATGCAATATGACCGGCAACATATTTTTATATGAAGTCCCCCTGAGTGGGGGAATTAAAGATTGTCAACAAGTTTATTACTCGCTCCAGTGGGCAGAGCGCTCGGGGAGATGCGCGGGACGTGCCGCGCCGACTTATGATATCACTGAATGACTCTGCCTAATTAAAGTATGGATTACATTCTATTATTATCATTATATCCGTTCGTTCCTGTTCTCTACTAAATTGCTCAAATGTTAACTGGAAGAGATCCCTTACATGGATAAGTTCAGTTTTGTAGCCTGCTTTGTCTGTATTTTTACATACTTTTCGTGTGTACAATAAAGGATACATACATTTACATTAAGTGTCAATTTGATCGTACAAAAATTAAAACTATTCCATGAAGACCCCTGAGGGTATTCCAGTTTGGCCAGTTCAGGCCTATTAAGAGTAAAGGAGAATTTGACAGCGCTTATTCAATTACAAGTATTCAAGCCAAAGTGGCGATGTGTTCAAAAGATATTTAGCCAAGTTCCAGTGGATATATGGCAATATTGGGTTATAGCGGCCGCGTCACACGATTTGTGATATTTCCGCACAGTGGAATACAGCTAATGTTTGCCAAACCGGTCAAACTTGCGCTTCGAGACTTCTCTACCCCATTTTTTAATGCCGTCATATAAGTGTTAACCGGCTCGCGTAGTTAAACAGGATATGCAAATGCAGATGGAAACACATTTTCGTGACAGAAATATGACGAAAGATGTTTGTGCGCTCTACGGTAGCGTAGCAGAGTTGCTGGCCCTCGAATGAATAAAAAAACTGATAAAGAAACGCGTCCCTGCTTTATAATTAGATTCTCACTTAAATATTCTTAAGCCCTCGCCAAATTCATCCATTCCTTCTTTTATTTACCTACTTTTTAAAAATTCACGTATTTCTTCATTGGATTGTGTACATGCTTTTTTGATGAAACATTCTTTAAGCCAAACTTAAATTGGCCGACATTGGCGTATGTAATATAATATTGTCTAACCCTACATCTGAATTGGCATTTAAGCTGTACCGATTAATTATTGAATTGCTCAAGTGTAGACAATGAAACAAATGTGATGCCTATGAGGCCGGCGTCATCGCTCTGCGATGAAGGCCTTGTTTTCTTTTTCTCAATAAAGATATAAAAAAAAAATCTTTAATGTCATGTTAAGATAAATGTAAAACAGCTTAAATTAACTTTAACCAAGTGAAACTTCTCGACACGTAATTGGGCGACCTTCGCAATCATTATTAGACACGTTGGCAAACATCGGCCGTGTCGTTTGCCATCAAACTACAGATTTCATGTTCGCTGCTCGTGTGTACCACTAATAGGGTATTATGAACTTCCGCTAAGAACTTAAGGGCTGAGGGTCCTTGAAGGGAACCAGGGCCCGCGGGGTGAGAGCGGGGGCGGTATTTGAGGTATCTCCTTAGAAGTAAGCAAGGAGGGCGAGCGAGATTACAGATGGCAAGATAAGCCTCGAATTAGATACAACGAATTTTGTATGAAGTTGTAAAGATATTAAGCGCCTTGTATCTTTGCTTTGAGAATAAAATATTAGGTTTATTTTACAAAACCCCTAAGCGAGTATTATAGCGTTATTGCGCTTCATTTATTAATTGCTCGTCGTTGTTTAACTGGTCGTATTGAAATTGGGGAGAGAAACGGCTTCTCGGGTAATTTTATGAAGTAACTAACTTACGGTAAAAATATTCCGAGGACGAGTGAAGAACGACAGCAGATCTGCGAAATGTAATCTTTAAATATGGTAGGTATTACCCATTGGAAGTCATATTCGTATTAAAAGTTAGACATCTAATTTGTAATACACTAAGTCAACTTTTTCATCGTTCAAGTAACATAAAGTTCTATCATAATAGCATGTGATACAAAACAAAATCACACATGATCTCCTTAAACGTATTTTCTACTTGAAGCGAGCGCAAATACTATATTAAAGTAAAGACGGCACACCGGAATACATGAACAACAGCGGTGTGTTTGCGGCATTCTCCTGCTAAATAATGCTATTAGGGTAAACTAGCTTTTCGCACCGCAGACGACGCGTCTTGTTTTAACATTTTTATCCGCCTTTTTGGCGTAAAACAACTACATAAAAGCTCTTGTGCGGGGGAGAAAACACTTCCTTAAATCGGTTAAAAGTTGGGGAAAACGAATCACCGAATCGTTAAGTGACACTAATCTTGGTAACACGGGTTATTTTTTAAGTACTCTCTTAGTTATTAAAGCGCTCTCATCTCATACTTTTAGATAGGTAACAATAATTATTGTATCCAGATTACCGGATATTGGGATTTTGGTTCTAAATCGTTTTTCATATTTCTATGGTTAAGAGCATGGCAGTATCTAAGTATACTATATATCTAGCCAATTTGTTACACACTAGATGTAGATATCTCACCTCCTAACAGTAACTCATATATAGGAATATTACACAAAATTATTTTAATTCAAGTTCAAACAAGTGTTTAATTATTTACTAACTCAAAAATTGAATTTGTCCTTGGTTGTAAAAAAATATTCAAACCTGGAAAACAATTATTTTTCATTCCAGGTTTATATGGAATGAAAAATTATTGTTTACACGGTTTGAATTAAAATCACTGAATGACATTCAGATGGAGTAGGTACTAGGTGCCCAATCTTCTCCAGCAGGGTAATCGCGTAACTTTTCAACCGCACGTTAGGTAGAAAATTAAAGCAGCTGTAAATTTACCTAACGCTTGTTCAAAAACTTACACAATTACCCTACAGGTCAAAAGACTCATTCAATCCTGAAAGCAAGAATCATTAAGACGTTAGACGATGCAATTACCGGCTGATACTACAATTCTTGCAGGCTTAGTAACACGGAGTTTACCGCCCGAGGCGCTCCTCACAAAAACATCCCGCCCGGAGCGGTTCTTAAATCTCAATTAAGGTTAAAACCGTGTCTTGGGGAGCACGTACACTGAATTAAATTAATGGCATCACATATTGCAACTGCGGCGACCGCCCCTGAATTAATTGCTTCTTTTTTCGTCTTCTCCTTAAATGTTTTATTAGTGATGTATATTTGTTTGTTTAGACGGAGGATTACGGTGTTTAATCTTGCCAGACCATTTGTTATTCTTCGATCGATTGTCCCACTGGGTCAGAGTATCGTAGTTATGTTTAACATCTTTTTTCATTATTTACTTTTACCTCACTTCTTTGTAGATTGGTACAGTTTTACAGTTTGAGATGGGATCATAAAATATTTCTGATTTTAGGATGAAGGACTTTTCTGGCTTTAATATTTCTTCAGGCACAACTTGTAATGTTTTAAAAATGGACATTTTATGGATCTTTTATATTTTCAAGCTGTATGTTCTTTTGTTTCGTAGTGTTAAAACTTATTAAATGTTATAAATAAATAAATATTATTTGGGGACAATCTTACACAAGTCAAACTAGCCCCATAGTAAGCTCAAAAGGGCTTGTGTACTAGACGATATATTTAATAGATAAAAACTAGAACCTAGGACCTTCAGCTTCGTGGGCAACGTCACTATCCACTAACCGGTCGTTATTGATGTACCTACTCAAGAATCACATTTGTCGCTACAAACACTCTTTTATTAAGAGCATGTATATAAAGTTCTGAACGACGAAAGAAAAAAGCGAGAAAAAAATGAACAACATGAACAAGAATCAATCCTTTGTAAGCTGACAACAAAGAAACAAAAAAGCATTCAAAGGGTGATGATACCGACCTAACAGCAACGCAGTTTCGTGATGGCCTTGCGATCAGATACGGTCATGAACCCTCTGGCCTGCCACCAACTTGCGATGGTTGCGGAGAAAATTGTTTCAACCTCAACCATGCACTTAATTGCAAGAAAGGAGGGCTCATAAAAAGAGGCCACGACCAACACAGAGACGACATCAAAAACTGGGCGGAACTAGCATGGGGTTCGGCTACTACTGAGCCAATAATGCGAGCCGCAACCCTAGATCAACCAGGGTTAATAAGCGACTTACTAATCGAAAGTGTATGGGACCCAGCGAGGAAGGCGTTTTTTGACATTCGCATCGTAAATGCCGACGCCGCTTCGTATGGCTTACTCACATGGCCCACAATCGCACAAAACCACGCTCGCGAAAAACATCGCAAATATGACCTGGCTGCAGAAGATCTTAGAGCCTCATT
This sequence comes from Epinotia brunnichana, assembly GCA_963854355.1. Taxonomy (NCBI): domain Eukaryota; kingdom Metazoa; phylum Arthropoda; class Insecta; order Lepidoptera; family Tortricidae; genus Epinotia; species Epinotia brunnichana. Next base: position 17,761,543 of record OY977950.1, read on the forward strand.
TACTCCCCTTGTGGTCTCCTGTGATGGCATCGTCGGAATGGAATATGAATCCTTTATAAAGAAAACATCTCTAAAGCTATGTGAAAAATGGTCCAAACCATACTCACAAATAATAAGCTGGATCAAAGTCAAAATACAAATATCTATCATCAGAGCAGTCTCTATGAGAATTAGAGGAACGAAAAGAAGAATAGGAAGATTTGGATGCGAAGACGGCTGCGGAATACCCACCATAGAACACTAGATTCCTCTTCTTTTTTATGATATTGTATGAGCTAATATTGTATTATTTAACGCAATAAACTATTCGTCAGTCTCTTTTATTAATTTAATTATCCTATTAAAGCTCTTGAATTGTCTTTTTTGGCTTTGAACAATCCTCCAGCAAGCCATATTAATTTCAGTACCTAAACATTTCTACGACTGTGACGACTTACAAATTTTAATGAGCTCATCAAATTAACACAAGTTCGCACGCGAGCCTGAATCAAGTCGCAAACTTGCCTGCTGACATTACAGGCACAATATTGTATAACAAGTTACGCCGTAACTTAAACTATTTACCTAGTGAGCAAGTTTCGCGTGCCGACCGGATGCCTAAGGCGCGTACGCGGGGATTATAGATGATACACGCACTGGCGATGATTACAGTGCGTCTGAATACTAATATTTTGAATAAATAAGTCCTAAGTGCTTTACTCGTAGGCAAATCTGTGTAATGCAACATGTGTAATGTCTAACATAGGTACTATTAGGTACCTACGTATGGATATAGACTTATTTGGTTACAAAACAGCATCATTTTCACTTATTATTGCGTTGCACCTTTCAATTCGACACGAGCCCTTTTTAAAATGTATTAGCCAATAAAGCAAGTTTGCGATGCAAACTTCACTTACTATTGCGTGCAGCAATAGGTACCTATCAATAAAAATGACCCGAAACTCACACCATCATTTTAGGTATTTCATCATAAACATCAGCAATTTCGACCTGTAAACTTTAGTGCAACCACTAACCACTTGTCACATTAGCCACAAAAGCCACTATGTCATATTGGATTACACTATATAGTTCGGCTTTGTGGCAGACCAATTGACATGTGTTTGAGGCCTTTTGAAAAGTGCTAGGCTGCTGGCGTAGGTATTATAAACGAAGCAGAAATGTGGAGCCTTGTGAGAGCAAGTGAACTGCCAAATCACGCCAAATTTTGTAAATATAATTTGTTAAAATAAGCTAAGAAGTCGAAGCTAAAATAAGTGAATCGAAGCATTTAGATTGATTTGAAAAAAAGTACAACATATTTGTACTTTTATTAAAACTTCAACATTTTCACAAATTGTTCTTACTAAACGGGACTTCACCGCTTTTAATTATAATTATTTAACAATCTCGGTCTTTCGGATGTGTTGCAATCCTTAGTTCCGAGAAGACGCAAACAATACGACACCTCGTAGATAGTAAGTCAATATAAATTACAAGTCCCGTTAAGTAATAATATCTAAGCATAAAAATTAAACATCACTAGTAAATTGACTAATATTAAGACTAGAAAAGTATAAGAAACTACGCAGTGTCGGAATCAGTTGGGATGTAACCTACTGCGCCCTACGCTGTGCTCGTCATATGTTCGTCAAATCCGCGCCGCGTTGCCTGGCAACGCCACAAGTCTCGAGTCAAAGCCGGAAAATAATGACGTCCCGAAATATGACAGCTCACTGTTTCATTGCAACACGACGCCGAGAGATTAGCAAACGTATTATTTCTACTTTTTGTTAGAAAAGATTCTGCATGCTTTGTTTACTGTGGTAAGGAAAGAGATGCAACCTGAATATTTGGGAAAATAGAGCCTAAGTGAAATAGCACTCGGCAGTTTAATGAACAAAGGCGCTGGGACTTGACATGCAAAGATACCTGCTGATAATAAAGATAGATGTCCGTTTCTGTCATTAGGACAATTTAAATCATGACCCAGGACGTGTTTAACGTCTATGATAATGACTTATTTAAATCAGTTTTCAGCAAAGCGTGCATATACTACCTCCACATATGAATACGGGCGACATATAGGATATTGTATGTAGGTATGGTGAAATATGTAATTTTGTGAGCAGGCTGCCATAGCTATGCGGTCAGCGCATTCCCAACCGCATCTACAATCTAGATACGACGGAAATTAAACGCTTCATTACGTGCCCAATACAACCTACCACGTTACATGCACAAGTGACTAGGTTATGTGTTTACGTAGTTACGTATATCCCGAAGAAGCAGGTAAATTTTCAAACATATGAATGGAATAGATTTTCTTATAAATATGTACTGAAACCTTAACTCGCCGACATAAGAAGAGCCATGGGACATATTTTTGAGTAAGTCGTATGCACCCATATTTTTGCACTCGACTGTACCTAAGTACCTACGCAATGGGAAGGAGTTGTCAGCCAAAAATAATTATAATAAAATGTTAACCATGGGTAGGTATTTAATTATTCAATTCATCATTTTACTATAAACTATACCGATATCGATATTATTGATTTTAAATCTTTTTAGTTGCAGGCGTCGTAGCAAATCGCAAATCAATGCTGACTTTTTCTGCATTTGGTACATTTAATTTACTTATTAATATCATGTCGACGGATCTTAAAATAAGTAGTATCGTCAAAATAATTGTGTAAATAATAGTTTTTAGGGTTCCGTACTCAAAGAGTAAAACGGGACCCTATTACTAAGACTCCGCTGTCCGCCCGTCCGTCCGTCCGTCCGTATGTCTGTCACCAGGCTGTATCTCACTGATACCTTGATAGTTCCAGCTGACATTTTCACAGATGATGTATTTCTGTTGCCGCTATAACAACAAATACTAAAAACACAGAATAAATTAGTTTTTTATAGATAATGGTACGGAACCTTTCGTGCGCGAGTCCAACTCACACTTGCCCGTTTTTTTTTTAATTAATATCACTGTATTATTTTTCAAAATATTATTATTCTAAAGTTCGTAAAGCGAGCGTACATTATTATAATATAAGAAGAAAAAACGCCCCAAGAAACTCTATCAAACTGTGTGTTCATAATCAGAGCAAATGGCGACATCGTTACAGGCGACACCTTAAAAAATGATTAATGATGTTGATAATTAATACGTAGCAAAATCAAACAATACTCTTGCATTATTAAAATGAATACACAATAATGTACCGTGCAAATTGGAAATAAAAAGCAAACAGGAATAATCGATAATTTTAAACGGCAAAATAAATATTCGGTATTCGTTTCCATACTTCGGGCGGGTGAATTTTAAAAGCCTTATTATTGGATGTCACGACTTGATATACGCGGCTCGGTAGTGGACTCGTAATCAACTATCGATTTTAATTTTCACCCTTCCGTAGTTAAACAAACATTCTTGATATCCGATGATGTGTCCTATATTAATCATAGTGTAAGCCTGTTTATGTTTGGGACTGGGTCGATTTGTATATTCATTTATTTAATTATCGACACTCCTGAAGCGCGAAGACTGTGCAAAGGTTCGGTATTTCATCCACAATATTTAACAAACGGGGACGTATTCATATTCCAAAATTTTTACATTCCTGAATTATGTAATTCTTAAATTCTCATATACATGTCTCAAATATTCCTATGTAACAACATGTCTCAGATATCCCTATGTATCCACATGTCTCAGATATTCTGATTTTGATAGACAGAGACATGACATTGAAGAACTGTCCACTTCTGTTTAAATTGAGATGAAATACCGGCCTAGATCTAATAATTTAGGTTTTTTTTATATATTTTGATCATCCACCATGATATTAGATGTTTTATTTGCATGATCGTGACTTAAGAATTAGGTAAATACCACTATTAAAGCTTCAGTAAAAAAATACTAATTGAGTTGCTCGAGCCTCCCCATAGCGACAGGTATTCAAATTAAATAGTATCACCGCCATTCGGCGCTGTCGCATTACTTATACAGAAAATAAAAGGGTCTTAAAATACCTGCGTGTAGTAGAATATATACAACGCCAAAGCCAGCATTTATGTGTGCAAGTACGAGTTACTAGTTTTATTGGGATGCTTTTATTACAGCACTTATTCCAGCACTCGTAGACACAGATATTGTTGTTCGTGACAATAAATAAGACGTAAAATTTTATTTTACAGCTTTAAACGAAAGAAGCTAACGAAATTACATTCAATTACGGGCTACGTCGCGGCATTCCTCCGCCGCAATAAAGGCCGCAAACCAACGTTCCTGGCGTAAATTTTTCGGACATAAAACTCGGTAAAAGTGAAGTTAGTGAGATGTAGAGCGACAATAAATGTTTATAGAGGTAGGACGCATCGCGGCCCGCCCGCCCCACTCAATTAAGTTTTCGCAAAAGAAAAATAAAAATTCGTTGTTCCTCATTCGCAGAGCAAACACGAATAAGGCAAATTAAGTGAGCAAAATAAGGTTCCCCTAAAATTAGGTCACGCAACCAAAGTGAGTCTTCGAGGGCCTGTGTCTCGTTATGGGAATGAAACGTCGCCGCCGTACTTAATGTAATTAAATTTAAAAAATTTAAATTTTGCGACTTTCTTTGATGCCGAAAATGCGGCTGAATTACATTCTTCTGCTTTATTTTTCACGAGGTACCTATTTAAAGACATGTTTGACGAGTAACTTTAATGGTAATATGACTTTCTTTGGCCTCCATTTCATACTGCTTCAGATACTGCTTCACTACAAAAAATCTAATCTCATAGCATAATACCATAATTACATAATGTCGTAATATATCCTTCATAATTCCCATTCGAGCCGGGAACCGGAATCACCCACTAACATAACCAATTTTCTTACCTTTGACAAAATCAGGGTTGCTCTCTTACCTATTACGTAACATTACCCAAAGGACGCACGCGGAGAGAATACGGCCAACCCCAAACATGTGGTGTAGCATTCACGCTCTTTTGAATCATATTAATGAGTGTTAAAGTACATTTCACCATGCGACTTCGTGTACTGGCAAAAGGCAAGCGATTACAAGACGTTATATTGAGCTCTATGTGGAGGGCGTTAGACCTATAACGAGTTTGTGAGTCAAGGAATCTGGGAACCGCATATGCTTGCGGCGCCCGCTCTCGTAAAAGGAGTCGCGGCGTGCTTCCGCATGAAGTAGAAGGGAGTCAAACCTATGGATCTCATAGATACTTACTGCCTTGTGACTTTGGCTGGCAGAGCGAGCAAATTAGAAAATCTTTTGGAGAATAATTTAAGAAGTAAGCCCTTCGCGGTTCCTGGGCTAAGTTTGTTTCGTCTCCACGGCGCACGGCGATCAAAGCCGAATGCTCATTTCGACTTGTTTAATTTGGAAGTGCAGCGGCGTTGCAAATTGACAAGATTACGTGGAAGTTTGCTGAGACTTGTTGGCTCAACCTGTAAAGGATTGCACGTACAATGATATTTGCATAAGCAATTAGTGTACGTGCATGCTGCTACGTGCTACAGGTGCATGTATACTTACTATGAAATGTTCGATGCACTTTTTATACCGCTACTAAATAATGTACGTTTTAGATTTCTTTTAGTAAGCGGTAAACCAAAGCATATGGGCACATTAGAGCTGTCGCCACATGTAGCATACAATCAATTTTATATAAGAGAATTTCCTGTATTGGAAATGCTTTCCGTCGACACAGGAATTCTCGTAGCCAGGAACGCTAAATACGGATTTTTTGACTGCGGTCTCCTGTGAGGATGGTAAATTTCCTTAGAAAGGGTGTTCTTATTTCGAGCGAGTTGAAATACCTACCGTTATGACCTAGCTGCGCTAAAGTGTAACCTGTCCCAGATTGATTTTTGCAATATGAATTGGAACCTTGTTTAACTAGGTACCTACCTACCCGTATTGAATTGTACCTGTTTGAAATACGAAAAGACTCACGAGTATTATGACAAATTAAAATGAGCATTTCTAGAAAACTTTTATTACCACGTCAATTCCTTTTTGGTTACTTTTTTATGTTTTTCAGGACAATGGTTTGATAGTCTTTACAATTAAGAAACGACAAGGATAGCAGAACCTTAATTACCAAAAAATTGCAATAAAGTCCATATAAAATTAATCGTAATAATAATAAACAAAAAAGTTAGGCGTAGGGATGTGACGGCCCCATCGCCCACCAGATTTCTGGTGCAATCAGTCAACGTAAGGCAGCTTGTGGCGGGCTGTTAGGGAGTAGCGACCCTACGTACCTGAGTGCTCCTGGGGGTGTCCTGTGGTCAGGCTGAGCCGATCGGGTGGTTGGTTGGACAGGCCCCCCACCTCTGGCTTGCCTTAACTGGCTGTCCAGAGTGGAGTCGCAAGAGCTGTTGCTCGAGGGTAGATGTGGACACCTAAGTGGCGAGTTGGCTATATGTTTAAAGTTTCTACCCCCCCAGCCTCTCTGACTGGTGTTGCTCTTAGGCCATTTTTTAATGTCGCTATTAATAGGGGCCCATCTAGCAGTTGGCGAGTCTTCGTCTGCCAGAGATAAAAAATGAGACAGTTTATTAGGCAGGCGTCCGATGTTTCATCCAATAGCCCAGCCACTAGTCCATCATTTTCACCCAATAACCCGTTTTCTTTAGATTCCATCAACCAGCAATAGTCCCTATACACCCCAGCGGGTGCTGTCTCTGTGTGCGTCCCATGACACGGGCAGGGACAGCATCCGCTCGGTGTACTCCTTGCATTTCATTAAATTGTCAAAAGGGCCTCTACGTGTTGGCTCAGTTGGTACTTTGTAGGTACCTAGCTCCACGCACGCCTCCCAAAGGTCCGGGACATCATTGTCCCGTGAGCGGGAAAGACATAAACAAAAAAAAGGAATAATAAATATTAACTAAATTGACGTGACAATTTACAAACTTTGCTAGAAATGCTCAAATAATGCATTCATACCATGAATAAATACAGTAACGGGTTGAGGAAGTGTGAATAGTATTGTCAAACTATGAATGTTTCACATTTCAATGAATGGTCCCGCCATCATTAGCGCCTGGTCAATATTATTCGTCAACACGCCCAGACAGCCACTCGCACCATTGTTCAAATTTGCCACGGTGCCAATGAAAACATTAAAACGCGATCAGTCATCAGACTAACACTACAGAGCTGTTATTCTGAATGCTTTCCCCCACCTCACCTCAAACGAAACCAGTGTACACCGGACCTTTGATTAAGCTTAGTTACTACGAATCGCGGCGTCAAGATGTACTAGGGGTTACGGGTGAGGTGAGGTAATAACATGTAACAGAATAGCATAGAAGGATACATGTAACGGCATTTTTGGTTTACTGACTGTACATGTAGTTCTACCTTTTTTAATGTGGAAGAGTAGAACTGCTAATACACTTAACCTGAAAGTGAAAACCGCAAAGCAATTGGGAAAATCTAGCATATCACAATACGCGCAGTAAAACAAGGGTGACAAAGTGACAAAATATATATCATATAGGTAGTAGTTAAACGTAATAAACATAGGTAGGTACATAATCATGCATTTCCTACGATTTTAAATAAAGCTGAAGACAATATCGCATTGATCACTGCAATGCGTACGTTTAATTCATTAAAGCTTTTTTTTTATTTTATTTATCTTTTTTTTACTGCAATAAGAATGTTTTTTTTTAATAGCAACTTTTTCTTCTTTAGTGAATTGCCAGAGATTTTATATAAGTAACAAAACTACCGTGTCAATGATTTTCATTTGATTTTCATAGTCAACTAAGTAACCTATCTAAACAATTTGACGGACTACTACTTAAATAAATAAATAATAAATAAATATTTGCGGACAATCTTACACAAATCAACCTAGTCCCAAACTACTAAACTTTCTCTGTTATAAATAGGTCGATTTGTATTTTGAGTTAAAGAACGCACCAACCCTGCGCTCCTGCGCCGCCGGTGGGCCCCGCAATTTCTTTGTCTTACACCCTTTAACATATTTAATTAACCACCGGCAGTACTCGCTTGCGGGTGACGCCGTTATTTACGAGCACAGCCCTAAATACGTAAACTGAGCTCACAAACAATAACTTCCGCAATGTCCCATACCCCATCCATTTATCATGAGTTAAACTTTATTGCTACGAGGCAAAGGCGAGTTTGGATCTTTTCCTGAGTAAAAATGAGGTTGCGAAGGATACGCACTGCTTTGTTGGGTACCAGCGTATAATTGAAAGGTGCGTTCGGATGTTTTAAAACACCGTGATTACGAGTTTTGAAGATGTTTTGCGGTACGTGCGCCTTCTTAACCCCACTGGGGAGTAACATATATATATAGGCACCAGATATCTTGTCTTATTACACAGGAATTCCATTTTACTAATTCATAATAAAATGCGCTGTTACTCCTGTTTGGTTCGACCGCTGGCGCACTGGTCGGTTATAAAGAAGTATTGCTTTGAAAATTATTTTTGTATAATTACTTCACTTATACCCGCCGGCTAGCCGACAGATTATACCTATTATTAAAATAATTTATTTTTATATAGGTACAATCCAATATATATCAATCAAATTCTGTATATATACTAAACAAATCACGTTCTAGTACTGACCAAGCGGGATTTTATTTACATTGAGTTACCCGAAAATGTATATTTAAGAACGTCGAAGAAGCAACGGTTACGGAACGACGATAGGCGGCTGCTATTCTTATCGCAAACCTATCTAAACATTTCAAACATTGGCACAACTTCCTTCAACAAAGTTGTTCCGATCATACCGTCGTATTTTTCTTCTCTGAAACATGAAGCGTAACGCCAATGTATTCCATAAATCACGATATACATGAATTTCGAACAAGAAAAGCCTAACAAAAATACTTACTTAACAATTTGTTGGCAACTCATGAACGATTAGCAAATGTGCCTACTGTTAATATCCTGAAGACTTGCAAATTAATAAAGTTTGCGATTGCAAGGCCTATATTCGGCGCGAGCAAAATGAAGCCAGTGAGATGGCTTGCGGGTCGCAGGTGTATCCTTGTACTTGGATAAATGATACCTACGTTCACTAACGCGTAAATATTAAAGTTTGGGCAATTTGTTAATGCATAGTTTGATCAATGGTAACACACTTTCAAAATAAAAATTTGTAACTATCGTATTGTAAAGTGTCCATTTTTTATTAATATTTTAAGAAATAGAAATAGGCGTGTGACTTGAGGCGCTCTCCTCTATTTTTTATAGTTTCTGGGACACTTTCAAGAATCTGTATTACGACAATCAATATTTAAATATGATACATGAATATCTGCCGCAAAGAACAACTTTTTTTGCGTCTGTTTTTTAAATTGGAAAGAAACCAATTATGTATGACCAAGTAAATCCGCAAGCAATATTACACCAACACACTTTACGCGAATTGAATCGGGACTGTAACCGTTCGACATAATGTTCCGTAGCTATGGAGTGCCCATCCGGCATCCTAGTAAAATATTGACACAAATCCCTTAACTTATAAAATCGTGCTTCCGTCCCCGATGTAGGCAATATGGGATTTCCGTCATCATTTTGATGTAGGGCCTAGGGCGGCGCGGGAGTAGGCCGCACTGCGATGGCGGTGGGAGGGGCGGGGCGCGGGGTGTTTGCGCGGGGGACACCTGGCTACTTACTTCTTGTGGCCTAGAGACTGTTTGCTGATCGATATGGGCCCATTTAGTGCGAACTATGCTCGTCACTACTCAAACTTTGCTCGGCTCTCGATAGTCTAACATTTTAGAGACTTCACCCAAAATAAAAGACAATGCCAAAGTCGGGAGCGATATGTTTCTTTTTTACAATGTAGCTGTTGTCATTATTTCTTTACGAGACCACTTTTATTTTGATTTATAAATAATTATTAGTTGAAATTGAATATAACATCACCAGTGGAAACGAATTAAAAGGTAGATTGACGTAATGTGAAGTTTATAGTTTATACAGCAGTGCCGCAAGTCGTAGCTCTACCATACCTCTGATACCATAGTGTTTTCGCCTCGTAGCGATAACTGACAACAAACAAAGACCCCGCCGGATTCTTGGCGACGATATGTAGTAATTAATGATCACATTTTAAAAACATACATTCGTATGCAAGCAGGTTTAAACAGACTTATCTGCCGCCGTACACATTCGAACTCGTTAACAGGAAGTAACGGCGCAGTACTTTAATATTAGTTCGATTATTAACAGGCACTCAGCGCCGATAGTAAAAAGATAAAAAGTGTACCGGGCATAAACACACTCTTAATCCTCGATTTGGGAGGGTCGGTGGAAATGGAAAAATATTTGTCTGGAAACTCTCAACACCAACATCGCTATTCTGGTTTAAAAAGACGTAAGTTGATGACAAATTTCTGTGCTTATACGCTCTTTTAGGTTAGTGTATAGTAGATCAGCAATAGCACGTCCACATTTATGTTACGCCGGTTAAGACAAGTGCAGGTTGTCTATTGCACACGTTTTATTCCCTTTCCGTTGGCATCACGTGCAGCTGAAACACGAAGACACTTTCAATTTTCTTTTTTTGGTTGTTATAAAGCCATTGAATTGTCGCCCGTAATCTAATGTTCGAGGCGAGACTCGCTAGTTGGCTTTCTTAAGACGCGACACGTGAAATTTATTTTTATATCCTGTTTGACGGTTGCAGTCTTGCACCGTCGGTTATAGAATAAAACTCAAATATTCAACTTAATTGTATTTTCAATAGAGGTGAGATTGTACCGTTTTAACTTAATTATTTTTTGGAACAATTGATTTAATTTATTTTAGTAGGTACTTTGTGAACAGTACAACTTGTTTGACATTATATATTTATACTCTATTTAAACCTAGTTAAGGTAATAAAAGATAGGTAGCAAACTCCCCAATAAACTGGTATCTATCAGAAGTTACACGGAATAGGTATATTTTAAGCTGTATTATGACTAGAGAATTTGTAACTTGCATATGCACCCGAAAAAGTTTGAACGGGTGATACTTACCTATTAAAGAGAATACTCGTTTGTAGCTTATTCGAACGAACGTCTGTTGCCCTGCGATTGACAATAACAAGATCAAGCTAACATAGATGCAGCACTCATATCTTTATCCAGCCAGACCCCAGCAGGAGTTGGTAAACATATCCAATGTTAAGTCAGCGTAAGCCCCGTTGCTGCAGCGTCCGGTACATTTTGCAACTTTTCAAATAACTGTAACTTCTTCGCATACGGCTTGCCCTGAACGTTATGCAAACCGAACGAGATCGCTTTATCGTTATTGGGGTATTATTATAGGTTCTTAGCACGTCTGGGCCCATGTTGGAAGATTGTGCGGTTACATCGGCTGTAAACTTTGATTTGGCCTCGGATTAAATTCCTCGTTAGTAGCACAAGTAGCAAACTACTAGTATATATTACGATTTCGAAATTCGGTAAACATTTTCTAAATAATCATTTGTTTAAAATAAAGGCATTTTAAGCTCCAGCGTGATTTTTTTTCAGAGACCAGTGGGTCGATCACGTAACTTTTCTCACGCGCGTCTGTAAGGTCTAAATGTCAATTTTATATGGAAAAATGACAGTTAGATTGTGATTTTACTGTCAGACGCGCGTACAATGCGTTACGTGATTGACCTACTGGTCCCTTTTTGGGTCGCTGTGCCTAAGTAGTGAGTTAGTTCCAGATAACACCTATTCATATCTACTAAAGCGGCGCAGTTACTTATTTTAATAATATAACATGGACTCAAAAAGAGCCACCACACAGCCAATAAATTGGGTACATTATCGATTATTGTAAATAATAACAAGGCATAATAACATGCCTATTTTCTATATTATTAATCCACACAACATTCGCTACAAATGGTTAGTTCAAGCTCATAATATTTTAGTCTCGGGATCACCCCGGATAATGGAGTCGGCTGCGGCTGCACCGCAGACCTGCGGCGTTTGACTGCCGGATCTACTTACGACCGGTAAGCCAAACAGATTCAAACTTACTCGTCAATCTCTGTGATGGCCACTCTTACGTAGCTTTTCCAACGCCATAAAATTAACGATAAAACAAATGGCTATTTAATGGCCGATAATAGATATGGAATTTCCTGCGCCGTCTCGCCGATCAGAAATCTCCATTATATTCTAGAGCTCCTCTACTTAATTATTGTTTAGTCTATGCTAATATTCATCATCATCATCATCATTTTAGTCTATATGTAGGTACTAAGTGGAAAAGTCTGTGAGATTGTAGCTTTGTAAGTTTGTACGTAATGAGTAATCGCCGGAACCGCTTATCTGATTAATAAAATTCTTTCACCTGATTATTGAATGAATTTTCCAGATGGTCATAGGAAACTGAGTCCTGTAACACAGGGTTTCCTAGCTCAGGACGCAGGGTCGTGATACGCATATTGTGTTTCTTCTTTTGTCTTAAGTTTTACCCTACAAACAAAACCCCTGGTTGTGCCTGTGTTCTTTTGAATACGCGGGCGAAGCCACGCCGGCAGGGTTGATAAAGTACAAAGAACAATTTTATCAACCGTAATTGAATGATGCTTAACACATTCAGTGCACACACCGGGAACACGACTATCGGGTGCCTACGCTGTAGTCGCTTTCCGCTACGTACGAGGAAAACCACGGGATCGGCTACGAGCGTAGCGATTCTCGGCACTAAATGTGTTAAGGTGGTTCGATTGCCATACAAAGCGTTATTTGACATTCGCAGGCTAACGGCGTGATATTTAAAGAAACTTATGTAACAAACTTTCATCAATTGGCTTCCCATTTGCGCCAAATTCCCCCTTTCCTAGAATAAACTTGTATAAACTAGATTAATTTGAGAAAAATAGTTTTTCCAAAATATCACGTCCCAAACCAATTTCTGTCAAATAACGTTTTGTATGGCAATCGAACCACCTTAAGACAGGATTCTAACCCGCTTCTTTGCCACCACCACCATTACCACTTTAAATACCACTTTTTAATACGTACCAAAAATTATCCAACACATTCAGTGCCAACGGTTCCGTAGCACTACGCCCGTAGCCGATAACATGCGAAAAACCGTTTGTAGAAGAAAGCGCGTACGAGCAAAGCGCCCACCTATACCCTTAGCATGGGTTTGACGTGAGTTGCATTTACGCAGACGCTAGCGACTACGTAAAAGATTTAGTATGAAAAATCCCTGGCGGTCACTCATAGAACTGAAAATCGAAACCGTAGCACTTATACATTACTTTACTCGCGATCGAGTTCACGACCGTTTGTATAGTTTAATCGATTTTCCAATATTCAACATTATATCACAAGCATTTTAATTTAAATGCTAGTATTTGTCGGTAATGACATTACAGAATACGCGCATCGCGACGTCGACAATGTCAAAACAATATGGCGGCGCGTGTGCCATTTATTTGCATTTTTAAATACGAAATACGCGACAATCCGAATTTTGCGGATATATGTTGTCAATTCCAAACCCTTATTTTTATACGTTCTTTAATTTGAGATAAATGTCGTTCGGATCTACGGTAACTCTTGATGAAATAATACCATATCACGCGCCATTTTGCAAGTGAAATAGTAAACTACACTCGATATTTACTCGAAATTTGACATTTCGAATCGAAGAATACCGTATATTCTTCGATTCGAAATGTCAAATTTGTGTCTCACACTATAGATTGGTAGTACCTACGAATCGAACGTTAAATTACGCATCGAAAACTAAACGCTAGCGTCTAACGTTCTGTAGTTGTTTTCGGAGTACAACGGCAGTATGATTTACAAATTTGACAGGTCGAATCGAAGAATACCATAGCGAGATCGAAATCTATCTAAGGTACTAGAGGTTTCTGGCACTGAAAGTGTTAGTTAATGATAATTTAAGTCACACATACATGTTTAGTCGTAACGATGTTTTAAATTTTATTTCTGTGTCTTTAACCCAAAAAGACCCTGAAACCCACCCATAATTATAACAAAACAGTTTGCTCCTTGCCTACTCGATTAAGCCGTAGAATATCCAGTATGAGGCGTTGGGCCGCGAGACAGGCCGGACCGCAGGCGCCAGCATTTAACGGCCGGTTTTACGTCCGTCCGGTGCCGGGTCGCTTTACAATTCCTGTAACAGTGCTCTTATTGCTAATGGTCTTGTAAATAAACTCCCGCTTCCGTTTTGCGCTTCCAAGTGATACTTCCATCGGATTTAATGATCTACTCTAAGCAGTTAGGATTTATAAGTTATAGCTGCGAATATACTTGGTGTGATTAAATCAAGCCAGTCTTTTGAGCTTCTTGCACTCGAGTGTCACGTGAATGAATACTACTAATAATGAAACACTAAATAAGAATAATATACTTTACTGCGCGACACAAAGGGAAAAAACATTATACATTAGAACTAGGCAACAACAATATATCTTATCGCTAAAGAGCTCTTTTAGACAAGCTTTGGGAAGCAGGACATTTGCATATATTAGTGCATATTTGGAAGGAGTCGTAAAAATACATGCATCAAACTAATACGACATATAATATAAATCATATAAATATAATATAAATATTACGGGACAATCTTACACAAAACAACCTAGGCCCACGGTAAGCTCAGTAAGGCTTGTGTTGTGGGTACTACTACTTAATAAATATATAGGTACATAAACAAAAACTATAATGGGTGGACGAACGTGCAGTCAATTACAGACACGACACATTGCAGCGATTCTATTTGTCTTAATTGATAGAAGAGGATGTCCCTTCGATATCGCTATTCTTTCATGACTCTGGTGTTCTGATTAGGGCAGAGATATGAAAGTGGGGATATCCCTAATGATATGCCGGAGACGTCACATTGTGGATCTTGGATTGGAGTCTAGGTGTTGCTTTTATTCAATTCACTATTTTTTCGGTTAATAATATCCACCAACTTTAACAGAAGGCAAACAAAAAAGAAAACAAGAGACAGCCGAAAAGTGATAACGTTAACTTGTTGCGTCTGAGGCTCCGACAAGAGCGCTCCGCTGAAGCGATTCTCCGCTCCGTTCACTTAAGTAACTTAAATACACTGCGACATAACATTCTGCTTTTATGATTGGACTAGGTAAAGTACTTCGTAAGTCTTATAATGGCGCATGTTGACTTATGCGTTGTTATTCAGTTTAAATTGATTTAATAACGATTAAAAGGACTTTCTTATTATTATATTCAGAAAGTTATTGAGATGAGGGCACATTCACGATATAGTACTCGGTCAATAGAGTTTGTGGTAAAAAATACCATATTTACCTTAATTATATACAATGTGCGTATATATGTTGACGCACAAAAGTATTGCCAAAAGCCACAATCTACTTTTATAAATTGAAACCTAAGAAGTGTTTTTTTTGTATTTACAATAAAGGGTTTGTTGCGCTTTTATAGCTATAGTCATGATTCGATATTTAATAGCATGTGGATACTCACAATTAAACTGACATAAATCATAGATTAGACTTAAATTTCGAGAATTCATATTCGGAGATGATAGTAGGCATTCACTTGAATGATCATGACCGTCTTGGATTGAAATCGACGAGTCACCAAAATATTGAAAACATTCGTGGTCAGTAGCAAAATAATTATTCCATAGCCAGGTACTTTTGAAGACCATGCATGCGTGATCCCATTAATGATTAATGTAGGTACTTGATTAACATGTTCATGGGAATTCTAAGTTGAAATAACTAATCATTTACGTTATTTTTAACAAATTAAGTACACTATTAAGGTTCGAAAAGTATATGTGAATGTGAATTAGTACAAGTTATATACCTATTTAATTTATTTGCACATTTTTTGACCATTAATATCAATGCTGCTTCGATGGCTCGCATTAAACCGGGCATAAAGTGAGCGTGCAATATCGAGTTAGCAAGTTCAGACCAAACAAGAGTTGGGGCTTCCGGGCGTAAACTACTTAAATCTTGACGCGGTGTTTGTCTGTGGACAAACTTGGCCGAGACTTGGCCCGACTTGGCCGAGATGCCGCGACTTGGCCGGTGGGATGCCGTGACGTGTCGTGCTGCCGTGAGTTCTAGCTTTGATAAAAATACGTTTGTACTTTTGTAGGTATCGGATGTTATTCAGTGGTCTTAAATATATTATAGGGGCTCGGAAAATTGTAATTAGGTGCACTTAAATGCAATATTTATGGCCGTATTCATAAAAGATCAACAATTTTTAAATATTTGTTCGATAAACTACCGTAGACTCATATAATAAAGTGTCAAACTAACCTTAAGTACGTGTAATGTTAAAATAATTTTTGTTTTAAAACTTGTCCTGCAGAATAACTTTATGAAACAGTTTTGCAGGGATTTTGTTTTAAATGTTGTAAATAGATTAATAAAAAAAAATAACCTAAAATTAGTTTGTTTTTATCTGTAACTTTGACATTTGTATTCGTAACAGAGGGACAAAAATTACATATTTATTAGAGGCATTTTAAGTTTTATGAATAAGAGGGTTAGGTTGTTTATCATGAAATCGAATTAATAACGATAAAATTAGGTACCTCCTTAACTTACACATACATTAAAATCATCCAAGATAATATAAATATACTGATTTTATCGCGAATACTTATGTGAAGAACATGCCATAATTGAAAGAATATAGCAAATAGAAATATAGACAATATTATTTCCCCCTTTAATTTTAAATTCATAATTTTCGTTAGCAGACTGTACTGCTTAATAGAAAAATAGATTCATAGACAATTGGACACTGAAAAATATTCAAGAAAAATTATAGAAAAAAATTGTGAGATTTGAATCTTGTACTGCAATCAGTACGAGACGGACAATCTGAATGGTTTGGATCCCAAACCCTGCTAGGTAAAGTTCGACTTAAGTCCAATGTCATACGAGTAACCTTCAGTGGTGTTAGTAAAGTAGAAAGCCGAATAAATCTTCATTTTCCTGTCCCAGATGTTCCTAGTATTTCCCCCGGGACAGTTACTGAGCTGCGCGCATACACAACACGCAGCCACATTTTATTTTGCCTATTTTTTGATGTTGTAATTATTTATACATTTTATTAATACGTAGTTATTTCAGAAAAGATAGCTGTAAACTAGAACCTACACTTAAAACTCTTTTAATTTAAAGATAACAAACCTAAAGTTTTTGTTAGAATTTATATTCATGAGTAGTAAGTAGATGTACACTGATATAATAGACTAATTATCATCAATTATAAAAGTAAACCTTGGCAAATTGTGTGCGGTTTCATATTTATGCTATTAACTCAATTCCGCTCTTTAGTTTTATGAACAATTAGTTTAATTAGAGTGTTTAATTACTTTCATAATTGAATACCCGAATTTATAAAGCATAAAAGATTAAATATTCTCTAAAAAACTGAAAAACAGAAATGTGAAGGAATAATCTCTTGGACTTCGTTCGTTTGCGTAGCTACTTTTTATGCAGACTGTACTTCGACATGTGACTGACTTAACTACTCGTCCAGATTAGGAGGGATGGCGGAAAATGGCCAAATTACCCAGACACGACTGACTTTTGAAGCTCTGGTTAATCAAAGGGCCTCATATGCTGGTTGTAGTGTCGACTGCTCAGTAGCTTGTCCTGTTGATTGACGTTGTCTCGCGACACATTTTCACGTTCGCGTCAGTGAGTTAGGTAGCTAGTACAAGTCACTGTTTGATTTTCAGACAGCGCCTTATCCACAAAAATATTTTTGTTATCTGTGTCTTTCTAAAGTCTAGCTTATAGCTCTTTTTAAATGCCGTTGGACATTAATTATTTAATTTCATGAAGAAGTAATCCACTCTTCATCTTCCATCATGAAAAGCTCAGCAACTTACAATCTTGGAAGTGCTTGCTATTTAACACCTGTTACGCTTACGCCTCAGCGCCAGCGATGGCCAGCTCGAGACTGGCAATTACATTCAAATTGATAAAAGAACCCACCTGTTGACTTCAGCCTCAAAGCGTATAAATGTTCTCGAAAAAGATTTTATTGGTAGAAAACGGTGGCTCGACAGATGTTCGCGGGAGATTTGCTTTCAACTCGCCGGAAAGTTGCCTGTTTGAGGACGCTTTTCAACTTACTGAATACTGTTTCATTCTACAAGCACTTTATCTTATTCCTTTTGTGATAGTTAACTTCTCTCGAGGTTCTCGTCGTTTTACCTGTTGAAAAATATTTCCTCCGAGATTTTGTGCAAACTGGGAAACTTTGGAAACTGTTTTGTGTACCTTGTACTTTTTAATTGTCTCCGCGATGGATATAAAATCCGAGTTGTTTCTGTTGGTTGTAACAAAGATGAAATATTCGTCTTTTAGGATACCTAAATATTAAGATGTTATTTAAAGTAACTCGTGTATTCTCAAGCAATAATTTAGTTAGGTTTTACATTGACTGTACCTATTTATGTAATAAATTGACTAAACTGTTTCATGTTTAGCTACCAGCTGACGATGGGATATCAAACTGCAAATGACCAGAGGGGCAGAAGAATCGGTGAGTGGTATTTCTATAAAATATTAGTATCCAAGTAGGTTAAAAAAAACATGAATGCCCTTATTATTAAAATTCGTTTGTCTTTCTGCTAGGCTCTTAGTCTTTCTGTTTCTGTCTGGATGCCAGCAGGCCACGGGGTGACGAGTGACAGTTCATTATACATATTGGATCGAGTTCAATCTAAAAAAGGGCCTTACTCTGACATTAATGTTTTTATAAAAGAGATAAAACCTATTATAACCAACAGACATTTGTTAAGTGTGTATTAATTTGTTATACCACATATTTCACAAAAACCTAGCTAATAAAACAACGTCAAAGTAAACAAGCCGCATAATCAAAATGACACCGTAATGAATACGCCAAGTTCCCAAAAAGTATTCCGTAAGCCGAGAGCGAGGCGCGCCACACACGGACCAATTACCTAAAACACACAAGCAGTTGACCTCAAATTGACTAATGAATGCCCGCGGGCGCGCCTTATCGCCTATCAGCGGCTTATGGCGCCGCAATTAACTATGTGGGATGTTTTACGTGGAACTTCAACTTGATTTCACGAAAATTAAAGACATGTCACATGCGTCTTAAAATATATAGGTACGGGGTGGTACATTAAATTTAGGTGCTAATTTGGTTTGCCTGTTCTTGATGGTTAAGAACAAGGGAGCATTGCATATAACCAACGTAACATTCCGAACGCGCGTTAGTACAATCCATTTGTAATTTTTACATATAAAATGTGACATTTAGATCTAGGTACCTAACGCGCGTACAATGCGTTACGTGATCGATCAGCAGCACTACATTGTGGACGGTTTAATGCCTAAATACTTAACCAGAAATAAGCTCATAGTGTCCCTAACTCTGTTTGCGATTACCACAGATTTCTTGTTATGTAATTAGTTAGTTATGACCTGTACTTTTATTAAAAATAGTAAGTAAAGTAATAACCTTAACATAAACTATCATGCAATTCAAACTCTAAGGACCCTTTGAAATACCTCGTATTCATTGCTCGCGGACACGCTATCGCAACTAATATAAGTACCTAACGCCATAACAATCATGAAATAAACACTCGTAAAGCCATACAAATCTAATGAACAATTGAGTGGCTCCGTATTAACGACAGAATCATTGAATCTTTACGACGAACCAACATTAGCTAAATGCTACGGAATCCAAATTAAATGAAACCACAAACAAATGTAGAGGGGTAAGAGGCCGAGGCAATTTATGTCGCCGGGCCCCACCGGCCTGTACCGGTGTCGTTTGCATCTGAAATCTTTCGAGGCAGGACTATATTAGAGAGGGGAATTGGCTGGATCTTAATTTATCGAAGTTTTTATGGTTTAATTAACGGAATTCACTTAGCCGAGGGGAGGGGCGCCAGCGGCGACAGCGCGACGCATCGCCGCGGTTAGCGCTTTATTTTATACTAATAGATGTCCTCCCTGTGCTATAATTAGCACCAGGACGCCAGGACGCCATTGAAAGTTTTAATTGAAAAGGCTTTGTGCAGTTTTATAGTCCGTGAACAATGTTACACGGTATTTCATGCAGCCGCTGCGTCGCTTAATCTTGACACCTTGCCTTTGTTCGAGGGATGAACGCCTTTTGAACAACCCAGCCGAAATGCGCGTTCATCATTTGGCTTGTACACTTCGAGAGTTTTGCGAAACGTTTATTAGGGAGACAGTCTGAACTGGGACCGAATTATACAAGTTAACATGAATCGCTAACATATAAATATGTAGAATTTGAAATAAAAACACAAATGTATGTTTATTCTGTTACCAACTAGGTACATACAATTGTCACTCTAACCTTGACAAAAATATTTGCACTGTTAAATTGTCGGATAATAATCACAATATTTATTCTGCAAATAGACCACCTAGTCAATATGTACATATATCATGGTAAAAATATAAGAAAAAAAATATTGACATTTTGATACTAAAAAAGAACTACGAACTAGACTTATAAACTAAATATAAAATACCCCAACCAGTTCACCCGCTTGAGGCATGGCCCCGGGGACGGTGGCTGCATTGCCTCTTTGCACCGCTAGGCTCAGACGCTTAAGACGCCTGAAACGCCAATGAGTCGGACCGACACCTCTTTCGGATGATAATGAATGATCTCAGTTCTTTCTCGAACGGTAAAGGTTTAAAATAAATAATTCAATTGAACAATTAATTTGTTAATAGGCCGAATAAACTTTTCATTGTATTATTATTACGTTGTTTCTGAAATTAATTCACCCTTCCGAAATTTGGTATTCTAAACTGTAAATTGTAGCCTCTTGCCCCAATTATTACAACATTTATTCTTTATGGGATAAACAGATCCCTATTTATTAGGGTTCATTATTCGAATTAATTTGTTTGTGTTATGTTGCGGGTGGGCGAGGAGATAGATGGAGGCTAACCGCGCGGAAAGAGGCTGTTTTGATATTTAAATGAGGGTAGAGGCTTGATTGTAGCCATTCACCTCCGACCGGCGCGGGCCGGCACATCTGATCATACGAACGCACAACGCCAAACACCTCAAACCTAGTGTAATCTCTGTACAGGACTTTATTTTCTACACCATAAGAAGGTTATTCCCGACGAACATACGATACAGTTGGTGCTGATTGTATGCCCAGTGACCGAACATACTTCCCTATTTCACGAATATTAATTACTTATTACTATTCATATGAACTTTGAAGGTATAATTATTTCGACGTGGCTGAACCAGATATAAGGGATTTAAGTTAAGCTTCCCTTAAAAAGGTCACTAATTATCAAAGGGTTAAAATTAAATTGCACTATTACTTAACTTCATTGTAAAGGTGAAGCTGTTTAAATCCTCCTTCATGCTCTTAAAATGAAAGATTCAACACAGAATGAATGTAACTGTTGATCATACTATTTAGTAATACATATATAGGTTTGCTATTTATTCAGCGATTATTATTATTATGGGTCAGGAGAGCTCTCCTGACCCACTAAATCATCTCTTACCTTAACTGCATAATAATTTCTTTACTCAATAAAAACGTGGTAATAATGCTGCAGATAATTTGATATCGCTGAAATAATTATCTAATTACTAGCGTGTAGGTGATTTTGGTAGCTATATCGATAACAATAGGGTCTAATTTGTAATTAGGCCGCGTTGCGGCTCGGATTACGGAGTTAATTATAAGTGTCGTTACAAGATCCCCCCTCAGCAGACTTCTTTTAATCCTGACTTTTAAGTTAACCGCCAAATTGACTGGCAATTTCATGCCCGGGCGGAAAACCGTGGATTGTCACTTCGGTGAAGTTAGAGATGCTTTGAGACACTAGGTAGGTAGTTAGGTTAGTCATGATCGCATGTGGCAGGCCTTGATTGATTGTGGCTTATTATTGCAAAAAGTAATAGGATAATAATAGTTATAAGTGGCTAAATAAGGCATTGGCTAATAAATAACTCTAATGGCTAATAAAAATTCCATTTTGGTAGGCTTCAAAACCAATATATTGACACAAAGTCTCAAACTTTCCTAAAATGGAAAAATAAAAGCGCATTGCACGAGCGGAAACGGAAATCGGATATTCAAACAAACGTCAAGCATTCGACAAGCGGAAGAATGAATGAATGCAAATCTCTCGCTACTTGTCCGCCTCCTTACACAACAACTGTACAATAGATTTGGTACATATTTATTGGCCGCCGACATTTTCCGGACAATAATTTTGTAAAAAAGAACCGCTTAACCGTGTTCCTGTCACAATGTAGTTACTTCCCATAATAACGTTCTCAACTCGACAAGTTTTTAATAAAAGTGAGATTACGATATCGGCTCGTCGCTTTCATTTATAGTAGGTGCGAAGAATGTCATATAAGGCGAAGCTCGCTCGGATACATTTCACGTCTCGCTTCACGCTTTCCCTAAATCTGTTGTCATTTCAGCGCGATCCCGTGGAAATAGGGGCAGGAATCCCGGATAGTCGCGAGATATTTGGAGCTATTTCTCACACGAGCGCCCCCTCGCGACACCTCCACAAAGGCGATTTCACCGTTTAAATATTTCAGCATGTAAAAAGTGAAGTCGTGTAATCTTGTTACCTGAAGTCCCGGAATAGCTACAGGATAAGCTTTGTAAGATTTTTAGGAGTATAAAGTCAACGTCAACATATAACAACGTATAATGTTTACACTTTGGCACCTTATCCGGCTTATTCCACTCGACTGTATATAAACAAGAGTGACAGGCTAGTCAACAATGCCACGGAACAGTATTACAAAAATAAGTACTAGCCCATAGTAGATAGTAATAGAATGCTACAGTCAAAGAAATTCACTAGATGTTGTTGTAACCACGACCGTTTGATATACACATGTTTACGTCACACATATTTTCTTTGACATAAATATGCTTATTTGTTCATCCGCCACGCCAAGGAAAAGTACGCACAGAGATTAATTATACATTTTTCTACAAAACCGCGCTGCATACAGACTGAAGAACACACGCTTCTACGTGCTTCTACTCACCCCGTTGCTTATGCAAGACGTAACATTCCTCTGACTGAAGTCTCAATGAAACGCATCTGCGTCCGGTTACCCGGCAACGCACCAACGGCGGCCATGGCCGCTATCGCCTACATCGTTCGTGTTCGATTAACAATGAGCTTAACCCGGCTCCGCGCCATTTGTGTTTTCCCGTGCAGACAAATCGGTAACAATAAAACGCGGGCCTCCTCACAATGCTCGCACGCATGGCCTGTTTTTAATTTGCCCAACGTATATCGGACCCGGGACTTAAAAACACTCCCCGGAAAATCCCGCGTCCGACCTCTATTTAAGGCGCTTGTCGGTAACCTCTGTTTTGCTGCAAATCAATCCGTGCTTTGCGGAAGAGGCGGCAATTACAGCTCTATCGATTGCCACCCAATCTCGTCGGATTTTAAGATGATACCGGTAAAGAGAGTAGAAAGTAATTAGAGGAGCGTAGGCTCTCAGGCGTACGATGTTTTGTTGATAATTCAATAATCCGCCCTCCGGAGAATCGCTCCATGACGCCTCTCGTCGCCCCGCGCCCCTCGCCGCCCCTGGCTCTCCGATTCAGATACCATTCTTACATAATCAGTTACCGTACCAGATAACTTAAGCGTTTTTTATATCCGACACAATATTTAAGGATGGCAAAGTACTTCGGAAAAAGTTATATCAAGTTGCAAATATTATCCCGATACAAATAAAGTTAAATTGGCAAAGTTACGGAGGGATAGGCACGAGCTACAGGTGACATCCAATACGTAGCTCGAAAATAATTTTGTAAAAATAAATTAGTTCTTATGATTGTTAAGGAGGCGTTCATGGCGTGAATTTGTTTGATTTTTCAAGTATTTTTTTTGATTTAATGCTCACAGATACATTTTTGGGCCACTTCCGCATTTCAGGCCAAAATTGTATGCGGTTAATTATATGATATAGGTGTCGCCCCTATTTTCTCATTTTTCGGTATACTGTCAATATAATATTTTTACATTAGCATTATCACAGTAAGCGCAGTAAAGAATCTGTATGGATTTGACACTGGCTGGTTACGAATACCGCAAAGACTCCACACCGACAATTAATGCAAAAGACGCCTTTGTTATCCACACTGTTCCTAATTCAAAATAATACCTACTATTCCAAATTCATAAAATGTTGTGTATTTTTCGCACAACAACACGGATGGAAGCAATCTATTGGGTCAATTTGACCAAACTGGAATAGTTTATTCCGAGACTAGCTCATACAACATTGAATCGACGTTTAACTGAGGATTTGGTCCTTATTCCTATTTGGTCGAATCCGGCCTAAGACGCATAAATAAATGGCTATATGGCCGTGCCGGATACGTCTGCCACATGCCGACTTGTGAACTAAATTGTGTGTAAATTGCCACAAAGTGGGTCCCACACAACCAAACACGGCATTGCAGTAGACCTCGTCGGAGGTGGCGAGACGAACTATATCAAATACATCAAGTTCGGACAGACAGTGATCCAAGACAGAGATAGGTACGTGAAAGAAAAAGGATGTCTTTGCTTAGTATTCGTACACTTAAGGCTCTTATAATATGTACTAGTTTAGATACTTATAAACGTATCAGTCACCTGACTGAGGGCCATGTGAGAACGCAATCGCTGTGGCCGAATATGGCTAGGATGAATGAATCGTGACCATTGCACTCGAACAAATCTCTTGAAAGTCACTGTTCTAGTATGACAACACGGGACTGCATTTCAATTAATAATAAGCAACAAAATCTCATCCAGTAAATTTTAATTAACGCAATATTTCTTGATATTCTCACATAGTTATTTTGCTTTTATTTTCCTTTTATGAACCCGTGAAGCCATAATAACCAAACCAATTTGTTGGGTCTTGATGTAAGTGAAAAATAGTGTTGTTAGTGGCGGCAGGGCGCGGTGCGGTATATGGGGAAATGGGACAATTAATTAGATTAGCACTTAAATGTATGCGCGCCGACGCAGCCCGCCGCAGCCACGCGAGCACTTTATTAAAACTGTTAGTCTTTTATATTGTAGGCAATATTTTATTATGAAACCCACATTAACAAATGAGATGCATTATTGAACAATATCAACGAAAATAATGAAACTTCCAACTGTAAATTCATACTAAGCAGAAACGTCCGCTAACTAAATCTAAGTTTCGATCAAAATGGAAAATTGATAAATATTAGAAACAATAGCGAATAGTTTAGTTTTTAAATTTTCCACTTTGATCGAAATTTAGAATTTCGTTAGCGGACGTTTCTGCTTAGTATAAATTTACCTACAATAATGTTTTCTTTTACCTAGATTTAGACGACTTATCCCCTTAGCGTGCACCTATTAATGCATTAACCATAAGTTACAACACTGATTTGTCACTATGTATGACCTACTTGGGACTCCTGGGATATTTGTGTATACAATTTACAAAATGCTGGAAGAAGGCAATTATTTAGTTAGACATTGGTTAACTCCAGCAATAAGGTTTAAACTATCATTAAATCTAGCAAGATCTTGAGAAGTTCGTTGGCGTTAAAAATCGAAAATTAGTCTTTTAGTATCTAGAATATTGTGCTCTTTAAAGCAAAGAGCTAATCCACTAACCAGCTTCAGATCACCGCACCCGCATATTTATCATACGCCATCGGCCACCCGTTAACAACATTGTAATTTATACCTTACGCGGTGGTCATTGAACTCTAATTCTTTACAAAGTTCGGAATTCGCTAACTAATCGACTGTATACTTTTGCAAGATCGTATCTGTTCATGTGCCCTTGTGAATACAACCTTATATTGTGCATGTTAAAGTGCAAATTCAAAATTAGGAATTTGGGGATATGTCCTTTCTTCAACCTAAATTAGTTGGCTAGCTAACTAATGTGTTAATGGCTTGGTTCTGGGGTCGTTCGAGGCATTAGTCGATTGCTGTTGTAAATACATTAAGGTGAATTGTATTTTTGTATCGCGGTGAAACACTACAGTATTAATTAGTATCTCATTAATACGATAACGCAAACCTTGAACGGGGAAAGTTATATCCGACCAAACAAGATTCAAGTTTATTCTAAGATTAGTGTAGTTTTTTTAACGTTTAACCTCAGATTAAGTTTTTGTTCCTGTTTGGCCGAATCCGACCTTATTCAATCTTTATTTTTAATTTCAATCAAGTACCTACTTCCGAGACAAGACTTACAAAGTGAGATTTATTTTCATTTTCGTTGTCTTTACTTCAGTGCATGACGAGTAGCTTAAATCTTAAAACATATTGCAATAATACAGCAACGATAAAGAAATGCCTCTCAAATAGATGCTAATATAACACTAAATACAGTTTCTGCAACGAGCAAAACCAGCGGATATTCGTTCTAGCTTCAAGGCTTAAAGTAAAATAGGAGCGCCATTTTGGCTTACTAAATTAATAGGTTGGATTTGAATCGTATTGATTCGGGCGATTCCTTTGCACTCGAGCAAAGCCAAAGACAGGATAGTCAATAAGGTCATAAATTATCAAAATATATCATACTAGCATTCTCCCGCGACTTCGTCCGCGTGAACTATCGTATCAAATTCCACCCTCAATTCCCTTTGAGCAAAGATTTTCGGAACAACGGGATAACGGAAACGTTCTTTCGGGGAAACGTAAGTTTTGTGTGATTGACTAATAAACATCCAAACGAACCAAGTTCTCCGTATGTCCAGATGTCGGGCTGTTCTCCTATACAGGTCGCATTTCTTAACCGATTCTCGTGAAATTTGCATTTGTGAGCAGGTTAAATAATTATATATAATTTTTTTGACGATTCAGTTTTTCAAAATAAAAATGAAACAGAAAAAAATAAAGGTTTGCGAATTTTACAGCTCACAGATCCACTATAGGCAGACCACTTAAATCTGTCCTCGCCTGCGCGGCAAGCGGGAGCGGGGGTATGACGGTAACGTGGCGCGGGCGGCGTGCGGGCGCCGGAAACGGGCCATGCGAGGACTGAGTTAACTGGTCTACCTATGGTAATATTAGTAGGATAAGATATATAATAAATTCACACATAAATCAGCTTCAAACCTTCAAAACGCTCTTTCAGGGTGCACCCCACCCCACACACCAAAGATGAGCTATAAATCATTCGTGTCACGAAAACATACCCCACTCCTTCTTGAGCTACGGAAAAAAACACAAATTAGAACGCAATGAGACAGAGTGGGGCGACTTATATTGTAAGCTGTGTTTCGATAGAACTGATAGCTATGTTTGAGTGAATATTTCCGATGATGTTGATGTTATTTTGAGAATATTTTAGTTGATATGGAGATGGCTGAATATCATCAAAGTTGTCCATTCACAAATAAACTCTACCGTCCACGGTACAAGATTCCATTTCAAATGACAGTATTTATAAAAACTCGGCCACATCATTTCATCATATTTCCAAGACCGTAGACGGATTCGAAACATATAATTGGACGAAATTGGCTCGATAGAAAATAATTGCAAAGATTGGTGTTAAAATCATCTTAAACGGTTCTGTCCTTTTTTTTTTTGACGTATGGGTCTGCAATTACAGGCCGTAATTTCGTATGAACTCTGTAGGGACTTACGGCCTTTTGGCTGGAGCGGTAGTGTAGTGTTTCGGTGTACTGTATAACATTATCTTTTTTATTTAAGTGAGCGAATCGCCAACAAACTGCTTTGCAGTTTGGCGAATCTTTAGGTTAAGTTACTAAAATTGTATTTTTTTTTGATTCCAATTAAAAAATTAAAATTAAAAAAAAATTAAAGACATGAAGTCCACATATGCCGCCAATGGACCATATTTCACAAATAATCGACACCTTTTTTATATCAATATTTATTAATTATTTTCTTCTAAAACCTGGCCGCCCAAGTAAAACTCGCTCTCGTTTACTCTGATACAAATAGACCGTGTGCGCGTTTTTGGTGTTGACAGCGCCTTAACGTTATCGTACCGTCAAACTGTAACTATTACTGATGGTTTGAAACCACGGGCGACTAGTAATGGTTTGTAATTATTGGAATAATTTAATAAATGCAGATGCTACTTTGTACAGTACAGTAAGTTCAATAAGGCTATATGTGTTATCGGTATATAAATACTTAAATACACAATCCGACTTAAAAAATCCTGCTCATATCACAAATATTTGCCCTCATTCGATCAGGACTGTCAGCTTAGTAGGCAGAAGCACTACCCACTAGTGGCTCTATGAAAACCAAGCCTGCCATTTCTTTAAAAAAAAATTTTTTTTTTTAATTTCGTCATACTTATTCGGCAAAAAAATCTATTTAATTATTGAACTCGCTCACAAAATTTCGTAAAAATTGTTTGAGAAATGCGACTTGTACAGGGAACAGCCGGACAGCGGGAAATCCGGACATACGGAAAATATTTGGCCCAAGCTGAAACGGAGAACTTCGTTCACTTCGCTCGCTCGTTAAACTACGCTAAACCATTCGACAGCCGTCTAACCACGGTCCGATCCAATACAATTCCAATCTGATTTCGATATGTCATCGCCTTCCGAAATGGCGCCCCGGAGCAAAATCGAGACGGTAACGAGTGGGGACCTATTTTCCGGCTCAATCATCCACTCGAGACGCGGCCGTTGTCTACGATTGCTCTCCAGCGGAATCGACCACCGCGTAATAGATTGCATGAGAGAATCTCTTTCATTTTATATGTATGTATTTTCAATTGTCTATAATAGCACGATGTTACGAGAAAATATGTCTGGAAATGAATGCTTGGGGGACGAAACTGAAAATATTAATGCATACATTGCATAACGTAGGCAAATGATGAAAGGTTCACATGTTTTTATTCAATGCTAATTACTCATATAATGAGTCTTACCTCTACGAGCGATTTTCGCTACAAAGCAGAAAAAAGCTGCTACGCGCTACGGTGTAGCACAGCGATACGTGCCTTCCAATAGGATAAACATCTTAAGGTCACGGTGAATTATTCCATAAAAACGTTTTTCGGACTACACTACTAATACTCCACTACTCGAGGTTACTACTTTATATTAACGTTTTGAAATTAGCATACGAGTAATCAAATAACCTGATTGACTAAATAATAATAATAAATAATTTATTTCGGACGGAATGGGTGTTAGTTTTATTCTAGTGTTAGTTGTTACTTAAAAATAAAAGTATAATGTTTATACAGGTATGGAGCCTAGTCCATCTCTGTAGAAGGGGAGAGTCCCATGTATCCGCTAACGCTACGCTACCAGGATCCCGTTGGCGCTGCCTCGCCAGCAGTTTAGTTACTACTAAACACTACCTTACTAGGCACTCCGTTTACGCGTGATGGCCGCAAAGCCATCAACCTGGGCCTCCCCAAACATCCCCGAGGCACTGCAGTGACGAGGTAATAGAACAATCATCATTGTTGGTCTAGCTACTTGGAGATAAATAATAACGGACTGTACAATAAGAATAATGTATTAACCAAATAGATTGTTACAACGGTGGAATTGTGCGATGCGCGAACGCGTACAATCGCAAGCGAAGGGAACGCGAGCCGCGATCCGTCGTATGTCGCAGTGGATGAGTGAGTGTCCGTCGCGGGGCACGGGAGCAGTGCGCCGACAGCAATCAGATCAGCTTGCAGCGCTTATGGTTTTGTGCTAACTGCGCCACCAATCATCATCAGTCTGTAATCGCCCACTGCTGAGCACAAGTCTCTCTCCGAGTACGCCACTTATCCCGGTCCCGTGCTAGTCTTATCCAGAAATGACCCGCTGTCTTTTTTATGTCGTTAACCCATCGGGCTGGTGGACCTCCGACGCTTCTTTTTCCTGTATGTGGCCACCAATACGTTAACGTTTTGGTCCACCTACCGTCACGCTGCCTGGCAATATGTCCTGCCCAACTCCATTTGAGTTTGGTTAATGCCGAGCATGGCACGCTCCATAGCTCTCTGTGCTATACGTACTTTATGCACAGCCCTCCTTCTGCAAGGCGCACTTTGCAGAGAAAAAAATGCTGACCTTGCCGTCAGTATACATACTGGAAGCATGCATTTTTGTAAAAAAGAACATGCACCTATTCCCACAATATTCCCGCCCCACCAATTTACGTCCACGAACTGAATTACAAAGGCCAACTTCAAAATTGCAAATGGTTCACTCCGGTCCTTTTGCAATGTGTGCAAAACTGCATAATAGCTTACCTACCGCATTTAAAAACGAAAATAACATATATAAACTTAAGACACAGTTAAAGACGTACTTAATTAAAAAATGCTACTATTCAACTGAAGAGTACCTAATAGATACTCGTAAGTAATGTTAGTAATTTTAAGGGATATATTGTATTGTATTTTATGTATAGGTAGCCATAAGAATGCAACGCCCTAGCAGGGTTCATGTTTGATACTATGAATGCAAATATGTATTAGAAATTAAGACCTTTGTAAACAACATGATGCAATAAATAACTTGAACTTGAACTTGAACTTGAACTTGAGAGTCCATGTCTCAGTACCATACGTCATTGTGGGCAGGACACACTGATTATAGAGACGAGTCTTCACGCATTGTGGAATGTTAATGGATTTGAGGATGCCGTCTAACTACAATACTACTTAATAACAAAATGTTTGTTAACATTTTCACTGCCATGCCAGGAACCCAGCTAGCCTACGCCGTAGTCACTTTCCGCTACATACGGGGAAAGCCACACGATCGGCGACGAGCGTAGCGCGTAGCGATTCTTGGAAGTGAATGTGTTAAGTAATGGATTTAATCCCATAAAGGTTGTTGCGGATGCAACCTATTTTGTACCTTTTTTTGTCTATTATTTTTATACTTTTGGAATGTTTTATTTTGTTTTATCAGTTGTCAATATATTGCTGTCGAAAACAGATTGAGTCGGCTTGGTTTTAATATATTTCCTATAAATAATCACTCCAGCTATACAGTCCATCAGAAGTCCTTTATATTTGATCCTTCTCCCGTCTTATAATGAATATGCGAAGTAGAACCAAGCAGCTGGCAACGCCGGCTAAAAGTCGTAAGGCGACACGTTCAGAACCAGGTGCACCCGCTGTGGGTGGGGTCGGTCGGTCCAAAAGTCAGGGCCTCACGAAGACTGATGCCACAGAAACACCCGCAGCTCTCGATATTGTTCGCGCGTGTCCCGCAACTACCACCACCGGCGGCTGCGGCTCCGCTGTTGCAGCCGAACATTTTGACGTTTCTCCTAGTTGCAGGTCGCACGTATCAGGGTCTTCGCGGTCATCAGCTACTATAAAAGCACGGAGGCTTTCTGCGGAGGCCGAGTTGGCCCGCAGAAGTATGGAGCGAGAGCAAGAATTGATGATTCGTGAGCAAGAAATTGAGATTGCTCGACAAAGAAAACTACTTGAGCAGGTAAAACAAGTAGAACAATTAGAAATGGAAGCTGCTCTGGCCGCTCAAGAAGCCGAAGAACGTTCCGCAAAGTCGGCCAGTAATGTTCATTCCCGGACGGCATCTTGGGTTCGCGATATAAACCAGGGTAGCTGCCTACGCATGACGAATGAGCCAACTGTCGAATTGCATCGCAATACAGGAAACGATGGAATTATACTCAAAGCGATTGCTGACACTGCAGCTGCAGCAAAAGCTTTGGCTTCAGGTCGTAGAGCCAACATAGAACTCCCTACATTCTTCGGGAATGGTTCCCAATGGCTACAATTTAAACGTCAATTTAGTAGTACTGAGTCTTCTCATTCCCCCGCAGAGAACGTTGCGCGTTTACAGAACGCGCTTCGCGGACCCGCGCGTGAGGCGGTCGCTTCGCTGCTCCACACGGCAGCTGCCCCCGAGGAGATCATGCACGCACTCGAGCGAACATTTGCGTGCCCGGAAATGGTCGTCTTTGGTGAGGTACAAGTGTTGAAAACGCTGCCGCGGCTTGGCGCCGAGCTTAAGGAGATTGGTATTTTTGCCAACAAGGTACGAAACAGCCTTTCTACTATGAAATTACTCGGTCTACGAGAATATTTACATTCACCTGAGCTATTTCATAGTATTTTGGGCAAATTTAACCCTTTAATGAAGATGAGGTGGTCTGACTATGCGTCAGAAATGTCAAACCCTCTCATGTCAAAGTTAGAACTTTTATCTGATTTTCTAACTCGTGAACACGAGCGTTATATTAAATTCGCATTATCTCCTGAAATAGGTTTTATTGCTACACAACAAAACATCATTGTGCCTGTCAATAAACAATTCAAACGTGAAAATATTCACGCTGTGACACATGACAATATTAAAACAGGTGACAAAACCGAATGCATTTATTGTAAAAAGTGCCATGATATAAAAAACTGTTCCGAATTCACAAGGTTATCAGTTGAAAACAGGTGGTGTTGGTTGCGTGAACACAAAATATGCTACAAATGTCTAAAGAGTAAATCACATCAGTGGAAGTTATGTAAAGTGAACCCTTGTGGTGTCGACGGTTGTACTTTCCGACACCATCCACTTTTACACGGCAGGCAGGATACATTTACATCACCGCAAACACACCATACACAGGCGTTCCATAATACAGTGTGTACAGCTGCGCTCAACCATGAGTGTGAAACAGAACTAAACAATATGAACAATACGGGGTGTACGGCACCGCTAAACAAAACTGAGTGTACTGCGTTCAATAATATTGGGTATGCGAATTTGTCTGAAAGGGATGCCAAACACACGCCGTGCTGTTCCAAGACTACACAGGAGTTGTCAAAAGAAAACGTCATGGTTTCTAATACAGGTATTTTAAGTCAACATGTTGGAACGACAACCAAAACACAACCACACAGCGCATTATTAAAAGTGGTACCAGTTATTGTGTCTGGACCAGCTGGCAGTTACGAAACCTTCGCACTCCTAGACGATGGCAGTACAGCGTCGTTAATTGATTCTAAAGTGGCTGCCCGTATCGGGGTGTCAGGGCCAGAGGAGGTTATTACTGTCAATGCTGTAGGTGGCTTACACAAAACTACTAAGATTTCTTATGTGGACTTTTACATACAGGGTAAACACGAATCTGACAGGTTTTTAGTCAATCGTGCCAGGGCCATGCCCTTACTCAGCTTGAGCACACAAACATTGTCCAAACACACCGCACAGTCTTACGATTATTTGAGTGATTTAACCGATTATTTGACGTACACTGACGCTATGCCAACCGTGCTGATTGGTGCCGAGCACTGGCATCTGTCAATATCTCGTGATATCCGCGCTGGTAGTCGTAATGAGCCGGTAGCTTGTCACACCTGGCTTGGTTGGACATTGTATGGAGTGGCTTCTAGTAAAACGAAACCGGTTGAGTTTGTCAACCACTGTCACCTAGACCGTATTGAGCTTACTGAACATGAACGTTTAGAACTGCTAATAAAGGAGCAGTACAAATTGGACTCACTGGGTATTACCAAACATGAGAAACTTCATAGTAAACTGGATGCTCGAGCTGTTGAGATCTTACACAATACTACCACACGTTTGCCAACTGGTAGGTATGAGGTAGGACTTCCATGGCGGGATAATATTCAGTGCGTTCCCGACAGTTATCCGCAAGCCCTATCTCGCTTCTTAAGTTTAGAAAGACGTATGTTTCGAGAGTCCGATTTTGCTGAAGCGTACAAAAGGTTTATTGACAATATGATTGCCAAAGGTTATGCTGAAGAATGTGATCCTGTCACTTATTATGGTCATTCTGTCAGTAATAGGAACGGTACCAATGTTATCAACAGTAAACACAATTTAGTGGAATGTCCAAATAAAAATAACACTTCGTCAGGTTACATTCAATATGGTACAGTCAGTCCGAATAAAGTGCAACCAAAATGTCATGACTACATGTCAACCACAGACATGGATAAAATAAACTTAAAAACGACTTCTGAATCTTCTGATACAACTCAAAGTGAAACCAATACCGAAATAAGGTGGTATTTGCCTCATTTTGGGGTGTATCACCCACAAAAGCGTAAACTCCGTGTCGTCCATGATGCAGCCGCAATGAATCAAGGCGTTTCCTTAAATTCGTTGCTTCTTCAAGGACCAGATCTCTTAGAAAACTTATTAGGCATACTTTGGCGTTTTAGAGAGGGCGCTGTCGCAATGACAGCGGATATTAAGGAGATGTTTCCCCAAATACGGATCCGTGATCAAGATAGGGACGCATTACGTTTTTTATGGCGCGACGTTAGGTCAAAGAACACAACTCCCATAAAAGAGTATCGAATGACAGCTGTTGTTTTCGGGGCGTCATCCAGTCCATTTACTGCGCTGTATATCAAAAATAAAAATGCAATGTCACATCAGGATTTGTATCCCAACGCAGCCAATGCAAGCATTCACAGTTCCTATATGGATGATTTTTTGGACAGTCTTGATGAGGTAACTGAAGCTGCGCAGCTGGCATCCGATGTGGTGACTATCCACCGTAACGCCTGTTTTGAAATGTGTAGTTGGATTTCTAACAGCCAGGAAGCGTTGCGTCTTGTTCCAACTGAATTGCACGCTGCACAGCCTACTGAAGTGTCTCTTGGTAGTGAATCAACTAACGTCAGAGCCTTAGGTGTCTCTTGGGATCCTATATCGGATACCATTGGTTTTAGGTCTGGTTTAGAAGGGCTCAAGTTACATGGTGTTTTTACTAAGCGTAAAGTTTTGTCCCACCTCATGAAAGTGTACGACCCACTAGGATTGCTTGGCCCTATAGTGGTCAAGGGCCGTATACTCCTTCAGGAGGCATGGAGATCCAACATTGACTGGGACACGGTTTTTCCACCTTCACAGGTATTAAGGTGGAACGAATGGTTTAAAGAACTGTCAGATATATCTAATATTAGAGTTCCACGTTGGTACGCTAAGGTAAACGGCGAGCCTCTGCACAGGGAGCTACACGTTTTTGCGGATGCGAGCGAGCTTGCCTATGCGACTGTCGCTTATTGGCGTTTTTTGTACGCAGACGGTACAGTCAAGCTTGCTCTCATATCCAGTAAAGCAAGAGTATCGCCATTGAAGCCCACTTCAATTCCACGCCTAGAATTGCAGGGTGCTTTAATAGCTTCACGCCTTGCTATGACCATCAAGGAATTTCACAAGAAAAAGCCTATTCGGACGTTTTTTTTGGACAGATTCGAGAACTGTCCTTAGCTGGCTAAGAAGTGACGCACGAACGTTCAAGCCCTTTGTGGCCCATCGGATCGGCGAAATAACTGAAAATTCATGCGTTCAAGACTGGAGATGGGTCCCAACTGACTTGAACGTCGCGGACGATGCCACGCGAATCAAACCTCTCCATATCAACCCTAACCACCGATGGTTCACCGGCCCCTCATTTCTTCTGGCTTCTCCGGAAAATTGGCCTGTGGAACCAGCTGGCCAGCCTCCAGTTCATGAAGAGTTTAAGCATACTCCTACACTTGTGGTTGGGCATCTGGTTATCACCGCGGATTTCAGTCGTTTTAGTGACTGGTTGCGCTTACTGCGCGCCACTGCTCGCGTTTTGCAGGCGGCTTCTAAATTTCGCTCACTTTTGGACCGCGTTAGACACATTGATCACACTGATCCTAGCACCGATTTTAGGGTTCGTCAACGTACAAACGCGCCTACGTCCACCGCTCTATTACCCCTGACAGCGGAATTGATGCAAGCCGCAGAAAGGCACGTCCTGCAGAAAGTACAGTCCGAGACATTTGGAGAAGAAATTCTGCGGATTGAACGAGGAGAGTTATTGCCCAAGAGCAGTCGCTTAGCAAAGTTATCACCCAAGATGGGAACGGACAATTTGCTACGTTTGGTCGGCAGAATTGAGGCTGTAGAAGACGTCGGTACCGAAGTCAAATCGCCCATACTGTTAGATGGTCATCACCCAGTCGTGCGCCTTTTGGTTCTCTTTTACCATCGCAAGGCTGGACATGCGAATAATGAGATGGTCGTCAATGAGCTGAGACAGAGATACTGGCTTCTTCCCTTGCGCAGCACCATACGAAGCGTCGCCAGCAAATGTTTGTATTGTCGGATCAGGAAGTCAAAACCGATGAATCCAATGACTGGAAACCTTCCTCCGCAGCGGCTTGCCCACCATCGCCGCCCATTTAATTTCACTGGACTTGATTATTTTGGCCCGATTAACTCCACAATCGGACGCAAACAGGAAAAACGATACGTAGCCCTATTTACCTGCTTGACTTCCAGAGCCGTCCATTTGGAACTTGTGCACTCCCTGACGGCTGATTCAGCGATAATGAGTTTACGTCGATTTATTGCAAGGAGAGGTGCTCCCGAAACAATATTCTCTGACAACGGAACTTGTTTTGTTGGTGGTGACCGAATATTACGGGAGTTTTATCAGACAGATGTCAACGATTTTGCTGCCAGCCGAGGAATCAATTGGAGCTTTATTCCTCCCGCTGCTCCTTTCTTTGGTGGATGCTGGGAACGGCTAGTTCGCACCGTCAAAGTTGCACTGAACGCCACCCTACGCGAAAGGGCACCTAACGCAGAAGTACTCGTGACCCTCCTGATGGAAGCTGAGGCCATTGTCAACTCCCGGCCCCTAAGTCACGTTTCTGTGAGTCAAGATGACCAGGAGACGCTGACACCTTTCCACTTTCTAATTGGCACATCCTCGAATCAAGTCCTACCTGCAACCCTTGACGACCGAGACCTTCTTCGTAGAGCAGACTGGAGGAAGGCCTTGAGGTTAGCCGACCATTTTTGGAACCGTTGGGTGAAAGAGATTCTACCTACAATGCAACCACGACAGACAGGCGAAAACAGGGAACGCGACTTAAACATCGGTGACCTGGTACTCATCGTGGACGAAAATCTTCCAAGAGGAACTTGGCCAAGAGGCCGCATCACTGCAACCTTCCCTGGCCGAGATGGCGTAGTCAGGGTGGTGGACGTAGCCACACAGGGAGGCCTTCTTCGTCGGCCCTCCAAAAAGTTGGTCAGGCTAGACGCGTAGGGCTCCTTATTGGCTGGCCCGGCTAGCTTCGTGTGCTTTCGCACACTAGGGGGTGGGATGTTGCGGATGCAACCTATTTTGTACCTTTTTTTGTCTATTATTTTTATACTTTTGGAATGTTTTATTTTGTTTTATCAGTTGTCAATATATTGCTGTCGAAAACAGATTGAGTCGGCTTGGTTTTAATATATTTCCTATAAATAATCACTCCAGCTATACAGTCCATCAGAAGTCCTTTATAAAGGTTCTACACTATCAAAATAACAAAATACTGGTGTTGCAATATTATTAACACTTTCAGTGCCAGCCGCAGGTCGATCACGTAACGCATTGTACGAACGTCGGGTAGGTCTAAATGTCACTTTTTATATGGACAGTTAAATTGTACCGACGCGCGTTCGGAACGTTACGTGATTACCCCTCAGGAACCCGGTACGAATTCTTTGGTACTGAATGTCACGTATTAGTCATACAACGAACCTGCATGTCGTGCTACGCCTTCTACGTAGCGATGTCTACGAATAAAGCTACGCGTCGTAGCAAGTATACATTTTCTATTGAACAATGTAGTAGCATGTAAATAATAAATGCTCGATTCGAGACCGACACTGCGTATTCCAATTAAATTTGGATTCGATTTCAGTAATTTTTTCCGTTTGAATGTAATGGTTAAGGTGGTTCGATTGCCACACAAAAAATTGTTATGTGACATTCGCAGGCTAACGGCGTATTTTAAGAAACGTATGTAACAAACGTTCATAAATTGGCTTCCCATTTGCGCCAAATTCCCCCTTTCCTAGAATAAACTTGTATAAACTAGATTAATTTGAGAAATTGATTTGGGACGTGATATTTTGGAAAAACAATTTTTCTTAAATTAATCTAGTTTATACAAGTTTATTCTAGGAAAGGGGGAATTTGGCGCAAATGGGAAGCCAATTGATAAAAATGTGTTACATATGTTTCTTAAAATATCACGCCGTTAGCCTGCGAATGTCAAATAACGCTTTGTATGGCAATCGAACCACCTTAAGCATATAAAAATTTCTCAGAAGAGACACAGCATTGTAATTGATACGACAATTCATGACCCTCTGCACTCGGCTGCAGATAGGAAGAAATAGACACATCATCCGAGAAATATGTTCCAGAGACCATGACCCTTAGGAATGAGGAAACCGATGCCAGGAGGATATACGAGTATAAGTCGTTATTTAGAAAACAGAGTTCGTGACTTAATTTTACTTTGGTGACCTGCTCAGACAACTAATTATCTCACAAGCGGATCTAGTACTAAGGAGTCCATCAGTGACAAATCTTACATTAAACTACAATGGAACCTCAGCCTCCAAACCAAAAATTGAGCCCCGTCAAATATCCTGGATCCACCAGTGATTTTTTTCATCTTAAATCATAATCATTCACAACGCTACACTAGTACGAAAACATATTTTATTTAAAGCCAAGTAAGTGGTACCCTAAAATAGGCCTAGCACGCCGGAAGCCGCGGTATCATGTTTCGGGTTCTGGAGGCAGATTTTATTTTCCGCTTTTTGGGTAATCAATAGGGGAAACCCGACACCCCTGACGACGGTCCCGTGAAGGCAGGGAATTTTGGTATAAATTTGTAGAATTAACACCATCAATGTTTTATGTTCTCCAGAGGAGTGATTACGTAAATTTTCAAACTTACGTTAAAACAACTAAAAAAAATTACATCTGACTTACAAAGCGTTACATAATCGGCGAGCTGGTCTCAAAATAAATAAACGAAATCTCAATTACTTTTCAATGTATTTAACGCGCTCTTTCTGTCTCATACAATAAATTGAATGACAATTTGATAACAAACCATAATGCTGACGTATGTAAATCAACGTGACTACTAGTATACCGGCAATCTGCTTTCATCGACTTGTCCATAATAACTCGAAACGAGTCCAAGGGTCAAAAATACCTCCAAGTTACGTGTAAACGCTTGATTAATAATATTTACAGACCATCTTACACAATCATTCAATCCGGTCATTGTGGCACTCTTTGGGGGAGGCTTATGCCCTGCAGTGGACGTATTTCGGCTGATATGATGGTATATCTAGTCCCAAACTAATCAAAGCTTGTACTATGGGTAGTGACGACGATAAACATACTGATATACTTAAATACACATAGAAAACATCTATGTCTCAGGAACAAATATCCGTGCTCATGACACAAATAAATGCCCTTACTGGGATTCGTACCCAGTGCTGGGTCTAGCTTCGTAGGCAGGGTCACTACCAATACTAACTAGGCTAAACGGGTCGTCAAAGATGTGATTAAGAAGCATAGTATGGTATACTAACAGTGAATTGGCTCGTCTTTAGACACCTCAAAACAGCACTCAAAAGGCACTCTTCGACGTGCTAGAGCATTACTAAAAGCAATGATGTAATATAAAAAATAGGTAGATACGTTGTTTATACGAAATTCCGTGTTTATAAATTGCCACCAGATTCTGTCAGCATTCGTTTCCATTGACGACGCGAAACTATGGCAAGCCGTGTCAATTAGCCAGGTTTTAGTGTGCCACTTTTGGAGCGCTTATAACATATCTACCTATTTTTACAAGCTTTATACTCGTATTAACTTGCACTGTTCGTATGTAAGTTGTCCGTCAAAATTTGCAATCCATTTTTCAGTCACTTCCCGTTATCCAATTGAACTAAAATTTTGCAAGCAAATGTATATCGCATGACAATGCAATATTTTGATGACTTGGAGCTGATCTGATGGTGGAGCTGGAAGGTGGCCATAGGAACTCCGCAATAAAACGACACAACCCCATCGAGTTTGGGCTCGTTAGAATCGTCTCAATGAGTAGTTGATGATGGTATGCAGAAAAGTACAGTCGGCAATAAAAGCTTGTAAGCTATAATGCTGAGCCAGTGTCCGGTTCACGGCCGCTGAGACACACTTGTTACATGTTTTTTACTGTTATTTTTATTTATTTTTGCTTAATATATGTGTCCTGTGTGTTAGTGAATAAATGTATCTTTCTTTCTTTCTTTCTTTCTTGTACTAAAAATGAATTTTTTGAAAGAAACTTATTTATTTATATTACATTATTGACTAAAAGCGAAAGATAAACGAAGCAGCGATATCGCGCCATATGTCCTCGCGAGCGTGTCGACTAGAAGCTCACTGCTCGGTATTCGGCCGACTTCACCCGCAACCTTTATCGAATAAAGCAGTTTGCTAGCGCCACCCGCCACCCTTTATTATCTATTTATGAAGAATTTAAATGAACAGAATTGCCTCCTGAGACTGCGGCAGATTCGTTTAGGGAGGTTTGAGGAGATGAGCGTTTAGTTTAAACGTAGTTTCCTACCCGGAAATAGTTTGGGGTAGATATTGTTATTAGTGGTTATGGAACGCTGAGCGTTGTCTTGTTTAGTTAAATCGTCGCGGAACCGTTTTAATATGACAGGGTGTTCCGTTAGTTTTTTTGGGGTTCATAATAAATAGGTAATAACACGAATTACTTCGACTGTGTACACTAAACATACATACCTTATAATCAAATGTTGCTTCGATTGTCATATACTATCAATGTTTGTATGGAACGGACTTGAGATAAACATAATTTAATTGACTCGAATAGGTTTCCTTCATTATAATACCGTTACGAAAAATGGAAACCGTGTGTGTTTTTTTACAAAATGTATTAATAACAAACAATTTAGGTCTGTATTTCGTGATTAGATCGCTAATCCTATGTATTAAAACAATGTCCACAGTCCCTGCACCTTCTATTTAACTACTTACTTAGTAGATAACTAATTGGTACTATTTGGTTGGTACCCTGAGTGCATTGTGCATATACATTGGGCAGATTGTATTACGTGTTGAACCTAATTGAATTATTATTATTCCATACAGTATACGATTTAATATGTTACATCTCTTGCATTTAGTTTCTTTAAATCTGATTTTGTGAAAAAATATTTGTCAAACGAATATAAGTTTCGCAAGAAACTCGCCCAAAACTTTCGAGCATAATTTTTTATCACACATTCATTTCACAGTTTGAGATCCAATATTAGATTGTGCTTTAAAGGAATATTTCATAGTTCCCCGTATGTGAGGGCTGTTCATAATAATAGGGGACACAGGGGTGGATGTGGCGGATTTATTCCGTTTTTATTACTATTTTACGGGGCGGGTACGGCCCGCGGCCCGCTAACAGAGTGTTATGTTACGACCGTCGTATCTGATACTTCGTACACTGGCGAATTTTTATTATTATTTGCGGGGAAAGTGACAAATTCAAGGTGTGAAAAATGAGAGGATTTAAGAGGAGAGGTTGAAAGGAAAAATGTCGAATACGCAGCCGATCAAAACTGTCTGGTAAAATAATAAAGGCGTTTAATTCGATGTGTGTATACGTACTATTCCGGTTGTAGGTGGAATAAGGTAACTAATTGTCTTCCCTGTTCATAATAGAATAGGATATGGGGGTACAAAATACCCGAAAATTCTGGATATATGAAAAAGATGATTTATGTATTGTAAGTAGGTTTTTAAACCTCTATGAATAACTAATTAAATTTTCAAAATCCTGTTCCATTAATCAATCTCCAAAGACATTTCCACGCACAATTCACTTTTGAAAAAGCTAGCGTTCGTAACTTTCGGGATCAGGAATAACTTCATTTTGTGTCAGGCCGAGTATGACCATTTTATTTTTCCCACATCAAAGTTTCGATAGTTTTCATGCAACAACAAAGTGACTGCCTGTTAGTGTTGCGTTAAAGTAAGAGGAAGGGGCCCAATGGCCGGAACGAGCAGCGAGTGTTTGCATTCGATAAGATTGTGAAGGGCGCTCATGTCAGGTCTATTGTTTCTCGCTGATTTTTCATTTTCACCTAATCTGTTAGGGTGCGAGGAGCAGTTGAGTGGAAGCGGAGAACATTTTCTTGAACTGTGTTTATTATTAAAATAGAACGTTTTGGTGCGCTACTCATCCAAACATTTTTAAAGTTAGCACAGTTATGCTAACTCTAAAAATTGTAGTTACAAAACATTGAACGTATTTCGTCAATCATATCATATACAACCTCGTCTTAATAATTACTGCTCTTATTTCAAAAATGGTCTTAGATAGATGTATGCTAAACATGTCTTAATTACGGCGATAAAAAGCTTTTCTTGTTCTCATTCCGAAATTAATATAACTCAAATATTAGTCTACGTTATTAATGCAAAGGGCTGCGACCGGCCAAAGGACATCGCACTCCACAAAAAGACCAAAACCGAAACACAATTTAAAAGAGAATTCTTAAAGAGCGAAGATGCGCTCTCCGGCAAAAAGATAATTTGCCCCGTCTGCCCCGGGCCCGCGTTTGTCTTTGCTATTGTGAACTTTTATTTCGCTTACTTTTATGAATTATTTTCAGTTGTTTTTATCACCGGTAAATTCAAATGGAAGCTCCGGGCTAAGTTCTTTTATGTGCCGACCGCAGAGTTCGGATTTTGTTTAAACAGGACCCTTTTATATCGAAATTGCGTCGATGCGGTTCGGTTGTGGCTACCGCGCGCGCTTCGATCACTGCACGGCTCCAAACACCCGACTACACCCGAACGTATGCCAAAACATAAGCAATTAATTCGAGTGGGAGTATCAAAGTTCAAATTAGGCATTTGTTTGCGTGTAGACGGTCGCCATCTTGTTAGCGCGACTTGTCATGGTAATACAACCTTGTCTAGCTCTCCATCAGTCGCTCTTAAATTAGGTAATACTCGCATGTAATTAGCGGGTACAACGGCATTCACACCGTTAATTGGTTAGACTATTAAACGCGTAAGCCAGTAATTGCATACACTGAGACGCTCTGTTACTAAACTAGCAATTGATTTATTAGCATTGTTCAGCCTGCGTGGGTTGATTCACTACGAGACTGACTAGACTATTAATAATGCAACATCTCTCTAATTTAATGATAACTGGTACATATAGACAAGACGTCAACGACGGCAAATATGTATTGGAATAAAGGCAGTTGAAAAGAATGCAAGAAGCATTACTGAGTTTAAAATTTACACGCATAGTGAGTGCTCGCCCGCGCGAAGAATGCCTTTCAACGCTGCCAAACAGACACGCAGGAAGCTAGAGGAAAAAGAAGCCGGCAGTCTCAAATCCAACAAACGTAAAGGAGATTACCCACGCTCCAACTGCTCTCAACTTGTATAAACAAAAAAGCTCAATTTGTCCGCTTTAAAACAAGACGAAATTGCCATAGAGCGAGCAAAGACGGTTGAGGAATATTAAAAACGTTTTTAAAAAGACAACTGAGAGAGAGTGCAAGTTATTTGAATTTTCATCCTGACAAGTGACGCGCGCGCGGGCGTTTCCCGAAACGGCGCGGGTTACAACCGAGAACAGTTTAGCATTGATTGTTTTTTATTACCATATAAATATAAAATTCCAAGGAAGAGTACTGTTTTTCATAAGAACGACGCTTCTTCCTTTCAACCATATGCATTAAAAAAAAATTATAGTCTATGACGTTAAAAACTACCTAAGTACAAGCTAGCCTAGAAATTATACCCTTTACATTTTATATTACTATCCATTTTATATGCTCTCAAATAAAATTAGTATGACTATGGTATCGAACAAATTTACACAAAAATACTATAACGCGATTCGTCAAGTTAAAGTATAAAACATAATGCTACATTTTAAATAAATACAAACCAAACCACGGCAAAATGTCTATATTGTGTTAAACCGATAAAGATCCAAATAAAGGTATATCACGTTATATTACTTCCCAAGTCATTACCATTTGCAATACACAAGCCTCAAACATAGGGCGAAGTATTTTTGTATTAAACGCCCCACGGTGATTACACACAAATTGATACAAATTGAATTTTAAACCACTGCCTTCTGAACTGCGAGGCCTGCGGGGGGCGAGACGGGCGGGGGCGAGGCAAGATGCTACGAGGAAGGGTTACTTGTGTTCTAGGGCTGTCACTAGAGGTACTAGGGGTTGACAAACGCGAAAGTATGCTTGCTGGAAGATTTATAGCATTATGTGGCACTGGGTTTATTCAGTTGGTCAGGAGTGGACACCTATTTTGTAATCACTAACATAGCTTGTAAGTTTTTTTAATGTAACTAACCATATATGGACCCTATTCTGAAATAAATCATTTGAATTTGAATAATCAATTGTCAGTGTTTTTCAACGAGTAGATCGCGTCCCTGGGGAATGCGTCTTATGGAGTTCGTAAATACTTTTATGAAACTGTAATGAAAAAGATGTTTAGATTGACTAGTTCAGAAGTAAGTGGGACAGTTGTATATTCAATTCACTCAATGTAAACAGTATTAATGCGTAACGTTTTTGTTTTTGGAATGCTACAAAGAAGAATATTTAATGAAAACCCGTATCAAAAATTTTGACATGCACCAACTTAAGAGGAAATTAGTTAGTTTCGCGTTTGAGTGAAAAATGTTATCAGGTTATTATTCAATATAGGAGTTCCTCGAAGGCTACTACACACGGGATTCATCATTTTGTTATTAAATCTATAATTTAAAAATTTACTTTAGAAATTTTTTTCTTAAATTCTTGTTAAATTGACTTATGTTACTTTAGGACATTGTTACTAAAAAATCTGTCGAAACGCGACTACAAACTCACAACCACACTACTAAGGACACATAGAAACCAACTGCGCAAGATAGTGGGTATAATAACAGGACACAACACCTTGAACAGACACCTCTATAACTTAGGTATCACAGACAGCCCCATGTGCAGAGCGTGCATGGAGGCAGAAGAAACGACT
This sequence comes from Epinotia brunnichana, assembly GCA_963854355.1. NCBI lineage: Eukaryota > Metazoa > Arthropoda > Insecta > Lepidoptera > Tortricidae > Epinotia > Epinotia brunnichana. The sequence goes on from OY977950.1 coordinate 17,806,464, forward strand.
AAACATATACTACTGGACTGCAAGGAGGTAGAAGTATACAGAATTAAGCACCTAGGTTCTCCAAACACACTACGGGACGCAGTCAGCAACACCAAGGCACTCACCAACTTTTTAGACGAGCTGGGGTGGTTAGAGTAGCGCCACACCGCCGTTTCACGCAAAATAGGCACAATGGATGTCGACTTGCGGAAAACGCCCAGTATAACTAACTAACTAACTAAAAAATCTGTTCTTTTTTTTATAAAGTGTAATGAAATGTTATATTTAGTGAATCTTATTCCATCATCAGTAATTTTTAAACCTATGGTGGCAGAAAGAGCTCTTCTTGAAAAAAATTTATAATACAAGATTGTACTACGTTCATAGAAAAAAATGAAATAGGCAAGTTAAAAACAAAATCGTGTCAGCACTGAGACTATCGCGTCATAGAACAATTTTGAAAGGGATAACGTATATAGCCAAAAAAATTCAAAGGCTTTGATGCACGTGCGACGTGCGTTAGTGCTTCCTTCGTGGATTATGTTTTCTTGTCGTAAGTCAGGTGCACAACGTCTAGCAAAATCGACATCGGGTATCAACATCTTCTAGCTGTATGAGTTTTTCCAACTACACACACACGTGGATCTCCTACGCTACTATCCAGTCACTTGCTTGTGGTAGCCACAGTTAACAATTTTGTGCACCCCTAAATTGCTTCTGGTAGTACGCTAAAAAAATGTTTAAAGCAATACCTAGGCTTGTTGCGCGGTGGTAAAATGTATAACGTCGTGTTGCTAAATGGATAGTAAACCATCAAATTATTGTAATAAAGTATAAATTACAAAATATAATTAAAATCATAAGAAGATATGAACCTTGAAAGTTTAGAAAAAAAAGTTGTTTTTTATATTGTCCAAGAGTAAAAATAAAGGTAATCCTTACGCTTTTATGGAAACAAAATTGTTCGACAACTATGGACCTAAACTAAAATTTTCCATGCAACGGTTAGTACAAATTGCAAAGTGTGACGTCATACTTTAAAGCCAATCAGTAGGTTTTAGCCCAAGCCAAGCGTTTTAGCTGCTGTCAGTGAGGTCCGTCTTTAACTCGATTTGTTGGGTATTAATTTTCAATTTAGATGTAGTTGCTTCCATACAAACATTTGTTCCTCTACAAAAACTAGTTCGAATGGCATCGTAAAAAAAAATAAGGTCACAAGCCCATTTAGGCTACCTTTTTTAAAATCCGAAAGCAAGTGAGTGGATAAACATGAATAATTTAAACACGAGGGATGTCACTCAATCGACACACGACACGATCGCTTAATTATGTTCCTTATGGAGGACTATAAGTGCGGGTAGTTCGAAAAACTCTGTTTATCGCATAAATTACTAACGTATTACAACCTTTAATTCGCAATGTAAAGTATAAACTACACAATTTTTGACTCTCATTTCCGTTTTTTTTGTAGAATTTTTTTGCTTTACTTTCATGCTGCAAACGAGGATTGAATTCACGTATTTTTTTTTATTTGCTAAGTAATGAGTTAATCATATAGGTGGTCTTTATTTCGCAGTTATATTTATTGAACTTGTACTAGTTTAATTTTATGTGTACCTAACCCTTCCCCCGCGTAATGGCCGCGATGATTTCTCGGTAAAGCCTCATAACGCGCCCTCGTCACTCTCACTTAACGCCGTTTGCTCTGCACTTCCATTCACTCGACTGAACGCCTAGCTTCGTTTCTTGTCGCCTTAATCAAGAGTTGTAATAAAGTACATTCAATTAACAGTCATTTTATACCTTTATAATAAAGAAAAACTCGTTTTGTCATATATAGTTCCTAACTTGTAATACATTATTACATTACCATGTACCTAGACATCATTTTAAGATAATAAATCCTGTGTATCAGTTTTTTTCATAAATCTCCTGAATTTAATATTATAAACAACATATTATTTTGAATAGTTAGAGATAAATCGGACTAGATTTTCAACAAACCACGGTTTTAAGATTCGCACCAATTCATTCTCAAATCTTGTCATTTTATTCTTTAAGTTTAAAATAAAATATTACATTTAATGTTTTGTATTACAACTATTCGATCCATTACAACACAACATCCATGATAACAATCGTGAGCGTAATTATAATAGTGGGACCGAACGGCAAAATTAATTATGCAAAGGCAAGATGCGAGCACAATAGAGATCGGTTCGATTACATCTCCCGTCAACGTGTCGTAACTCAATCGTCCGGTTCAGACAAACCCTAAGCGCAACACCTAACCGGACGGCCTAAGTGTAAATTAGTGGGTATAGCGCAACGGCGGCCGACCGCGGTTCTATTGCATTAGTGCGGGAAGCCAGCCTTTATTGCTCAATTTGACTTTATTTAACGCAATTCGCAGGCGGTCGGGGAGGACACCGGCCTCCCTCTCCCTCCGTCCCGTCTCGGCGGCTGACGGCGAACAGATGAGGTCCCACTTCAATCCACTTAGCACGCGGCAAGCCAGTAGGTGATCGCAATCTACCGACTAACTCTCGGAATGCTTTTGAACATGTCCTCCGCGCGCCACAATGGGAATTCCCGTGTTTCCACTGTTTGCGAAATGGCCCAACAAAGTCCGGCAAGATATGAAGCGCTGAAGTTGGAAGCAATCCCAGAGTGAGCGGCTACTTAGTTCCGACTCCAAGGAACAGCTAACTTGTCCCGAAACAAATTACTTCAACAGTCGTATGTCCGCGCGAGGGCTTCCTGAGATTACGCGCACCTGCATTCAAAGTTCCTAGTCCTAACTTCCGGACTATCCAAATTTAATTAGAGGCGCGCACCGCGCGACGCGCCCGCCTCGGTAGTACAGTATACGTCGACTATGTTTATTTTGGTTAATTCATGAACAAGTTTGCACTACAAAGTAATCTCCTTATCCGCAATGTTTATTATCCGGTTGAGATACGGTATCGGCCGTAAGCTGAAGCTTACGGGGCGCGGCGGCCGGGGGCGGTGTCATTTTCACGCTCGCATATTGCCGCGGCGGCTCATAATTGAATCATAAAATTGTTGCGAATTTCGGCACTGAGCTCTTTGATTCACAGCGTTTGACGGTAGTTAACTGCATTTTATTCATATTTCCGTAGTAACCCATGCGCTTGCGGCCCGGCAAAGTGTCTGAGAGACATTTTATTAAGCTTTACGTGTCACGTATTGTAAAGCCAGTCGATCCGGGAGACCTTTATGCGTAATTCACGAGTTGACAAGTTATACCTCTGCCTTAATTTTACGCCACTGAATACTAAAGGAAAATTTCCATCAACCAGGTTCTGTTTACAGCGCACTTCTTTTTTCATCAAACGAGATTTATTTTCTTCAAAAATATGTAAAGTTGACGGGGCGCGGCGGCGGCGCTGATAGCGGCCGCGGAGGGCTGCTAAAATTAAAATGATATGTCAGTATTCGAGTCACGCGAAACATTAAGTTCACCCTGCAATAAACCGCGCCTTAAGCTCCGTCAGAATTAAAATTTGCCGGCTGATCTCTCCAGAGTGACATTTACTGATGGATTACGGAATTAGGTGTTTTACTAATTCCGAAGTCGACAATGCCGGTCCCTTCCAATTACTCTTGCTTGTCACCCAAACGACAAACAAATGAGCACGATCCACAAGTTTTGTTTCGCTGACTTTGATACGAGTCACATATTAGCAAAACAAAACATTTTGAAACTCAATTACTTTATTATTTATTAGCATTCTCGTATAATGAAAAGTTAATTGATAACTGATAAGTACTTAAATGCTATTAAGAATGAACCCGTTGTCTGCGAGTCAAACTTATTTAATAAAAAATACCTACCGTTATTTATAATTTGTCTCATTTGCAAGTATCTTTAGTTAGTTTTAATTGGTGATAATGGTGAATATTGCTGACAGATAAATCTAATTAGATCTCATCAAAACATGCCAAAAACATCAAACCGCGCCATTAAACGTAATTTTAAACAAAAATGGTTTCAATGTTATTAAGCGACGATATTGGATATGAGAATATTACAGCTCTGATACCCCAATAGGTATTCAGTGCTCGCAGGAGATTGAGCATCGTAACTAAGTACGTCGTAAAAGCACAAGCTGAGGTAAAATAATGAATATAAAATGCAGTAAACGAGTTAGTAGAAGGGAGGTTTTAAAATCATTTGTAAGTAGCACTTGGTATGCAGCGGCGGGGCGAGACGGCACGCACATATTTTAAATTTATTAGAAGTAACGCCGATGCTTTGTGGAAATGCAGAATGCAACGTGCATATGCACGCGCGGAGGTTACTGGGACCAGTATTGGATGCAAAAGAGATAATGACGTTTGAGTGGTCTCCGGCCCACCAGTTTTATTAGCGAATTAGGTATATTCATTTACCGATTAATTTACTTCATTCTCATATTTTTTAATAATTTAGTATAGATTTAGATTTGTTTATTTTACATGTCAAAATTATAAGACTTCTTATCGTCAATAATAAGAATACAGAAAGTGAAGACATCTCCGAAAACGGATTGTCTTTATATAGTAGTAACTTCGCACATATTATAAAGTTTTAATACATTTTAAGTGGCGTGTAAGTATTCATAATGTAGAGGATCTTTTTCACAGTCTCCACGCACGTACGTACCCTTCCTATTATTAGATAGGATAGACCACGAGGGATGCGAGCTGCGTAATGACGTTTAAGTCGTCTGCAAATTTTATTGGTAGAATTCCAACATGTGTGGACTATCACTTTAATATTCACTACTTTCATGACTTCTCTTTAAGAACTCTACCCATGCCATACAAATAAATAAATAAATAAGTATACTTATACATATAATGTGCAATTACATAAGGTTAAAACTTTTACTAAAATGAATTGAAGGTGAAAAAGCATTCCTTGAAAAAAATCCGGCTTCAATTGCGTACCTACATCAAAAGTGCAGAATATAGCAATTTAGTTCCATGAACTTATCAGAAATATTCGTATCTTATACTATACATATTCATCCTCGCTTAAGGAGCAATCTCATCCACCCGCAAATAAGTATCCTCGAATATCCGAAGAATATCATAAGCAATGTTGATGGAATCAATCATCCGATAATGAGACAATCAAACAATGGCCCCAATAATATCATAATATCGGCGTGTTGGCACAAGAAATTTGGCGGAGATATCAGCCGATATCGGGGAATCCCTTCGAGGGAGTCGCCAGTTGCTGTGAATCGATGGGGATAATTATGTTTGAAGTCAGTTATTGGGCGAGTAAACACGAGGTTTTCGGCGGTCGAGACGATTATGAAAATGAAGGAGACAGGGGTCATTTTAATCAATCTTAAAATCGGTTTCGCCTTTTGCACTGTTTTTTATGAATAACATATTTAAGAACCTTTGTATTTTTTTTTTATTTTTTTTATTCATTTAAATACAATGTAAGTTTACAGCATATTAACACCAAAACACTTACACGATAAATTATTACATATAACAGAATACAATACACAATGTCAAAAAGAAAAGTCGTCAATTATATAGAACATTCGAAATTATGAAATAGGTACATTAAAAATGATAGATAGCATACATTCAAATAATAAATAATTATTCATTAAAATTTAAATTGTCAAGAAACTGCTTAGCAATACGGCATAATTTAGAAAAGCTATCAGCAAACATGTCAGCCTCCTCGTGCTGGGTGAGCATTTGGTGTAACAAGGATATTGCGCGCGCGGTAGTAGCGTGTCGAGCGTAGCACGTGCGAGCGGACACATGCTGCAGCAGGCGCGGCCGGCGGCGAGGCGCTACCGCCACGCCATCCAAATTCTGGAGGATCCTCGGTACCACCAACCCCATCCTCTCGAGCACAGCCGGGCTGTCCACTCTGTGATGGACAACAGACAGATAGTGGACTAACAACAACAACTTCCGCCTCATCCGAAGCGTGTCTATTTTGTAATTTGTAATTCATTTTCAATATAATTTCCGAAGCTAGTTTTCTAAATTACAAACGAAAATTGAATTGTACCAGATTTTGGTTATAAAAACAGCCTGTGACGGGCTAACAAGTGTTCCGTTAGACCAGTTTTGGAATAGTACAATAAAAAGTATAGATATTAATATAGTTGGTAATGCAAATGTGATGACTATATCTACTATACTATAAATATTATGATATCAACTAATAGCATGATATAAACTAATGAGCTAGTTAGGAAATAAGTGCATGCTTCGTGTCCATGTGTTCTCAGTCTATATTTTTTAGTATGCATTTGTTTCTGTTTGTTCTCCAATAAATAAACTAAAACTGGAAAAGTATACCAAAAAAACTAGGTTACTGACTTGAAACGAGGTTAAACCGTCCGGGACTCCCTCCAATCATTATTAAGTTAGTTTATTTACACATGTAGGTATAATTTTCATGCAATATTACTAAAAGGTGTAAGCTGATAGATGGAGGCCTTAGTACGGGTTTAATTTGTTGATAGCTAATTTGCGTGTCTCCCCGGGGTGTTTGGGAGCGAATCAACACTAGTGTAATTAAGGAATTCATTTAAAGTTATCGTCGGAATTATTTGTGCGCGGGTTCGCTTTGATGTCTGGAGCGATCGCATGTCGTTGCTACGTGACTGCAAATAAGGCTCCTTCATTGGTTTCCGCTTAGAAATGGGAAAAAATCCAACCCTTTACATGATCCAATATATATTGTGTCTGTCACACTTCTACTAATTACAGTTGACCTTCTACTTGTAAGTTTTGCGGATAAATGACTTATATCGTAATGAAGAACACACATGAAATTTAAAGTTTTGACAATATTTGTGTGTAGGTGGTATTTATATGGTAAGTAGTCCTCGAAATTCTGAACATACAAATTGTCCATAATATTAATTTCGTTACTTTGCCTTTAAGGTGTAAATTATACCTACTTTATGTATACTTAACTGAGATTATCTGCCGTCATCCTCAGGTACGTACTTCTAGAACCTTTACTGTCATTCATATTCTAAGATTCAACCAATCTTCCTGAAACTAACTCAACCACAAAGCCCGACTAAAGTTAACAAAGATCGCATCGTCTGTGATGCGTTTTTGAGTTTTCCTTCAGTTGCCTTAGTGTTTCGTCCTCGGTAGGGCTGTCTCGCGCTTCATTAGCATATTAATTACCTGTCGAGCGCCAGACGCAGCCGGCACCTGCGCCCTGCGCCAGCCCTAGCCCTTTGCCCCGCTTGTTTCACAATTATGCATATTTTTGTTTAAACGCGAACAACTCGCGAATTTGGTTGAAAAAATTAGAATCCCATGAACATTCATTACAAAGTTTATGAAGCTCCGTGTGGAAAAGTTTAATAAAGAACCAAAATCTTTACAGAAAAATGAGATCTTGTTCATTTGAGCGCGGGATGCATTTACAATTATATCTGATACTAATATTATAAAGAGGGAAACTCTGTGAGATTATATCTTTAGAAGTTTGTATACGTACCTATGAGTAATCTCCGGAACCGCTTAACAGTTTCAAAAATTATTTCCCCTGCGTGTAGAATGGATTTTCTGGATAGTTATAGGCTATATTTTGTCCCGCGGGTTTGCCTGCGCTTTTTGTAATACGCGGAATAATCGACGCAGGCAGCTAGTTATTTAATAAACCAGTTCGCGTTAAATATGGGGCCAGTAGCAGTCATCCCACCGAGAAAGGTCAAATTGCTACTTAATTCTGTGTCTCGATTCTCATCGGCTATATAGTTTATTTTATGACATTTTAGCTTCCAGCCTACGGATATGTTTCCATGCCGCTGATACTCAACAAATATTTTAAGGGACGTATCTTTCAAGTTCGTACGTGAAATTTAAAACAACTTTATACATTAATAATGTAAGTTTGATTGGCACCAAAAAAGCTACTAGATACACCCACAAGTATCCAGTCCCTAAACCCTTAATGTTCTCGATCGAGCTGATTTATTAAAGTTACCCGTAGTCTGAAGTCTTTGTTCGCTGTCGAGATTGGCAGTTCGATTATCCATGGCTCTTGCAAAAAGGCATGTAAAAATTAGACTGTAATGTCCCAGACTGCTTAAGCACCCCGCGGGGAGCGCAGGCGCTCTGTAAATGAAAACGACTGAAATACGAACCTCGCCGCGCCTTTAAGAAATATTTCTCCGCTTAATAACACACTTGTAACTAGATCACACCCGAGCTAGCCGGAAACGGTGTTCAGGAGAGTCGTTACAGAGCTCTTGGGTCAATTAATTATACTTAGATCACCTTTACATAGCGATAAAGACAAAATACAGCATTAATCTCTGTCATGATTTCATTTGATTGAAAGATACGATTTCTTAACGACGAATTTTATGTGCCTTTTAGGGCATAAAAAAATGTATTCAGACTCGGTTAAACAGAATATGTGCTGGCGGCGGTGACTAAATCACGTCCGCTTTATTATTTTTAAGTCCTTTGGAGTGTTCCCTCGTTCCAAACTTTCCCGACCCCAGTCGTGGCTGAAAGTTAATTTCTTTTCGTGTATTTTAAAATTAATTTTGCTTTTGTAGCGACCGCATGCCCCGGGACGAATTGTAAGCGGCCGATTGTTAAAAGGTTCCCTGTTATGTACCTATTATGGCGCATAAAACCAGGAAAATGTAAATGCTCTTGAATAAATGCGTGAGCACGCACATGATAAAATTATTCTATAAAGTCTTAATCAGATTTATTTATTTATTTACCTGGTTTATTGGATTCCTGGAATTGTTTCGAAGTATTTCCTTTTTTGCAATGTTAGATACGCAAGCTTTATAGTCGAGATAAAACTAGTAACGTAAAACTAACAACGAAATGTTTACCATGTCAAAATATTCAAATTATAAACGCAATACAACAGCCTTTTATTAAAATATCGCTATCGGAAAAATATTCATAATGGCCAGCAAATACTTTTATAGGCACTGAAATCGCGCTGTGACTAGCAATATTTTAGAGTGAACAATAAAATCAATGGATGCACGCACATTAACCACATTCGCGGCGCACAATGCAGACTAATTTGCACCGACTGCATCACAAAAAATACTGGACGGTGGAAAGTGAAAAAGCTAACATTCAATATTATTCACGTAATGTGGGAATTAGATGGTATCTGCGATTTGTATTAATATAATGCTGCAGCACGAATTAAAGACGCGATGGTGAAGTAGATTAGATGTGCGTCTTTCAATCAGAGGATAGGTCACATACTGCCAATGAGCTTCTCAGAACTTATGTATAAATACAGAACATTACTTGATATTTGCTTTTCAGTGAAGGAAAAATATAGTGAGGAAGCATTGTAGGTAAAGTCAACTGGGTAAGCGCGTTGGCCCATTCCCTCTCATTATTGGAAATAGTAGGCTGACAAAGATGTCAACATGATTTGATCAAAACTGGGATTAATATAATGCAATCACAATATGAAGAGAAAACCTAAAAAAAAACAGCAAGACCAAAAAATTTAGTTAAGTAGTTGTAAAAATCCTAAATTCTTGTTTAACATTTTACCATAGTAAATAAGTTTCCTCATTAATAAAGCTCGACTATGCGGTAACCGATTCTCAAGCTCTAAAGGATTTTAAAAAATAGTAATGCGAGCGAGACTAAGCACGAGTAGTTGTTCCATCCCTCGGTTCCACAGGTGGCAGCCAGCCGGGCCACCTAATTGTCGTTCATATTTATGAGACAGGCTTTTCGCTCGCAGTCTGTAGCTGGATTCCGATTTAAATCGTTTTACATCCAAGCTCGACTACGTAAATGCGAGTTTAACTTTTCGATGTTTTATTCGGACCGTTTCATTTGCACGAGTGAACGTTTGTTAGATACGTTTTGCTACTCGCGTTGAGGTGTAACATACCTTTTTAACAGTTGTAAAGTTGCTCTTTATGTGTAGGTAAAAAAAATAAAGTTTTGGTTCTAATTCAAAAACTACAGAGTTAAATAGGATATAAGTGATATGACCAAAAGTCCACAAAAGAGCAAACAGTTTTAATGTAGGTACCTAACTTTAGTCACGTTGTTCCCCAAACATTTTAGTAATTTAACGGCCTAGCTTATATAGTGGAGAGAGTTTTGGTAATACTTAATGCGTAATCAATAATAACGAAATTATGTTTGCCTCTTCTGACTTTATCATAATTATCATACTCGTAATCTAGGATGCCCTAGAGACAAATTATGTATGGTGTTATTATTATGGCTGTAATTTCCGAGTTATATTTCTTGTACATTTGACATTTATTTGACATGAAATTGATATGTTTTGACATACGTATATTTAATTTAAATTTTTCTAGTTCAGACATTATACAATATTTTTGACATTATTACATATGATCAATGTTGTTTTTGTAACTATTTATAGATTAATTAATTATTATTGTTTGAAATTATTGTAACAAATTTGTTGTATGTACCTGACGAGCTTTCTGTGAATTCATTTTATTTATGTACAAAGAGAATTTGTAAAATATTATGTAAATTTTCAATCAGCAATATACCTAATACAATAATGGAATGTTCCATTTCCCCCGCTTTATTATTACCTACTATATACATTACAAATTTGAAACGCTTGTACTCCTAATAGTGTCCCATACAATGTCTTAATCGTCTACAGGCGCGGGCGGGGCGCCGAGGCCTCGAGCGACAAAGGGTCCCCCGTCAAAGGATCAAAGCGTCAGATAGCAGATAAAACCTCCAACAGGTAAGCGCCTGATACGATTGCAGCTACAGATCGCTAACAAATACTGAAAAGGTTACATTTTGAAAGCGTATCAAGCTTATCCGATCCTCGGGTCCTTAAGAAATGTTTGTAGTATTTCAGAGATATTTAAAAGAGCTATTGTGATCTGGTTCAATGTGGAACGATAAGTTTACGCTTAATTTTTTTTAATATGGCTATTCAGACATCATGCAGGCAACATTAAAATAATTGGAAAATATAATTAAAATCAACAAAGCTTTATATTAATAATCAAAGTGCCCGAAAAATTAAGGAAGATCTTGCCACCGTTATGCGGCATGGCATTGGCTCTGTGGATAAAAATAATAAAGATCCGCAATTTTTGAAGTGAGCAGTCCAATTAGTTTTAGATTACACCCTATTTCTGATTCTCATGATGCATTTGATATTAAGTTAAAAAAATGTTAGAATCTTTGCCATCCCAAATATCATAGAGCAAAAATTGTCCAAATACACTCGCGGACAAAGAATACGGGTCAGTACGAAAAACAAGAATATCTCCTAAAGTAATAGAGCGAAGGGCATGAATGAAACTGTATAAGTATTCTAGACCATTCTATAGTTAATAAAACAACACCAAAGGTTTGAAACGTTATTTATTTGTTTATTAAAATTAGATAGAAAATAAAATACTCGTATCAACAAATGTTACGTAGACAAATTTACAGTAAGTGACCTTACATACAACACAGCTTTTTAAACCAAATTAATTCTTCGTATTGCCTCCATGGGCTCTTCTTACAGCTTCCTGATGATTGGGCATGCTGTTTCTTAAGTTTCTTATGCGATATTGCGGGATATTTGGTCCATCCGTCCACTAACGCATGCTTCAGGTCTTTAAAGTGTAGCTGGGGCTGGGTTTCGATATCTTACACGCCTCCCAAGCTCGTCCCATACATGCTCAATCAGAATTAAATCCGGGCTTCTCGAGAGCCAGTTCATACAATTGATGCCAACGTCCTCAAAATAATCATTCACAATTTGAACATGGAATTTTCACCCATATTAATTAAGTATGGGCCGACATGCTCATTAAGAATCTCTTCCACGTATCTTGCACTAAGTAGTTAGGTACCATTTTCTATCAACACTAACTCTCTGAAGAGATTCCAGTCCAAACCATAACAGACCCACCGCCGAACAAACAGTTTTTTCCTCAACACAAGCTGGAATAAAACGTTCACCTGGCCGTCTGTAATCTCTTCGTCGCCCGTCATGTGCATAGAGCATATACATCTGGATTCGTCAGAAAAACATAATTCTTGCCCATTCCGTCTCCTCATCGTCTGTGTTCGCGGGCGTAGTCTTTTATTTAGAAACAAACCATCTTTAATTATTTACAGATTAATTAGCTAGAAGCTATACTTACAGTAACAATATCACTAGACCTACAGTTTCCTTACTTTTATTCAATTAAACATAACTAAATCACTATAATCATTAAATACATACATTAGTAGGTAGGTACAGTTATAAATATTCTTACACATTATTACAACAACCTTAAGTAAAGAAAATACTTTTACCATAATCTAATGTTTTATATTACACACTATTTAACACTATTTTAACAGGGAATAAATTGTTTTTTAAATGTCTTCTTGCTTTTCGATGTCCCATTTCAAGTTTTGGGCTATTTGCCGATCTATGTCGGGTCAAATTAGGTGACCCTGACCGGCAGGACCGCATCCAGTGTGACAAATCGCTGAAAGTCAACAATGACTGCCTCCTCCTAAGGCCCCGCGTACAAAATTTTGTACAAATTTAAAAATCAAGTTTGAACTTTTACTAAATGTCAAAAAGTTCCTAATTCAATAACACAAAATTGTAGTCTGGGCCCCAGGAGTATCATTATGCTTTGACATATTTAAATTGAAAATAAAAGTGAGGAAACAAGCAAAAGTAAAAAAAAAGCGGCATTTGAATTTAGTACCTAATTCGAGTAATTTTTTTTTAATTTATACTTTTTCCTGTTACCATTTAAAAGATTGAAGGTTGTATTTAATGCGATATTAAATTCTCTTTAATAAGTATAGAGTTAGTTTCATGCAAGTACCACTATTAATTTGCAAAAACTAAAGGTTTTCGTCATCGACCTGTACCGCGAGTGTATAACAATATCTCTATTCTTTCTTGAGAAAAGTTTTGTTAGGTAGTTATACATATGTATTTTGCAAATGTAATGAGTAATGATATAGCGAAGCATATTTTGATGAAAATGGTTGTCCAACCGACACCGCGGTGCTACAGTGTACGTGTACGCTTTGGCGACCTCTTTGAATGTATCGATTCGCATTACACAGGAGCATGCCCTAATTGGCTGCGTGACACTGCTCTGGTGCGCTACAACCCTTTACATGATTTCAGATGAGGGTTAGCAGTTAAACCAGTGTTTGCTTAGGTACGAAATGGGCAGGTACACATATACTACACCTATACATATATACAGATAAAACAATTATGCAACTGTAATCTAGTAAGTATTGACATAAGTTTTAGCCAAAAAGATAGGTTGATGGCCTTCTACTTTTTGTCCAATCATCAACTATTCGTAAAGAGGATTTCAAACACGACGGGTTTTATCTTGTATCTTTTAGGAATTGCTATATGGCAACCTTCTGTCTCAGCTCGGCGGTGCCATAATATTGCGTTGCCACCGAACTTACGTCATAATATCAGCCGAAAGACGTCCACTGCTGGACATAGGGCTCCCCCAAATAGTGCCACAAAGAACTTACATAAGTATGCCAAATTTCAGCTTAATCGGATACTGGCAAGTGGCTGGAAAATAGATTAAGCAACACAATAATTACCCTCATAACTACGAACAGTGCAAATAAATATAAAGTTTGTAAAAATAACAACTTCTGAAATTGATCAACTAGCAGGCGTCTCAAAAATCGCTGTAAATTATGTTACGAGTACTGTATTCTGTTGCAGTGACGACACTTTGAAGGGCGTGAACTGGCAAATACCTTCATAAATATATATATCGTTAATTGAGCAGATTAGGAAACAGTGAGGACTGATTTACAATTATATGATTCTTATAATAGGTGTTGTGCCTGACCATAGCCGAAACATTATTGCATAAAAATATCTTCGGTAGAAAAAATCCAAAGTTGGGTCTTTGTTTACCTTTTTTTACCTCAGACTTATCAAACAATACATCATCAAGCGCTACAATCAAGTTAAAATTATAGTATTTTTACCTGATCTAATATTTCGTAGGAGGAAATATGAATAAAACTTCACAAAAAATTATATTACTCGAAAAGAAAAAATAAAGCAATTCCCGAAGAGTGTTGCATCGCGTTTTTTCTTGCGCAGATAACATCTGACAGCTTCCAAGCCGTACTGCGCAAGCGTGCCGTCCATGTGGGCTCGTGAGCTAGTTATGTGATATTATTTTAGCTAAATATCGTTAGCAAAGGTAACTAACTGGTTTTAGTTGCTATACACAAGGCTTTGTTACAAAGCAAAGGAAATTTCAGCAAAGCGCGCTTAGCTACCACAACTTTTCGTGCTCGCGTGCGCGGCATGCACCGACACTCCTGAAGATGGTCGCGGAAAAGATGGACAGTCCTATCCTTACTCATTGGATGACTATGCATGAGCATTCTAATGAGTATTTTGTATTTAGGGCTATCATTATTATTGTTCACTTAAACGGACAGTTAAGGATAGTAACAAAACCAAAAGTCACGTACGCACGTCAGTACAATTTAACTGTAAATTTTCCATATAAAGTGACAATTAGACCTACCCGACGTTGTTACAATGCGTTACGTGATCGACCTGCAGGGTGCACGAAAACTCCATTCTTCGGAATATCTAATACTTAGGTAGATAATTAGCGTCAAAACTACTCGTCAGATCATTACAACCTAGTGGTTGGTAGGTCCAAAGCAGTAAATCGATGGAGATAATACTGTTTCAAATACCTGTACCGGCGCAGGTTCGACAAACACCAACAAAGCTCTCTAAAATACTGGAGAGCTGCGTTTAATCTCGACAATCATCCGTTATTTTGTTCCACAGCTAACGCCGGGTGCAGCGCCAGTCCGGGTATCACCGAGTTCCCCCGTGTTCTGTCCGGATTACGGATGAAGTCCGGATGTGCACGGGCGTGCCCCGGGCACTCGCTCGCGGCGATTAGGGCCCACTGCCCTCCTTGTCCCGTGATGCTCGGATTGCCTTAGAAATAGATAAGTAGAAACAAATATTGAGTAGGTTTCACTGTTTAGTTATTATTTTCCTCGTATCATTGTTGGATTATCCCATAATATATTTTCTGTGACTGTAACTGTATAGTTTGTTTAGTCCTGTAGTGCTATTTTTATTTGTACCGCCTACACTTGTTGAATTGTACGAATGTTATCGATTTCGCTGTTATGTAAACACTCTCTATTTGTGTGCACACCCACTGTTTTCTTTAACTATTTATACGTATTATGTCAGTGTCCAATTCTGTTTCTGTGTGTAACTAGACTCTGTATGGCGATGTAATTTATTCACATCTGTTCATGAGTGTACCTACGTGGAGGAATTAATCAAGGGCAGTAAGGTAATGGACCTCGTAAACAAACCAACAAGACTTCATAAGACACATATTTTATACCTATTGTATCTACCAGTGGCGTGGCGTCATTCGTATTGGTAGGAAAGCCAGAGTCAATTTTCTAGAAATATAGGAAATATTGTTCCTAAAATAGGCAAGCCGATTGGGATCGAGTCCTATAGCGACGTTACGCCATTGGCACCAACGAACGAAATAAAGTACCTGCACTGTTCCTCTGATTACCTAATACTTAATGACTTCTACTTATACACATTAATAAAAAAGATACATACTTGATGATAATGATGATACGTACCTCTAACATAATACACACAGTAAATCTATATATATATAACAAAGTCGTGTTAGTTACACCATTTATAACTCAAGAACGGCTGGAAGGATTTTGATGATTGTTGATTTGTTGGATTTGTCTTCGCATCGAATAACTATAAAAATGAAAAAAATAAGTTTTTTTTTATGAATTTTGTACGGCGGAACGAAGTTCGCGGGGTCAGCTAGTGATCAATAAATTATAAGGATGCTTTTCGTGTTCACATGATGAAATTGGAGTCATGTGTCAAACGTTATTTAACCTTCAGTAGGTAGGTACCTGGGTTTCCCTTTAACCGACAAACGTTTCATCGATAGTATATTCCGCAGACTTTTCATTTCATCGAAGACCATTTTTTTCAGATACAGTAAACTTTTCAGGATTGTTATACTTAAAACAAACCTAACCTAATGGGTTCTATAGACTATTACCGGATCCTAAAAAGTTTACCGTTCCTGAGTTATTTTTTTTCGATATACCTACTCGTACAAAGCATTCAGTGAAACGTTTGTCGGTAAAATAAGGGACTCCTACACCTAACTACAATCGAATAAATAAATTTATTTTGATACAACGACAAGAATAGATTTACATAGTGCTTAATCTATAGGTAATGAGGATAATGTTGCTGTCGAGGCCCGCAGTGCATTAATATGACGCAAATTTTTCAGTCGATCCAATACCTGGCAGACACATCTTTACTTCTTTCATGTTTTCCCGGAGAAATCGTGATCGCCCTCGCAAACCCCCGCGTAGGTAAATCACATCAAAATTCTTATAGCCGTTTTCGAACCATTTTACAAATAAATAAATATGTAAATTTGGTCGTTTAATAAATATTAAGACTTTTGGTTTTCGCTCCTGTTACAGGGCGCACAACTGGTATCCGATACGTTATAGTACATTATGATACAAGTGAGGTATGTTGATAATTACATCCTCGGCTCTATTATCACGCTCACCTGCGGTTCGCGTGACAATTCCGCCTCTGATGTAATGATCAAAGCTCACGCGTGTCATACGACGTTTTTCAACACATTTGCGAGGAAAAAATCTTTTTCATAAAATGAACATGTTACAGGCTCCTGTGGTAAGTACAACATTTTACGTCTCTATCTGGCCAGGAAGTGGGGTTTCCGCACGCATAGCGTACGGTAATTCCTACTTTATGGCCAGGTATGACGTAATAGTACATTATGATACAAGTGTGCTAAGTTGGTCATTACACTCGAGTCGGTTTTTAAGCCTGAGCCGAAGGCGAAGGCTTAATGGAGACGAGAAGTGTAATGACCAATGCTCACGTGTTTCATACGACGTTTTTCAACACATTTGCGAGGAAAAAAATAAAAAAAATAAAAAATGAAAATGTTAAAAGATATGTAATGAAAAGGCACTAGTGCGATAATGTAATGTAAAAGTCACGGCATGGGTGATATTCTGCATTATTTTGCTAATATTTATAAAGATATGTAATGAAAAGGCACTAGTGCGATAATGTAATGTAAAAGACACGGCATGGGTAATATTCTGCATTATCAGTGTAAATACGCTGTAATAAGACCTACTTTACGAGCAGGTGTGTTGAAAAATATTTTTCAACACATTTGCTCGTAACGTGCCTCTTATTGTGCCGCTTTTGGGCTCATAATCCTGGGTATTAAACACGCGTGTTTAATAACATTTTGACACTCGTTTATATCCCGATTAAGACACGTTGGCACCTTGCAGCAATGTGTATGTATGGACTCGGCGCATTCTTAAATTGACCGGGTTATACAGGTTTGTTTTTAATTCTCGGCAAATGGATACTTACTCGACTAAACAAATTAAATCCTTCTTGTGGATTAATTGATTATTTCTTGTTGGATATGATATAGAAACGTTTCATTTAGTAAAACTATTTACTTTTGATAACATTTTACATGAATTTATATTGAATAAGAAAATATTTATTTTATTTTGTATTGGCTGTTTAGAGATTTCATCTAAGCCTCGCTGCGGGCGCACTGCGCGAACTACACGAAAAAAATAGTTGCGCGCCATTATAGGTAATTTCACAAACATTTGTAAACATTGATCATGATCATGCGTGTTTGGTTATTGTTAAAAATGTTGACTCGTAGTGAATAGAAAAGTGATAAATAGAATTGACGCCACTGTACATTCTTGGAGATGTACAAATATGTGAGTAAAAACCTGTTGTCATCAATAACTAAAGGAAACAACTTAGGAGCCTGTAACATGTTCATTTTATGAAAAGGATTTTTTCCTCGCAAATGTGTTGAAAAACGTCGTATGACACGCGTGAGCTTTGATAATTACATCCTCGGCTCTATTATCACGCTCACCTGCGGTTCGCGTGACAATTCCGCCTCTGATGTAATGATCAACATACCTCACTTGTATCATAATGTACTATTTTCTACTCCTGTACCGTTATCTGTCATTTTTATAGGCTGTAGCTCAAACACAATGACACCACTAATAAGTCGTCGAAACACTCTATGCTCTATGGCCCAAAAACGAACTGTTTAGCGTCCTTTTTTGGTTTATACATTTTTCATAAAAGCACTGTTTAACTTTTTTTTTAATCGGCCGCTATATTGCAGTGGTGCCAACTTCATAAACAAATATTTCGAAATAAAAGTATTTATTTACAATTTAATATTTGTATATTATAAATGATTTACTACAATAATAATAAAACATCATCTATTGTGTGTTAAATTACATATTTTATAAATTCTTGGAATTATTGATAAAAATAAACAGTTCGAATTCGGTCCGGGTCCGGATTCGGTTTGGTTTGGATGGCAAGTGCAAACAAATTAAAAACAAAACAAACCATAAGCAAGAGCTGTCACATTTCCGATTTCCCTCCAAAATACAGTTCAAAATGAAAAGATGAAGAAAACTATTAAGATTTTATTCGTGTTTGTCAAGACAAAAGTGTACGTTCCTTTTAACATGGTCGAAGAAATTAATAACTGCACTCCTGAAGAAATTGTGTGAGTAGCAAAAGTACGAATAGAAAACTTGCCGCCTGAAAAGTTTACCTATTCTGTAGTCTGTTATTTATTTAAAATTTGTCGTAGAAAAAGTATTGTATGCAACGGTGTACAATTAGTCTTAAACGCTCGTGGCGTCTTTAATTGCGATGCTCGCCAAGGCTCGCATCGCAACCCACGCCACTCACGTTTTAAGACCTTTCTTATACAACAGTTGCATAAAATACTATTACAATGCACTTGCTCTGAATGTGCCCCTTTATATGGTTCAACATAAACACGGGAAATGGCCCATGCCAGCATGTTGCAGCACGGCGTCGCGGAAGGTGGACTTCCCGTTCGGGAATGGATTTCAGTACAATATTCCCACACACGTGCGATAATGAGATTTCGTGACCATTCAAATTTCAAAGATCAAAGTTCAAATTATTTATTTGTCAAAACACGGGTCATCAAATGTCACCTTTTATGCATATTTTTTTATTTCCTCGCATGATGCATTGTAAAATGTTGTATGATACACGTGCGGATAGGTAATTCCCAACTCGTGTCGATCAAAAACACTCCCTGACGGTCGTGTTTTTGGTCATCGCCACTCGTTGGGACCTACTTTCCGCACTTGTATCATAATAGTTATTTGTTATACAAGGGGGGAAAGTTGTATTTTACCTGCGAGTGTTTCAACACACGAGACGTAAAATAACTTTTCACCCGTGTATAACACAAATCTTTTCACCTCACTACAGCAAGGAAAATAAGAAAAAGGGTAAAAAAAAAGTAAAAAAAAACAAAAACAAGTAAAATAAAGTTTAAAAAAAAGTTTAAAAAGTTAAAAAAAAATAAAAAAAGTAAAAAAAAAAATAAAAGACGTAAAAAAAAAGTTTAAAAAAAGTAAAAAAGTTGAAAATAAAAGTTAAACAAAAATATGTCATAAAATATACCTACAAAAAACAAAAATAAACATTTAACGTTCTACGTCATAGTACTTTTAACGTTCTACGTCTACTTTCTTCACATGTGGATAAAAAGCGATTTTCTCAATAGTTAACATACATACAAAAAGGCCTTTCCGAGCTAGTGAGGTGAAAATAACTATTTCGTGCCTATTTGGAATAGCTACGTCAAGTTGAAGAATATAAATTGGTATACAACATTGGAAAGTCAGGTACTTAGACCAGAAAGAACACAAGATGTGGCTTAAAGCTACATGCAATTTAGCGGACTGGAGAATTGTAATAAAATTGATTGCTACACAAAAAAGATTACAACGGCTAAGAAAAAGTAGGACATGTCGAACTAAAGTAGAATCGGGATCTTATGTTTTTCTCTAACACTGACGTGGTGTCATCGAAAGGCTTTTTATAGCCATGTACTGGATCATAGCGAATACGTAGGTATTCAGTACCATTGAGGTTCGTGCGGTCCTTTAGTTTCAGCGTACGTACCTATATACAGTCACCGCTCGATATTACCTTCTAATTACATAAACTTACGTAAAGAATCAAAAATCGCTGATAACGATTACTTTTCAAATTGGCACGTAAAATAACCGACGCACAACAATGTACCTACCCCCCCCCCCCCCCCCCCCCCCCCTTATTTTGTATAATTGATGTAAGTAGTTGAGCACATTCTGGGTGCACTGTTGAGCTATATATAAGGCACTCAACAGTGCCGGTAACCGCGCTCAGCTTGCAAAGAAGACTGTACAACACGCGGTGCTGCATTCTCTTCTTGGCAGTTGGGAGCGCCGAAGACTATAATTGGACAATCTGACTTGGAGGTCACGCGTATTCTTGGGGAATTAACACACATTACGAGATGTTATTGCTTGAGAATACACGTAGCTGACAAGGAGAAATTCATCAGGCGAAGATCTTCTCATCGGCTTACCTCATGGATGACATATTATACAACTTCAAAATTTAATTGATTTAGTGTTGCGCCAAAGATAACCGATATTCACAATGGTGACTCGTCCACGCGGAAGTAGTATTGAATTCCAAATGGACGGAATCTTTGACGAAACCTTAAATATAATGATCTGACCCTAAACTTGTCCATGTGTTTTGTATATGTGGCTATTTAAAGCAAAAGGGACCTTAACGTGGTAGGCACTTAAGTAGTCTTTTATTAACCTGATCCCTGTGCGATATATGAGCGTCCGTCACATTGAAGTTATTTTTGCTGTGGATAGCCATGTGTATGAATTTATCTGAATGTTTCAGTCTTCTGTCTCATCCGATGGGGCACAAGTCCTAAAACGCAGATTTATTACCATTTAAATCGGTACACTTAATACGGAAAAACCTGTTTCGTTTACCAATTTAGTGGGGGCGTATAGACTCTTACTGCAGCTAAATAGGTATATGTATGTAGATCAGCGAACTGCTTCAAACCAGGAAAAAAATGATAGACGGAGCATGACGAACAAGCGAACAACCTAGTGAAGCCGGTTTTCAACCAAGCCAAAAACGCACTAATAAACAAATTAAATTGCACAAAACTTGAAATAGGTGATGTTGACAGCATTGCGACACGTGCTGAAGAGTTTTGTGCAATTTTGTTTGTATAATATTGGCTCCTTCGTAATCTTTGTCAAATCTAAGCATGTGATTTAGTAAGTCACAAAAAGCAAAGAGCTTAATCACTTTGTGTAGTCTCACGACATTTCTGATTATACCTGGCTGTGTCAGTGACAGAGGTTGTAGTCCAGCCAATTAACTGACAACTTGTATGGAAACAATTACAATTTAGGAAATAATGTATAATAGCTGATTTTCTCCAAGTAACTGATATAATTATCAATTAAATAGTTACCTAGACACAAAATCTAACAAAATTTCAGCCATCAAAAATATTACAACTTAACTAGCTTCTGAAAGGTCAGAAAAAATATTAATAAATGTTTTTATCTTTAATTAGGTTCATTTACATTTGCTCTATAATAGTCAATATACTCGTAAATCACCCAAAAAAGACAATGCATGCCTCATTCAAATCTATATAATTAATTCCGGGTGGAGTTTGTTGGATTCTTGAAAGCGTCTTAGAATAACGTTATAAAATGAAATAAGCAAAAAAACGCTATTATAAATTAATGTTTTTCAAAACCTCCTGTTTTGTTTTTCCAGGAGTAGGTATTCGACGTGTTTTAAATATTGTTTAATAGCAAGGTAAAACGTAGTATTTCTATTCAAATTTATGTCTAACTTACAGATATTTTCGTTTTCAGAAGCGGAGCATCTCCCAATTGAAACAGGGAGCTTGTCGCCACCTTTGAAGGAACTGTGTGAAACCTATCAAATAATGCAGTAGACAACTTGTTACATACAGTCAAGGGCACCAATATGTATACACTACAAAGTCTCAAAAACATGTACACAGACCTTATTTCTGTAACAATAAGGTTGTAGTATACATGTTTATGAAATTTTGAGTGAATACATATTGGTGCCCTTTACTGGTGCCCTGTACCCTGTATATTATGATGTATTACAGCGAGAAACCTCACCGCAAAACATACTCTTAAGGGGCTCCACGCGCTTTTTGACTAGTTTTGAGTTAATATTCCTCCATCATTACAATAGATACGAGTATATTTATGCCACAAACGTAAATCTGTTCTTCAATACTTTATCTACTTTTGCAAGAGAGTTTTTTGGATAAAATGTATATTTATTTTTCTATGATTTATTCAAACATGGTCCAAAAATGGGCTCTGTTTTCGATATTAGTATGCTGTTTATGCACTTTTATATATGAAATTTACATGTAACTGTTCCTTTTTGACGTTTCTAACAACGCAAGATAGTTTTTTTATTTTTAACTCATTTTTACAAAAGTTACGTCCAAAAAACTGGTTTTTTGGCCTAAAACTGCTAAAGTTTAGTGCCATATATTTTAAAAACTATGAGTTTTGAATTAAATATGGGATACTATTTCGGTTAACCTCGTTGTTGTTAATACAGTAAGCCAAAAAAAACACGAAAAAACGGACGGTAACAGATCGAAGGTCATTGGGAGCTGTGAGCCCCTTAATGGTTGTCCTCCTATAGTTTTAATTTATAGATAATAAGCATTTTCTGCAAATTAAATATAGGTTCTTGAAAGTGTGACTTTTTAACGTCCTAACGAAGTCTGCGATGAATAATGTGGAAGCACAATATAAGTAATATGCTCGCCATATACTGTTCAGTTGACCAATGACTTAGTTCATTAATTAAGTTCGGACAGACTCTGTCTTACAGATGTAATATAACATGTTCTTCTTATTGATGTTTAATCATAATTACACTGCAGGGTTTTACAGCTACTTGATAAGAGGGATACAATGTATCGTTAACATAAGTAGGCTGTTTCTCGCAAGTCTGTAAGTGCGAGGAACATAAATGCTTTATATGTATAAACGATGAACTATAGCGGGCACTATACTACGTGGCAGGAGTCACGGCTTATCCAAAAGGAGAGCTATCGGTTAAGAGTATCGATGTCGGGATCAAAGTGGTCGTTACTGGCATGACTCATAACACGTACTGATGTTGGTAATAGAATATATAAATTGTTATTGTTATATGTATTATGGCTGTGTATAATGTACCCTTAATAGCAATAAACGTTGATTATTTATGTAATAAATCTGTCCAAAGATTGATGTTGTCTTATTTAGGTACACCTTGACCCGAATCACAGTAAAAAGTACCTATGTCCATCGAAAACAATTGAAAGTTTACTGATACCTACTATAATTATTTAGCGAAGAACGTATATTTAGCGTAGTATTTCCTCCATCCTATTATTATTATAAGGATGTCTGTTAACATATTACGCCACTAAAACTACCAGTAATATTAGCTACGCAAGGGTCAGAAAAATATTCAGGCTGAAATTTATAAGCACGCGTGCCAAGTAACGGGCTGGTTAGTATAACCCGCAAGAGGTTCACTAATGTTTCCCAACCTAACGTTTGGCAACCTGATTCATTTCGCATCTTTTCATTTCCCAACCTCTTAATATTTCTGTAACTGTTAAATATTTCAGGATTTTTATAAACTAACCTAACCTATAGGGTTCTACACGATGGCCCTGAAATATTTACAGTTTCAGAGTTTGGAAAATGAAAAGTTGCGAAATGAATCAGTTTGCCAAACGTTAGTAGCGAAAAGAAGGTGTTCCCCCGTAAGAGTTAACTTGAGTGAATTTGTTTAGTAGGTACGCGCTCGAGTCTCAAGTTATCTTTTGCGGGATATAGGTCATCTTTCCCTCGATAGGTACCTGCAAAACTAAAATAATCTGTAGTATACCTGGACGAAATTTTACTTGAGAGGTTACAATTGTCATAACATTACATTTGTTTAGTTCGACGAACAAAGAAATCAAGTCACCTCGTTATGTAAAATTGTGAACACCATCAGCAAACCGTCCAGAAATAGAAGCCCGATACGACAATAGCCATTGATTAAATAAAAGTAATAAAATGTTGAGTTAAAAAAATTGACGCTCTGATTTAAGAGGAAGCTGACGCAAGTGGTGTATCCACCATAGTAGCCAATTTGATCTCAGTTCACAATTAGACGATTTGACATGTATTTATTCTTAGTCAAATTTTCACTACTCAATATGATTAATTAAAGGAACCCCTAGAGTTGTTACTCGCCAGCGCGTGGATAGGTAACATTAATTGACTTAAGATTATAATTGGAAAAAATATTGAGTCCGAAAACCAAAAAATTAAGAACGCCAGACGCACCGAAACAACCGAAACGCAGATTTACTCTTACTAATGAGACAAGCGAGCGCCAGAGAGAGCTACAACGGTAACCAACACAGATTCAGAGAGCAGTCCAGAAGTAAGTATCTATCTAATTCTACCCTACTATTGCCAAGTACCATACATAGTGGCCTAAAATAGTAACCAACTAAGTAAGACATCGGACGGAATAATTTGTATCGGCCAATTGAACAATAGAATCCTTCCATTAGCTTCATCTCAGTTCCGAACAAAATTATTTCATAAAAGGTTACGCTCGTCTTTGACCGAGAACAAAATGAATGAACAGTATTCAATAAGAAGCTACTGAATTAACGTTCCAAACGTCTTACAACTCTTGAAAGCTATTTAGATCGGAATCGTGAAGATTAACTTTTAATGAACGTTCAAAATTGCCATGGCTAGTAAATTTCGGTCGCTCAACTTACTCAAGCTACTCGTCTGAATTTAAACATAACAAATACGGAGTTCCCCAAGGAAGTGTTATGGGCCCGATCTTGTTTTTATTATATATCAATGACATTACATGCAAAACAAACCACCACATTTTATATTAAATTAAATTAAATTAAATTAAAAATCATTTATTTCGGACTAATTCATCCATAATTTGTTAGTAACAATATATTAACTTAAAAAAAAACTTAAAAACTAGTGTTAGTAACAAAACAAGTAACTTAGAAAAACTAATATCGGCGTGAGGGGGCACGCACCGGAGCATGCGCCTCGTCCCAGTACCGCATTATCGGGCAGTCTACCCGTTCAACAAGCGATTGCAGGATGCTGTTGGTACTACCCCGCACCCTCCGCATGAGTGATGCCACCCTACTGCGCATTATTGCGTGGAATCCCGGCACGCCCGCCGCCGCGAACATGCCGGACGCACTGCAATAGCGGGGCAGACCCAACAGCACCCTGAACGCATTATTGTACTGCACTCTTATGGCATTGACGGCCCGCTGCGTATACCCAACCCACAGCGCACACGAGTAGAAGGATTGACAAAATGCCTTAAATAAGGTAACTTTGACACCCTCACTACACCGTGCGAACCTACGGGCCAGCATATTACAACGGACCGCCAAGGCCCGGCGCTCTCTCTCTATGTCGAGATCGTCGCATAGCGTCTCCACTACCCAGTGCCCCAAGTACTTAAATTGTGAGACTCTTTTTAATGGCGTGCCGTCAAGTACAACTGGCGGGACAATATCATAAGTTTTATTGCCCGCCTTGAACAACAACAGCTCACTTTTCGTCGCGTTGTACTTGAGGCCTTGGGCTGCAGCATAGCGCTCGCATACGGCTAGCAAATTCCTCAACGCACTGATGCAAGGGCTCAGCAACACCATGTCGTCCGCGTAGCTGATGTTATTAATAACTTTTCCACCAATAGAACAACCCACTGGGGTGTTACTGAGCTCCTCGATCAGTCGATTCATATACAGGTTGAAGAGCTTTGGAGACGTCAACCCACCCTGTCTCACTCCGCACTTCAACCTGTATACGTCCGACAAACAACCAGCCCATCTCACAACATTTGTTTGGTGCCTATACCAATATTTAAATATTGATACAAGCTCCCTGGGTATACTTGTCTCTTCAGATAATTTTGACCACATGATATCGTACGACACTAGGTCGAAGGCCTTAGAAAGGTCCAAGAAACAAGCATACACAGGGGTCCGTTCTTTTGCATAATACCGGACAGTGTGCTTGAGACAGTAAATAGCTGACTCAGTCGACACCCCAGCTCTGAAACCAAACTGAGCGTCATTCAGCTTTACGTGAGCACTTAACTGTTGATCAAGCAGACTATCCAGCACTTTTGCAATTATAGTCGCTAGAGAGATGGGCCTATAATTGTGCCAATGACATATTCATTATAGTGACATCTAATGAAAACACGAATACACTTAAATACCACAAGCAAGACATAAATAATACAATCCAAATTGTTAAGGATTGGCTTTATTCTAATAAACTAATGATTAATCTCGACAAATCGAAATACATACAATTTAATACAGCAGCAAGTCATCACCCTAACTACAATCTTAATATACCAAGTACCTATACAAAATGCACCTCTAACTAAATTTCTAGGAGTTATTATAGTCGAGAAACTTGACTGGAAGACGCAATTGGATAGTATAACAAACCGTATAAATAAACCGTATATGTACTCGTATATACCCTTAACCTTTCGGATGCTTTGACGCTGACATTGCTGAAGGATTTAGAATTTTTCGTATCTGACATAGTCGATTTTCAGTAGCTCTGATCAGTGCTTAGACATACGAAGGGTTAAGCAAATTAGTAGAGTCATAAATACTAAAACCGCGATTTCATGTTATAATGCTTATGTGGAATCGACTTTACGTAATGGGCTAATCATCATCACTGATAATAATCGAGCATTTGTCGCACAGAAAAAGTGAATACGAGCAATATTTAAAATGCGACCTGAAGAATCATGTAGGCCTTTGTTTAAAAAGCTCAGCTTGTTACCGCTTCCCGCGCTTTACGTCTACGAAGTGTGTATGTTTGTCCAAAAGCATAAAATCATTGTTTAGAAAAGCTTGTGATACTCACCCTCGCTCCTGTCGAGACCCAGGTAGATAGACTGTTACCTGATGACTATTCGCGTTTAGCGAAACATAAAAAAAGCTGTCTGATTATGTGTAGGTATACAAGTTTATAATAAAATGCCTGGTGAATTCCGGTCTATGAATATTATGTTATTTAAAAAGAAACTACACCAATGGCTTAGTAACAAAAACTTCTACAGTTTAAACAAATTTTTCGACATGTAATATCTTAGATGTCTATGTAAATCATTAATTTTAGCTAGTAAATATGTTAATGTGTGAGTGTGTAATATCTAGGCTAAGACCTACGTTTCAAAAATGAACACGTACTGTTTTTTCTATATACATAGATTTATAGATTTTTTTGCGTACCAATTATGGTTAAACATGTAAACCTACCAATTATTCTGTAACACCTGTACCAGGTAATGTTTAATGCAAATAAATATTATGATTTTTTGATTATGATTACTAAGAGTTGGGTCATCATAACTATCGCCCTTAAATATTATACAAAATTTACAAAATATACGCAGAATTAGCTTAGTCAGACTGGTATTTGTAGAGTATATTGATACCGGTGCAATTAGATAGTTATTACTCTGTAGTGTGGCCTGTAATAGGAGCAAAACATGAAACGGTGAACTATTAGGCCAATCAGCAATCAGTTCCAAGTGGTTTAAAAAAAAAAGAGAAAAAACTTTTTATTTAAATAGGTAGCCATTCCTGGTTTCTTTTACTTAACTGGAATACTTACTATTAATATTATTTTACATTTTAAATACAAAAAAATCTTGCAAAATGTTTAAAAAAACTCCAAAAATTGATGGAAAACAAAGACACTATTAATCACTATGACATAAGTGGCCGTGTTCTACCAAGATATTTAATAAGTTACATGCTACGATTTTGTGATGTCAAAATTCATTACTTATGGATCACAACTTCAAATATATTTTTTTCCGAATTCAATAATTTTGAAACACTGGGACCGATATAGAATAACTGCGAATATTCTATGGAGTCATCCTTTAAATGTTTTGCTCCTATTACAGGCCACACCCGGTATAATAAAAAATATTTTAATGTGTATATATATCTACGTGAATAATCGCAGGAAATAAATAAAGAAGACAAAATCTGGAAGTTACAGAACTAAAGTTAGGTCAAAACCGGCCAAGTGCGAGTCGGACTCGCGCAATAAGGGTTCCGTACCATTATCTATAAATTCGGCAAAAAAATCATGTCTGTTGTATGGGTGCCCCCTTTAATATTTATTTTATTGTTTTTTAGTAGGCATTTGTTGTTATAGCGGCAACAGAAATACATCATCTGTGAAAATTTAAACTGTCTAACTATCACGGTTTATGAGATACAGCCTGGTGACACAGACAGACAGACGGACGGACAGCGGAGTCTTAGTAACAGGGTCCCCTTTTACCCTTTGGATACGGAACCCTAAAAATAATAAACACCAGGTTAATTCGTTGTGATTTCGATAATTCAGTTTTCATGCTTGGACATAGCAGTATAATGAAAGGGAATGAATCAAAATGCATAAATATGACTCAAAATATTTTATTGCAATAACTAAATCACTGAAAAAGAGTATGCCAACTTCTAGCGCCATCCACTAAGCATATTCAAATTAACAAACGGAATTAACAAAAATAAGATCCTAATAAATATGTATCGACAAGAAATTATTTACATATTGCCTTAGTGGCATACATCGTCTTATATGCTACAATCACCTTTCAGAACATACAATAACCTAACAAGTTCCTAAGAACACCGCTCTCCGTTCGACAAGAAAATATGTTGTTGTTCACCAGTCTTCCATTGTGACAAGTTGAGGGAAAAGATGAAACACTTTGCAGTAATAATCCTTATAAATTTAATTTGTTTAATGTCATAAAATAATCACGTAAGCAGATTGATCAATGGATACTGAATGTACTCAATGCAATGTTGACAGGTATGAGAATAACAAGTAAGATTCATTAGTCTAATTCGTCGGCCTCAGAGCAAGGGTCGGGAGCCCTCGCTTCGGCAGTTACATTTTCGGCAGGCATCGATAGCAAGGGAGGGCCGGTATCGGGCATGTCACCACTGCCTTTTCGTCGACGGTCTAAAGTTGAAGTTTTATCTTGACCGTTATTGATAGCCTCCTTACCGTCACCGTCTGGAGCAAGGTTCAAATCACTACCGCCGGCGGCAGTAGTAACATTACTGCTGCTCACTACTTTATCTTCGTCCCGAGAGTTCTTTCTCGAGATCTCTTCTATTTTGATATCCTGTTCTCCACTAGAACTGATTGAGTCTATCACGTCACAACGGCGAGTTGTTTTATTGTCTGTCAATATCGTCAAAGGACTTTCCACATTCTCGTTAATGAGACCAGTATTTGTACCAGTAGCTGTTGTTTCTGAGGCTACTGTTCTCGCGGATACAACGTCACCAGTATGAGTTGTATTAGTTTGTGCAGTAGAGACCTCGGGTGTTGTCTGAGTGGTAGATTGAGCCGTATCCTGAACGGTTTGCGTGGTGGACTGAGTTGTCGGCGGAGTGGCTTGAGTGCCAGTGCCAGTACCAGGCGCGTCATGATAAGCAGCTCCACTGGCCAGAGCGGCGATACCAGCCAACCCTACCATACCACCCATTCCGTGATGAGTACGAAGGAGCAACTGCTGTAGCTGAGCCTGCTGTAGTATCACAGGCAGTTCGTAGTGGTGGAAGAAGTACAACATCGAGTGCTGAAACAAAACATTACATTATTTTAAAGCCAACAAATGCAGTAATGCCATTTAGCCAGAATTCAGCGGAAGGATGCCGCACGTGTAACAATAAATAAACGGTGAAGAGATAAGCCTGCAGTAGGCGACGGCGGCGCAGCTAAGTGGCGGGCGCGTCGATATTTACTCGCAGACGTTCCCTGCGCAGATTACCTATAAGACACGTCCGTCGAACTGAGCAAAACTCCTTTAGACAAATAAATGAGCGACTCGTGACACCACCGAGAATATCCCCGTTTCTATTTATTTATTTCTGGGTCAAAGTTCCCTCCCCTCGCGGCGTCCGACGTAAGTTTTAATTAAGAAACTTGTGACCGCCTCGAAGTGAACTTTCATTTGAAATTATATTTTGTGATCTATTCGTTTTGATTTTTTCCATGTTGTGGGTGTAACGGGTTACGCGGCGCGGATAAGTTGGGACGCCTCTTTGATTTATTATTTGAGCCGCATGCCACGCCACTGTGAAACCTCAGTTGCCACTTATTTTGCACCATCGGTAATTGAAATACTTGGTAAGAGTTTGACATTAGGTACCTAATACCTTATTATTGAGCGTTTCTATAACATTTTCAGTTACTGTATGTAGAATGAATTCGTCTGGTTATCACAGAAAAGGAAATCATTCTAATTTTAATTTTGACGAACGTAATTGTTTACAGCGTATCAAAGCCTATCACTCAACAAGCGTTATATACACGTATAAACTCGGGCCGTTTGTCCCATGACGGGAATGCTCCACATTGTATGACCTTAATTGACACGACCCGCCCCAATCACATGTCGGATCATCGCTACGACAGATTTAAAAAAGGATCAAACGTTTAAAAGGTATTTAATGGACAGAGATGATGCCCTTTTATACGTCCATTAACATCAACCGCTTTGAGATTTACCGCGCAGCCTGCCCGATAAAATACCTATGGGAATGAAATAAAGAGATATACATATGTGTATCGTACACATAATATACCTCTTTATCGCAGCGTGGTATTGTAGTTGGTTTAATGCTAAACGAAATTCCGTATAGTTAATTGTAGCGTCCTAATCAAAATTAAATTTACTTTTATCGCATCGTTGCTTAGTTTCATATTTTTTTTTGTTTATAGCAACGCTGCTACACTCAAACTTCATAAGACGTCGTAAGCTAGCGCTTTATAATTGCAAAGAATGTTAAATTTTAAGTGAAATGCCAGATGCAACGCGTGTTAGAACCTTTGAACGTTGAGCGCGCACTTTATGACCGTGGTTGCAGTTGTGAACAACTGCGGGGGAACTGAACACCTCTCGAGAGTAGACTTAACACTTCAAAGAAAAGCGAGAGCTCTTTGTGATGATATTTTTTCTGCCACAAAATTGTCTTAAACACTTTAGAGCCGGCGCTGGTTGATTATGCCAAGACGGTAGAAAACGCGGACGAGAATAAAGTTATTTTGATTTAAAATGCAAAGAAAAAAACAGCGAACGAACTGCGCGGCACGAGGGGCATCGAAGAAGAAAAAAATCCCTTTTCATTTAACTAATCCTGCAGCTAACGGAAAGGAATCACGAATTAGAAGCGAAAACATTGAATTAAACAAGAAAACAAAACAGAGCGCCTAATGCGGAGTGCATCGAGCATTTAAATAATTGTAGGTGTGGATTTATCATGTTCCACTGCTTATATTTGCGCCACTATTTAGTGGACTACCCGATATGTATATCGTACCTATTGCTGTGTACTCAACATTGTGGGATTAATTATGCGTGGTGCTAGCTGTAATTTATTGTCATTCATGTGAGAGAAATGCATATATTTTAACAAAGATTGTGCCAAAAAAACTGCAGTCTACCTCATTATAGTATTTTTTACAAATTAAATAATGTTCAAATCATCCTCAAAATAAAGTGATAGTAGTGCTTGATTTAAGCGAAAGTATAATTAGTGGGAGATCTGTACCGCACTTTACCGACCCCGTAATGGCGGACGTCTGTTTATTTAGGACTTGACAAGACTTAGGCCAAAGCATGCCTGTTATCTCAGATAAACCCCTTCTGCGGAATCGAAAATGAGATGAGGTGAGAAATTGAAAAATGTTTTTAAGTAACTTTATTAAGACAGAGTTTAGCGGGCTTTTAGTTTGAGCTTGTTGTCAACAAGTAGCGACGGTTTAAATTAATGTAGCGGACGGCCCCGTGTTGGGTGCCATCAATGTTATGCGCGCCGCGTCCCGGCCGGGGAGGCGACCTCGTGAAATATGATTTTTAATAAGTTGACACGCTCGATGATTATAAGATAAGCCCTCACTTTGCATTCCGAAGGGGCTTCTTGTTTTTCGACGTCGCCCTTCCCGCTCTCTAATCCAGCGGAGCCTACCGCGCCAGCTCGAGGCGCTCCCATTTTGCATAACAGCACAAATATATTTGTCACGTGATTCTACCTGGTTCAATACATTTTATAACATTATCTAATCTTTATTTGGCAATAATTATTTTTTAACGCCCGACGCAAAAAGAGGGGTGTTATAAGGTTGACGTGTTTGTGTGTCTGTCTGTGGCATCGTAGCTCCTAAACGAATGGACCGATTTGAATGCGGTTTTTTTATCCGAAAGCTGACGTGATCGAGATAGTTCTTAGCTAATGCGTTTCAACAAAATCGGTTCGGCCGTTTTTGAGATATTGAACTTTGAAATGAATTTGAAGTTGTTAATTATTTTTGTAGTGTCCATAATAAATTGGGACTCAATTAGAATGAATTAGATTCCGTTTGCCTAGTAAAAATTGCTAAAAGAAATTTAGCTTTCAACAAACGAAACAGGCTGTTTTGTACAAACTAAACACAAGCGCAGGCGGGCCGTGGTCCGTTTAGAGCGTTATTAGTTTCCGCAGGCGGTGATCGCATGTCGACTCGAGCTCTTCCGTTCAAGACTGCGAGATAAAACGGGCTTGGCATTGTGAATTTCAGATGAGACTGCCAGAAATCCCTCGTTTTCATACCGGAATATTAATACAAATAATAAATACTTAATGATATGACCAATAGCTTATCGTAACGTCATGAAACGCTCCCCATGATTCCTCAAATGACGGAGTTTAAGTTCGTCACCGTGGATCGCCAGCGGCCCCCAGGCGTGCGGGAAGTATTACACGCACGGATGTTATTTAGGAATTGCCCCGGAAAACATTTGTAAAAGTTTGACGCGGACGGTGACGTCCATCTCACGAGCTACACCAAGAATAGACTGCGCAAACGACATTATCTTTTATTTTTATAGAGAGAAAGTTGATTCTTGTGAGATGTAACACCATGGAGAGCGAGACACTGTCACAATAACGTATGGGGACGTGATTTGTTGACAAATGCTTGCGGGTCGACCCCGAGTTTTTAGAGCCCGCTAAGCAGCTTTTTCTTCCTCGCAGTGTACTTAAAAATAATAATAGGTAACAGGAAGGTTCAACTGTGCAGCGATGATAAAATATTGTGAACTTGTGTGGGTGAAATCACAACCATTATAAATACAGTTTATTATTCTCCAGCATGTTTCTTTTCACGCACCTATATGACAACGTGTGTATTTATATTAACTTTGGACCTGGGAATTAATAACTGGAGTATAGCAGCAGAATGTTAATATCTCTTTAGATAAACAGTTTATGTGCTAACTCCACGTGCGCACACACGCCGGCCGGCGCCCGCGGCCGGCCAACATCAAAGTGCTCTGACCAAACAGATGGCATGGCCCACTGATGTTATATACACGCAGGTATTAAATGATATGTCTGGTATTTCCCTTAATCAAATCCAGTATAACCCTCCCCGCTGGTCGAGTAATTATTTTGTTGACAAGCGGTCGGCGAAAGGAAGGGACATTGTCGAGTGCTTCTTATTTAATTTACGGCTGTAACATGGTTATAAGAACATGTTTAATGACTTCCACACATTACAGTAGCCCACAATTTTCAATTAATAATTTTCAAATTAAAGGAAAAAAATATATACCTGGCCCATCGCTACTAACCAACTGAGCTATCGGAACAATCTGTCTCGGTCACTAAATCTTTCAATAATGCCCTTCTTTCAATGCCTTACGTGTAGCAAATTTTCAGTTGTAAGAAAACATATACATAATGTTCTAGTAGGTACTTATAAGCCCTGCTTATATCCAACTACTTCATACTCACAAGCAATAAAAGTAGAGTTGGTCGCAAGTGCGTGATATTGTAAGTAATATATTACCTGTATAAAGAGCCAGGAGGTAACAAGCGCAAGGCTGCTATATTGCCCATTGAAGCGGTAGTGGTACGCGTAGAACGAGAAGTGATACAGGTAGAAGAATCTGTGGACAAAATAAACACTATAGTAAATAACAATATAATAAAAACTACATTCAAAGAAAAGACGATAAAAGTTTATAAAACAAAAACTGTACAATTACTTCCTACCAAGTCGCGTCGCGGGCGACTTCTGTCTCACTCGCATCGTGCATATTAGAAAGAGCAGGTTAGAATTGCTCATCTCGTGTCTCGTCGCGGCATCACTGGTGCTAGCCAATGATATACAGTTTTGTACATTGCTACATTTCTAAATGCATTTTTAATAAATCATCCCCACGTACCTACAAGTTCTCGTAACTTGTACGTGGGGATGATTTATTAAAAATGCACCACCGTAACGCTCCGCTAACAAGACGCGACAGAAATATCAAAAACGGACTTTAAAACGTCAATTATTTTGACACGTAAAAGCAACGATGCTTCGATTGCATTCAACAAAAGACGTCCATTGAGAAGGAGCCAATCTTGGGTGTCGTATATTTCGCTCGCTGGCGCTACCATTAGCTTCGTTATCTGCTTATTTCGGTGGATAAATTCCCAATGTGAGACGCGCGCGACAAACGGGTCCCGGAAAAGGGGAAAATGTCGCCTCGTTATCTGAAAAGGTTGCAATTTTATTTGAAATCGATATTCACTCTTATATATATTTTTCTTGGAGTGCGGTCTGCTGTTTTGTAAGGCGATGCCACATGTTGCTCTTTGTTGGTGTTTATGTTTCAGGCGAAACGAGTACTTAACTATCTTGAATATAATTTCGTTATGTTTAGCATTCGACGTTCAGTTTGTGGTTGTGCACCGTGCGCTTAACCAGAGAGATTTTCAAATGGAATTAGGATCTAAACATAGGCCTGTATGAGTAAGAGTTGAATTTGAATGTTAATGTCGACTCCGTAACTCCCTTTCATCTTACGGTGCAACGAAATGTCCGCGGCCTATTCAGAACATTTCAGTCGGTCCTCTGACTAACATAATTAACAACTTCGAAAGTTGAAATCCCCCGACATTTTCATTTCAAACTTCAATACCTCAAAAACGACTGAACCGATTTTGTTGAACCATCTCGATCACGTCAGCTTTCGGACAAAAAACCGCATTAAAATCGGTTCATTCGTTTAGCGGCTACGATGCCACAGACAGACACACAGATACAGTCAGCATCAAAAGTATTAGCTACGCAAACGAAGACGTCAAAAGTCTTTATTAAAAGGGAATAAGAACGTTTGACGACTTCGATTGCGTAGCTACTTTTCATGCTGACTAAAAAATGGGGTTCGAAAAATTATGGCCTCCCGCTCGCACGCGCTCAACGCATAGTACCTATAGTAGGTACCTAGCGCGATCGGCGGATCGACGCTTCGGAGGTGCGCGAGAGCTGAGTATCGCCGAAGCGGCAAGAGGATTGATTGCCAATGCTACTTAAGTATTACAAATAATGTGTATCAAACGTTCACAATATTCCTTACTTCAAACACCTATGATGTTCCGCTATTTATGTGTCATTCCGCATTTCGGTCCCTAATGCAACACTAAGCTTGAGGTATTTCAACATACAAAGATTCAAGAAAAAAAATTGCATTACAGCGCCAACAAACTGTTCTGCAGTTTGGCGACGACTTAGAACGATTACAGACCGATCAACGTTAAATATGGCGCCGGCAACTGTCATCCCATAGAAACTTTCCATGAATTCAGATTTTTCACGAACACCGCTTACGACGGTTTGGTGCAACCCACCGTTAGACTAGAAATTTTTCATAACTTTCTTGTGTAAGAAATAAATTAAAAAAGATAAAGTTCACAAAAAATACTTGGCAATATTTTTACAGTCAAAATAATAACACGCCTAATTAATATTCGGTGGGAGAGTGCTTCAGTATGTC
Organism: Epinotia brunnichana; assembly: GCA_963854355.1. NCBI lineage: Eukaryota > Metazoa > Arthropoda > Insecta > Lepidoptera > Tortricidae > Epinotia > Epinotia brunnichana. The sequence continues at coordinate 17,842,492 of OY977950.1, forward strand.
GAGCGTGGCTGATTGTCGTGAAATGTGGACTAGTTAGGAAATCGTCGATGCGGGTGGCAGTGGCTCTCCGCCTGGGCTGCGATGTATGCGAACCTCATTTATGCATCTGCAGCGCCAGGGTGGAGAGCAACGGGCAACATGCTTTGAGTTGCTGTCGCTGAGCGGGGAGATTCTCTCGTCACCATGTCCTCAATGATATTGTCCGGAGGGCGTTAGTCTCGGCCAATATTCCATGAGTCCTGAGCCGGTCGGATGGCAAAAGGTCGGATGGCAAAAGGCCGGATGGCTTGACCCTGGTGCCATGGCAGAAGGGTAGATGCTTGCTGTGGGACGCCCCTTGTGTGAGCACTTTCGCTGCCTCACACCTTGGTCGCACCATTGGGGCAGCAGGAGATGCTGCCGAGGCGGCTGCGCTTAGAAAGCGGGACAAATATTCCGCATTGGTGAATTATTCATTTGTCCCTCTTGCGGTGGCGACTATGGGATGCTGGTGCTCAGAGGCCAGGGCATTCTTGGCGGAAGTGGGGCGCCGTTTGCGACTGAGAGGGCATGACCCCCGTTCCGGGTCATTGCTGTTGCAAAAGTTGTCGATCGCGATTCAACGCGGCAATGCGGCGAGTGTGATGGGCACCTTTGCACCCGGAATGACACGGGGCGGGTTATTTGACTAAGTTTTATTGACATGTAAACTTATCTAATATTATGACTTTTATCTCAGTAATACATATGTCACCGTTAGATTGTGAACACCGTCAGTTTATAATCTTACCCGTTATATTGTAAACTGACGGAATATTGTGAACTGCCAAAACCGTTCACAATTTAACGCAATATTTTTCGTTAGTTTATAAACTTTCAATGTCGAATCGTCAAATTGTGAACTGAGATCAAATCGGCTTGCTACGGAACGTACACAAAGACTAGGTAGGTTAGGTTAGTTAGGTATCTTCAGTTGCCCGAAGGGCAAAGCGCCCAGAAATAGGAGCCCCGCGCAGCGGGGCTCCGTCGACACTGCTGGGTGCCGAAATAAATGGAAGAAAATGTCTGAATAACAAAAAAAAAATCATGTACTGACGTAAGTGGAAACTGATGCAAGTGAAATAATTTGCTCAACCAAACAGCGCATATGTTGCGTTCCAAATCAGGCAAATTTGATTCAGTTTACAATTTGACGATATGACATTGTTAGTTTATAAACTAACGAAAATGAATACGTAAAATTATGAATTATTTTAGCAGTTCACAATATTCCGTCAGTTTACAATATAACGGGTTAGATTATAAACTGACGGTTCTTACAATCTAACGGTGACATATATATGCATTAAACCATTCATGTTAAAGTTAATAAATTAATACGTAGGCTCAGTGCTACTGACCGAGTTTTATACGGTCTATTTAGTGGCTCTGCATATCACATGTTTGGTATGGTTGAACAATAAGCCATAATATCTGTAGAAGAATAAAATGTTCATCATTCACTTAATTACGTATAGATAAAGACAGAACAGGTTTCCCCTGTATAGGTATAGGTACAATAATATTTTCACCTCAGCAGCTCGAACAAGCATATTTTGCTGCGTGAAAACAGTGAGCAAAATACGATTTTGCTCACTCCGTGAGCCAAAGTAGCTTTTTAATTTTGATATCGAGCACTAACATTTCATAGTGTGGGGTCTATTACAAATTCATAATATTTCAACTTTAAGAGCACTGTCCCTTTCATTTTCATTACGAAAAAAGAATACGACAGAAATAGGTCGGACTCATAGTTCGATATTCGAATTTAAAGTAGACCCCCAAAACAGCGCGAACCAAGTTACACGTTCGAAAACACACTTAACATACTTATAAGTTTAGATTACCAAAAAAATTGTACAAAGGAATGTTATAAATTGAAGAGAAAAAAATACGGACCATCTCAAGTAAAGTCAGTTTTGCTTAAATAGGTAAAAACATGCATTTTCATACGCTGTACAATCAATGATTATATTTTGAACAATCTTCATTTTTAAGAACGTATACTACAGATGCAGTTTTCGAACGCACACCCAGTGCCCCGCCCCTTTAAAAAAGCTGGCGCGCTGTTAAATTGTTTACATTTTATTTTATTCGTAATATTATTCTACATGCTTGCGCTATTGATATTATTTTTGAATATAAAAACGAATAGGATTAATTACTTATCTATCTAACTAAGAAATATATATCTAGTGAATTCATTGAAGAAGACAGTATTTAACAACAATACGCTTAGTTTTTGGAGCGCGTAAGCGTTACAGATATTAGATTCAATATTTCAAAAAATAGCTCGAAAATATGAGTGAAATGTGGGAACATGAGTGACAGTATTTTAACAATAAAATTTACGGTTAGTTTTAAGTGTTGTGTTAGTGTCATGCGATAGTCGTATAGATTACTAAAATGTGCTTTTGTCTGTCGTGTCGCGCCTGGTCTCGCCCGCGCTCTCGCGTACTTCTAGTAACTAACTAGCCACGCTGAGGAGTTTAAATAAGCAGTAACGAACCCCGAATCTTGTTTTCTTCCTGAATATCCACGAGACGAATAGGTACGTAAAAGCCTATCGATGTATTTTTTAACGTGACTAGGTTCTCACTGCTGAGGTGAAAAGTTGTATGTGTTACTCGAGAGCAAAGTATTTGCGTCTCGTGCTTTTGAGTCCCTCGCTGCGCTCAAGATTCTAACTTTGAATCACTCGCTACGCTCGTGATTCAATTTTAGAACCTTTCGCTTCGTCGGGACTCAAAATCAGCACTCGCAGCAAAAAATAACTTTGCTCTCTTGTTGCACAAACAACTATTTACAGGGCCTTAAAAGTAATGATAAAAATCGATGGCCCTCAATTATATTTTCTTACAGTTGAATAATGTTATTAACATCAAAACTCATCATCAATATCAACATACCAAACCGTAGAGCTTTTGTTGTATTTAATATACTAAAAGTGACATCGAATTATCACGTACGTTAAGCATTGAAACAGTGAATACATGCGTTAAGTGGATTGCGATTAGCATGATAATATGAGTACAACGCTCTCTAATTAGCAACTCAAGATTAATGCGACCTAGCTCGGATGTGTGTGTAGATTAATACACCCGTAATGATGGAACGTGAGACGTCTACAAATGGATAAAGAACCGACAGCCAATAAGGACCTCAATATTCGAACACATCAAACAATCGTAGATCTCTATAGATAAATAGAAGATGAAACGTCTCCTAATTGAATGCAATTTAAAAACAAAATAGAAACAAATGGTATTCACAAGAAAGGACGGTAAACATCGAATTCAATAAAATGTTATTTGTAAAACGTCCAGCACAAAGACAAAGAGCGATGCGTCGATTAAGTTCTTAAGTAACAATTTCACGGGTAGATCGCTCCCGGAATGAATTAAAGAGGGGCAAAGTGAGGAAGCAATTCCGTGTCCACTGTTAAGCGGCTTCGGAGGCGTCGTCTTTGAACGACATCAAACGACAAAGATTAAGCATTAAACATACATGTTAGTGGATTTACACGAAATAAGACGTTTTCTTAATGTTACTTCGGACATAAATATTTTATGGACCGCCCGGGGCGTTAGCGGTAATGGAAAGATGTAAATGACGTCGCAAGTGACCAACTGAGGATGTTTTCTATGCGCCTGCTTATTTTTTAATTGGTCATATAGCTTATTTATTGCCCAAGGCACATTGAAACTGCTTAACTAAACTATTGAACACTGATGGTAACTTAATGATAGTGATAAAACTGAGAGGTTCGACAGGGTTATTAACGCAGCGTAAACTTTAACAATTCGGCTAAGATGGCTATTCCGTTAGTTTTCAAACACCAAATTTGTTAGGACTAAATTTTAATTAATATTTGAATCCAGAAGACATCGTATAAATATGTGGTTAAACGGTCAACAAAAAAATTGCCTACATATGTGAAAACAGAGAAGAGGAACACGAGTAAATTACAACTGCAATGTTAGGTATTTTTTAATAATAAAACGTTATAAAACGATAATGGTAACCAATCGTAACCGCACCCTAATTATTTAGGAATGTGATGAATACCGCCACAGTCAATTCGCTCGTAAGCCACTAACTATATAATTGAGAATGGATGAATTTTAGAAGTGCCTGATTTTTTTCTAATGATAGGAATAACCTTCCTTAGCACCAGAAAAAAGTGGCAGACTTTTCAGATCCGTTAATTATTTTTGAAAAATATAAACAGTTTCCTCACTTACGTTTTGGGTTTAGGGCGGCGAATAGGACAATTTGCTTGATCCGTCTCATATCACAAAAAAATACTTTAGAAATCGGTGGTAAACTGAAACTGCAGGCATGGCAATGATATTGACAGCTGCAGCAGCTATATTTGTCATTGACAGGGTATTTTTTTGTAATATGAGACGGATCAAGGAAAGTATCTCATTCGCCGTCCTAAACCCAAACCGTAAGTGAGGAATCTGTTTATATATTTTTTAAATAATTGACGCAGCTGAAAAGTCTGCAACTTTTTTCTGGTGCTAAGGAAGGTTATTTCTATCACAAAAAAAATCAGGCAATTCTAAAATGTTCATCCATTCCCCATTGACATGTTTACGTTTACACACTAGAAACAATTGACAAGCATACAGCACGAAGCTACACAGGATGTGCACTCCAACCGACGACCGCCGTGGCACGCCACAAGGGTTGGAGGAAGTCACGTGCCGCGATTCACATCATTATAATAACGTGTAAACAGCTACTTCTGTTCCGCTTCACTTTTAAACATCAAAACTCGACTGCCCATTTTTTTTTCTTATTAGGCTTGTCAAAATTATTCAGAAATCAGCCTGGAGGCGGGGTGAAACTGAATTTTGTTGAACTAACTCAGTGCGAAATCACTTTCGCCCTGGCCTTTGATGTCGAGTGCGCCAAAGGAATGTTATTCAGTAAAAACATGCAAATTCGATAAAGTATAACACAATATTACTGAGAGCAGCTGCCGAGCCCGCGCGACGGGCCGCGACGACGCTACAATACGTCGCGCATCGGAAAATGCTTTGAATATTATTTATCTGCCCCGACCCTCCGACCCGCCTCGGTCAAATAACTACCGTACAGTTTTATTAACTCCAAACAGATATCCGATCACTTGGCATACTAGTTTGAAACGCGAAAGTTCTACAACGGAAACTGAAGTAGAATACTTGAAATTTCATAAAGACAAATACCTATTTAGCGTTATGGGTTAAAGTTGAAATCAATAGGAATTGAAAAACCTAGAAAATAACACAAATTTAAATCTAGCAACAATAAAATAAAATAAATCCAATACAAATACGCCTTAGTGTATGTGTATATGGTTCTCCCTTGTTAGACCTAACAAAACCCCCTACTGTTTCACTAGACCTAATGCATTTTTTTCTTAAATAGTAAAGTTTTGATTATTCCAAAACAAACCTAACCTAAACCTTATATTTGATGATATTCAAAGAAAACCCGAAAAGTTCACTGTTTCCAAGGAAATTGCATTAGATCTAGTGAAACATTAGGGCTAAAGTTGTTAGCTCTAAAAAAGGGAGACCCTGTGTGTATACCAGAGCTCAATAAAAGAAAACAGCATAGAAAAAATAACTATTAAGATGTAATCAGAAACAAACAGGTGAATAATCTGTGTTTGACCAATGGGCACGTTTATTAGAAATATGATGGGAGAAATATTTCTCAAAACTATTCGTACGATTGCAACAGGAAAAAAGCGGCCAAGTGCGAGTCGGTCTCGCACATGAACGTTCCGTGAAATAAATTGATTACTTAAGACGTATAAAAAAAAAACTACTCACTAGATCTCGTTCAAACCAATTTTCGGTGGAAGTTTGCATGGTAATGTAGGTACATCATATATTTTTTTTTAGTTTTATATTTCTCTTATTTTAGAAGTTACAGGGGGACAAACATTTTACCACTTTGGAAGTGTCTCTCGCGCAAACTATTCAGTTTAGAAAAAAATGATATTAGAAATCTCAATATCATTTTTGAAGACCTATCCATAGATACCCCACACTTATGGGTTTGATGAAAAAACGGACCCCTAAAACTTAATGTTTTTTTTCGATTTTTGTGTGAAAATCTTAATGCGGTTCACATAATACATCTACTTACCAAGTTTCAACAGTATAGCTCTTATAGTTTCGGAAAAAAGTGGTTGTGACATACGGACGGACAGACAGACATGACGAATCTATAAGGGTTCCGTTTTTTGCCATTTGGCTACGGAACCCTAAAAATGTGCTCGTATCTACATATGTAGATATGATAACAGTTAAATTTCCGCAAGCCCGCTCGCGGCGTTACTAACGAAATGAAATTCCGCAGAGCATACCATGCGGACGCGGAGCGGCGACCGCAACTTGACACAATACCGAGACTATCCAATAACTATAGCTGGATTCACGCCCAACACCAGGTTATTGAGAGAAAGAGATTATTTCGATCGGAGTTATTGAGACGAGAAAGATGGAATCAAGGAGCTTGTCTAACGAATTGTAGTAATCATAAGTATCATTTAAAAACAATGTGCATACTTACATCATTGCATAAGTATGTAATAAATAATTTAGGATAAATGAATATTGCCAGGTTCAAGTCTTTCAGTGATTTACTCCACCTATTTTAAAACGCGGGTTTACAAACAATTAGTTATTCCATAATATACGAACCATGGCTGCAGGTAGCGATTTGTAATCCGAATAGGGGAGTTATCGAGTGCGCAGAGAGAGTTGGTGTCGATGCTAATCGAGAGAAGAAGTTGCGATCGACCCCGACAAATGCGGTTCAACACACAAACTTCCTCCTGCAGAGTTCACCGAGCCGGGGAAGCCTCTAGCTATTCCCAATATGCACCGATACAGGTTGATTTGCAGATATGATGCAATATAGAGAGGCGACGACAGATGACTAAGTATTGTACGCCAATAAGTTTTGACAAAACAATAGATACGTTTATATACAAATACTTCGTTGTTAAAAGAATGAATCTGCTCTACTACGATATTGTATTTCGGTAATTAGTGGAAGGGCCCGCATTTGCACGTGTATATTAGTAGATTTGAAACTGTTACGAGAACATGGATTTGCGGAAGGGTTCAAATTAGCCGTAAACCGTCACCATAATTAACAGACCCGGCGACATCAAGAAGGCAACGCGACAAGTCGTGTCGCGGCCTTCCGCTCCACTTGTCAAAGGCTCCTCGATCCACTACTAAGATATTATATTCAAGTTGAGACTTCCCAGTTGTACACATTCTATTTTAGTGAGTTTGGAAGGACGAAGTTCCGACTGCCGACAGTTCAGATCGCTGCGGATTGCCGGCACAATCTCACCCCTGTTTAAGGTTTTAAGCCAACCAAACTGAACTTGCAAAAATTAAAAGTTTCCAACTTGGCAGTCAAACTGTTCAAAACTTGTTTTAAATGTTTAATTTATCTTTTAGATTTCAATAAAAAGGTTGTATTTGCTTGGTGACGCAAAGGAAAAGTTGAACCACGTCGGTTTTGAAAATCGTGAAGTTTAATCGTCTTTATATATAATTTCAATACTAAAATGGATACAGGAATAACAAATATCCAAAGATCGAAATCGAACCTCAAATTTTCTGTGCATAATTGAATGCGAAATCATTATGAATTATTGAAATTAATGTTCCAGCTTTTGGGTATCATTAGAGGCGGCAGGGCGCGAGCCGACAGCGATTTGTCGCTGTCTGCGGGCCGCCTATTAAATTAACTTATTGTCGGCACTTCGTGCCTTAAAGCGCGCCTCGAGCTAGGTCACGTACTTCGGAACGTTTTTAAGCGCACTTCCGTTTTTTGAGTCGCTCACGCCAGTATGAAATTTCTTATAACACTGCCGGCAGATTTACTATGCCGAGCCCTACCTCCACATACATTTTTGTTAAGCACTAGCGGCTAAAATATGTTGTATGTTTTTATAATCTTAAATATATGAACATACAGCTTCACACATCTCTAGTGGATACTCACCCTTATGGCTTCTATTACTGAAATATCCGTTTCAAAATTGTTTGGTAGATTGCTTTGATAGCTAAACACATACCTATCCCGAGGTAAAGGTGGCAAACTAGAATTATTTTAATTAGAGTGTGCCAAGAGTGTGCTTGTGTTATGCCCGTGGGCATCCGAGCGTTGCTGTTTACTTATTTGCTATAAGATATGTGTCGCGAGTGTGCTTGTGTTATTAAATTCTCGTCTTTTTCCCTAATCTCGTTCTCGACACGCCCCGCGGGCCCTCATCGGAAATGGCATTATTTCCCAGTCGGAGCCCCACAGCGGTCACCGGATATTCCCCGCTACCAATCCTCCGGCCACCCCCAAACTCATGTTTGAGAACTTTCATCTATTTCCGTACCGTACATTTTTACATTTCTTTGTCTTGTGCGAACAAGCGATTACAGCGGAACTTAATAGATCGTAGACGATTGATAAATATAAATTAATAAATATTTGCGGAAACCTTACACAAATCGATGACGTTTCCTACAGTCGGAAGAAGTATCTGATTCTTTTTTACTCGTACAAGCTTTTATATTAAGGATAAGTTTAGGTTATTAAACATTTTACAACATGACTATCATCATCAAGCAAGGAGTTTTTAGATACTCATATTTCATCTCAATCCTCTTACAACCTGTAAGTATTATACAACATTTCAAATAAAACATTCCTTTTCAAGTATAATTTTCGGGAGAGTTCATGCATTGGCTCATTAATCGCTTGCCAAAATAAAACCACTTGGAACGAGGCCCGCAATAGCATGCAAATAATTTAATCTTATTAAAGGCAGCGCTAATGAAGTGAACCGACATAAGTCAGCCGCTAATGAAAGGAAACACAATCCTTGTTTACTTGCGCCATTCAACCAGGCATTGTTCGCAGGATGGTTCATATTGCGTTGCCTAACGGTTTTCACAATGTTTTCTATCGCCGCAGGTATTCCGGCTATCAGAAAATTCGATATCATCCCGTAATATAAAAACACATTAAAGGTCATCAGAAAAACAAAGCATGAGAAGAGTAGGTATATGCAATATTGAGGAAACAGTAATACAATACTATTTTGACCACAATTCACGAGAGGTCATATTGTTCACAAATAATAATTAATAATATCGTTAGTATATGTAGGTAAATATTGTTTGAATAAGCAAGCATTTGTTATCGTAATACGATTGTTCCAGTTTTACAATAGAAACCCGTAAAAGATTTAGGTACGAACACACAAAACAAATGCTAAAAGATATCAAAGAGCCGCAAACAGCTTCTTAAAAACGGGGGTATTGTGAAGTTGTTTCACAAACACTTTGAACATTTCTCACGTTCCCGATATTTGTCGCGCCGGTCTCATTGTATGGAAAGTTGGACTCGCCACCTGCGAGAGCTTATGAGGACGTCTGTCCTCTCATTGTTCCACAACTTCCTCCCTACAACTTCTGCCCTCACTTATTGTGCGAACTCATATCTCTTTCATTTTTAAATTTCTAAGTATCAAAACGTGTTGGAGATATTAGCGTCTCGAGTGCTGCTACAGGAAAATAAAACCGTTTCTATACGTACATAATTTACGAAAGATCCTCGTAAATTAGGGCCGCACATTTTCACTCCTATATGTCGTCACATAAGCCCAGCGTATCCAAATACGATTTCATCAAATTAGCGAAATATGAATAAGTACGAGTATCTGCAGACAATAAACAATGGTAGAATGTTCCTGAAAATGCGACGGCGGAAATTCGTTTTGTGTGATACGCGTGCCGTGTACCGACTTGGGGATCGCACTCGGCTTTCATGCAGTTATGATGATGAAGTATTGCTTACGCTATCCTAGTTTACTATAGTGCTATTCTCTCTTGCGAGCCATTGTTATTGCGCGCGGACTGTTGAAATATTGTGGCGCGAAATAAGTGTTTTCAAAACGGAAGAGGAGTGCACAAAAATCATCTTTGTGGCGGAGTGTTATAGAGATGGCAGGGAATGTTCATTTAGGATTTAGTTTTTCAGCTGGCGGGCGGGGTGGTTTTGCGAATCAAGTCTTGTGTATAGGAGGACAAAGTTGTGTTTTGGTTGGCACGGTGGTCGCAGGTGGCACAATCCTGGAGCCGTCGCGGGCGTGAATCACGGGCGGTGCATCGCGCCGCATACATCTTAGCTCACTCAGTGTCACACCTCGTTGCTCTTTACAAATTTACTCCCAGCGTTTATGATTTACACAAGTTAGAGCAACATGTAGTTCAAAATTTTGCGTAGTTCGTTTACTCTGCTAATATGCCGTTAGGTACTGTATGTATTATCATAGTCGTCGTTGTAATTACATACTTAATTAAGCTTTCAATCCATTGTTTCTTAAACGCTGTCACTCTCAGCTCACTGCTGAATATACTTATATGTCAAGGCAAGTTGCTATAGAAGCTAATTGAATTAGAAGTCTAAGGTGAACGTGATACTCCTAACTATAGGTATTATTCGTATGACGCTCGGGGACGGAGTACGGCCGTCCATTAAGGTTTCAGTGTCACACACAATGGCACACAATGGGCGCGACGGACAGCCTGACGCTTTACCTACAATGAATGCGACACTAATAAACTATAGCTTATACGTTTATACGTGGCTAAAATATCGGACTATATGGGTAGTTCGATATTAATATTATATATATTTTAGCAAATATCTGTTATACTGTTATCTCAACGAAATATAAAATACTGGTATCTATAAGCCCATTCCTGATGGACACTCCGTCGGGAAACGAGTGTTACAGTTGGGGTGCATATTGTCCAAAAAAGGACGGATTGTTGGTCAAACAAACGCCCCGGTTTGATAAATTTACGCTTGGTCAACCCGAGGGTCGAATGGGTGGTTTACTTACTCATATTTTTGTATTCATTTCTTGTAGGTAATTTCGTTCTAAAATCGTTTCTGTATCTTTCGGAGTAAGTACGTTACAAAACACACAAGACATTAGGATGAGGTTGACAGGTCCTCAAAGTAACTGCACTCAATTCGATTCGGCTGCTTGCCGCGTCTTGTTCAAACATCTCAGCCGCCGCGCCAAACATATCAGTTTCCGAGGCTCAGCGGCGCACCTCGGCAGTCCTGTTTGTGCGAGCAAATATGAGGGAGGAAGGGTGAAGTAAAAAATGGAGAAATGCGTCCCGAATAAACACAAGAGAAATAACGACATCAAACAATAATTGAAATCATAGCTCGCATGGCAGAGGGCTCTAATGCGCTCTACAAGCCACACGCCGTGGCGGAGGCGGCGCCTTGCGTCTTATAAAGCGCACGTCGTGTGGAGAGGTTATTACAGATGCTCCTTACAATATCATCACCGATGCGATCTTGCAAACGACTTCATATCGAAAAGGGCAATCAGTGTGTGAAAAAACCGCCAATTTGAGGTTGCTAACACACGTCGTAGCTATTAATCTCGGCAAATCGAATAAAAGGTAATAGAGGCTCGCCGAGGGAGAGGAAAGATTGCCTTCATTCTCAATGGGCGACTCGAGCCCTATGCGGTCGCGATACCATTATTAGTGAGTTAACTCAATTTGCGGCATATTGTTTGAGAGGAGCTTAATAACAGAGGCGAGAGGTCGCGGGGCATCGTCATGACTACCCTTGATCCGCGCCGCTCGCCCCACACTCAGCTGGAGTTTCCACTAACTAATACCTACGCGGGAAAACATGTGTCCCTTTTATCATAGCTTCATTTAGCACAATGAAACCAATTGGGAGAACATACAACGCCCAAGTACACAAAAAAAACAGTTTATTAACTATCAACAAAAATAATCCCAAACCATAAATGCGAGATATTGAAACAATACATATTTTTAACCGACTTCTAAAAAGGAGGAGGTTATACAGGATGGAAATAGGTTTTGGGTCAGTGAGGGCAGCTACCAGATCCCGTGTTGCTAGGCGAAAATGTTTATAGGAGACCTTCCTTCGATTTCAAATTGATGAAGATTGGTGTTTACAGATTTTGAAAAAAACATACAGGTTGCGAGAAAATTGTAATTTTTGACAAACTTTTTTTTGATGCCAGTCGATCCCATTCTTGGCCAGGATCAAAAGCTTGTATGGGACCAAAAATAAATTTCCGGCTAGAAAAGCCATAAATCGAGAAAAACTTTCCCCATACAATTCGTATGAAAATGAAAAAAAGTCAACTTTCGGTAATGTACAAAAAAGCCAGAAATTACTGCTCATTCTCTCCATAGTAAATGTATGAAAACAGCTGTCTTTAATTTCTAGCTTTTTTGTACATTACCGAAAGTTGATCCCAAGGAAACTATTGATACTGGATAGAAATGGAATCGATTGACACAAAAAAAATACATGTAAAAAAAACTTTTTCTCGATTTATGGCTTTTCTAGCCGGAAATTTATTTTTGGTCACATACAAGCTTTTGATTCTGGACAGGTATGGGATCGATTGGTATCAAAAAAAAAGTTTGTCAAAAATGACCATTTTCTCGCAACTTGTATGTTTTTTCTAAAATCTGTAAACACCAATCTTCATTCATTTGAAATCGAAGGAAGGTCTCCTAAGACCATTTTCGCCTAGCAACACGGGATCAGGTAGCTGCCCTCACTGACCCAAAATCTATTTCCACCCTGTATGTCCCACTGTATGTATTAAATGAATATGATTCCAACGACTTTTAGCAAGGCAGCTAAGGAAGCATCTGAAACGCAGTATCGGGCATACGCCTTTACAAAATGTTTACGGCAAGACCGAAAATAATTTGTCCATTGAGAGTTATTTAACAGTTAACATTAGGTTTGTTTATTTACACCGCCGAATCTCCCCTTCGCAAAAACTACTTAAAAAGACGAGATTGGTCTTAAATTCGAACTGAACCTAACCCTACAATAATCCTTAAAGCAAGTGAGTAAAGCAGGAATTACCAAAGCAAGGGGTTGGCCGTTACTGGTGGAGTATGAATACAATTTGGAGTAAATTATTAAAACGGGCTGTCGACCAAACGAAATTAATCGAAAGTATTCTCTCAGAATTTGAAACGGAGGCGGAGAGGCCCTTGTAGTTTACTGGCTATGAAGCCGGCACTCGATCTGGCCGGGCCGAGCCGAGCGAGTCGCACCAACACTTAGTAAATTAACCAATTATTGGGTTACGATAATAAAATACCTACCTTAATTTACCTGCAAGTTCCAAAATTGTATCAATATTTGAGTAAAGTGGTAAAACAAAGACAAACAAATTGATATTAAATTAAGAGTAAGATATAGGTCTGACAAATGAATTAGTCTCATATTTTGCTTATGTAGTGTCAGTGTAATGGCAACAAGGACGAGTGGCGGGGACAGCGCCGCGGGGGACCGGGCCCCGGATGTCATGGAAAAATTGCTACTTCCGGGCCGGGGCACAAAAAGGGCCGTCTGCGATATTATTATCAAGTGTAGTGACCTCCGTTACGAGCAGTCCATCAAAAAATATGTCAGCTAGTGCAGATTCGTGATACAATAAAAATACAAAGGCCAACTCCCTTTTCAATGGGAGATAAATTCGGGAGGGAGAGGTTTTGATAAGTTTACTTGCTTAATTATATTTCTTACTTGACTTTCAACATTAGAATTAAATATAGGGTGAAAGAAAGTAATTGTAATGTCGCATGCAATTATAAGTCACTAAATAGGTATACCATTTCAATTTTATAGCCTGCGTTTGCAACTTTACCGAAAAGTGCTTTTGATATAGGAATTATACATATACCTATCAATGTATTTGCCCGATAATGGGGAAGGCGAATCCTATCAAAATTACTTTAATAAATGATACCAAAATCGTTTTACGTAACGTGAATTTAATAACGACCATAACATAGTTAAATTACCTAATATTATTTTTACATATAAGAAAGGTGAAGTGTACAGTTTATGGTGTACCTTATAAATAAAATAAGAATGCATGCAGCCTCGCTCCAGGCGCCTCAAATGTTACATATCTTTAAATTCCATTATATTTCGTGTCCCAAACTTTGTAACAAGATAAAACGACGATATTAAAAGAAGGCACAAGTCTTATAAGTAGGTCCAGCGAACTGAAATGGCCAATATATTTTTTTGTATCGGACCCACGACTTTTTTATTAGGCCTGACGGTTTTTGGCGGTAAAATACACTTGCCATTCTGTTTTAAAAATAAAAGGCGGGAAACCACTATAAATTTTACGTTCAGCAATTTACAAATTATTTCCTCCGTTTTTGAGAAAAGCACTATGTAGGATTTTGTGGCAATAAGTAGCAATAATGCTCGACAATAAGGTACTAATATTCATTTTACTATGGACGCAAAAAGCGCCGTCAATAAAACGCTACGCACACTGCGCGTATAATCATGCAAATTCTAAGCCTACCTATGTCGTATACGACAGCACAGGGTCCGCTGCGATTGTCCCGCTGTACTGTTGGCAGCCTGTCTGGCTGCAGCCTGTCAGTGTGCCAATTTCGCGGCATTCACAACAAATTACGTATTAAAGCGAGTGGAAGTGCAAACAAAACGGCCGTGTTCGTGACGTGAATCGCGGGCGCTACGTGAGCGTAACGGAATTATAGTTTTAATTTTTTGTTTTAATAAATTTATAGATCTGTTCAGGGCAGTTAGTTAAGCGGCAATTACACTTCGTCGTTCGCCGCATGCTGCCTGCGGCGACCGCAAAAGTGTAAAGAACACGTTAGTCGGCCGCATTCGGCGATCGACAGCTAATAAGTAATAGCCACACAGACTTATTAAATGTCAAGACGACGTTTGTTGGCCTAAGTAGTTTAAAATGAATTCGGCGACCGCATTAGGTGAACGACGCAGTGTAATTGCCGCTTTACAAGGGAATATTTACGTCATTTCTCATTTCAACAGATTTTAGTGTATTTTCAGACAGATTTTCATATATTTTAAATTATACAACACATCGAAAATACTAAAAAGTAAACTACCAATTGTTACACTGGGCCAAAATTGTTACATTAGACCAAATAAATATACAAACTGTATAAATTACTTGGAGATTTAAGAACTGTAAATGTATTATTCTTTTATTTCCATAAATAGGTATTAGAAAAAAATGCTGAGATAATTTCTTCTTCAGTTGTTTTTAGTATAAGAAAAGAATTGTTAGAGAAGATTACCCCAATTAGCTGTGCTGAAAATTACTAATGATCACCATATTTATTAAAGGATTCTTGAAAAGGTTTTATTCTATTGTTGATGTTATTAAACTTATGTTTTCAACTAAAATAATTTAAAACGGGTAAAAATAAACACGGTTTATCTTTTACTTCGATTGGAATAAACATTTCAAGAAATCATATACAAAATCATTATCTCATCATTAAATCATTATCAGAATCTTTAGGTTAAGTTAATAAAATTGTATTTTCATTTTGATTCCAAATAAAAAAAAAACTTATTTTTAATGCGTAGAGAAACGATGTCAAAGAAATTCTCACTAAGTACTTATTTTCGAAGCACCACCAACAAGCTCCGATCGGAAGAAAACCGTAAACTCGAAAAATATCCGATTACACGCCAATTAAAAAGAAAAACTTGCAGCGCTTTGTCCAGGTATCGAGTGAACTGTCATAGTTTACAATCGAATCACAATTAGCTGCAGCGAGGTCAGCTCGATGTCAGCTCGATATCGGATACCTGTGCTGTGATGTTGACTCCTTTTAATTAGCGCATAGATACGATGTCACCGTAGGTACTGTAACCCGTAGAAATGTTCAAGTTGTAGTAAAGACCAATTAAATGACTTAAAGATTTGTCACGCGTGTCAGAAGCTGTGACAAACAATCTCGGCAAAGGAGTTACATCGCTTCATGGCGTACTAAGTAACACATGTCTCTAAAGGCGTGCACTAGCAAAGCGTTAAAAAGCGCAAAAATACTGCGCTAAGTAAATAAATGTCACGCATGGAGGCGTTCAGTCTAGTCGCCTGCCGCCGAGACAGCCCGCAGAGTCTACGACTCGTCGTGAATGCCTAATTACGTCACGACAAAGAGTAAATAACTTTTCTATTTGCGACGGGGTCGCGTTCGGTAAAACATTAATCATGATTGAGCTAAGTGGCTTAATACTGGAGGGATAATGGCAATGGTCGGTGGGGGGCGGCGCCGCACCGTCGCGCGGTTGGAGGCCGCACTACCGTAGCGCCATATGGGTTTACGTTAGATGAATGTGACATTATGTTTCGATTGAGAGGAGTTATTGATGTATATGTCACCGTTAGATTGTGAACACCGTTAGTTTATTATCTTACTCGCGATATTATAAACTGTCGAAAAATTGTGAACTGTCAAAACCGTTCACAATTTAACGCAATATTTTTCGTTAGTTTATAAACTTTCAATGTCGAATCGTCAAATTGTGAACCGAGGTCAAATCGGCTTGCTACGGAACGTACACAAAGACTAGGTAGGTTAGGTCAGCAAGGTATCTTCATTTGCCCGAAGGGCAAAGCGCCCAGAAATAGGAGCTCCGCGCAGCGGGGCTCCGTCGACACTGCTGGGTGCCAAAATAAATGGAATATACATAATGTCTGAATGACAAAAAAAACCATCATGTTGTGACGTAAGTGGAAACTGATGCAAGTGGAATAATTCGCTCAACCAAACAGCGCACAGGTTGCGTTCCCAGTCAGACAAATTTGATTCAGTTCACAGTTTGACGATATGACATTGTTAGTTTATAAACTAACGAAAATGAATGCGTAAAATTATGAATTATTTTGGCAGTTCACAATATTCCGTCAGTTTACAATATAACGGGTTAGATTATAAACTGACGGTTTTTAGAATCTAACGGTGACATATACATCGGTGAAGAACATGCTTGCCCGTAACTTTTCGGTAAAAAATACCGTCTAAATTGCCCTAACGCCGGTCGCATAGTGACATTGCTACTTTGGCTTATGGTCGCCGTGTCCCAAACAGCCACTAAATCAAATCCAATATCGCTCTTTTCTCTTTTATAAATGCACATTTTTTTATTTTTAATAATATAGCAAAGGAGCAACGTATAATAGGCAGATCATCCAAACTAATTGGGATCGTAATCGGATGGGTGCCACCATGGAAGAAAACTAACTCTGTATCTTCTCGATAATAACAATATATTTCAACTGCTAACATTAAGGTAAATCTGATTGCTTTTGTATATTTAGATAATTGACCCGATACAGTTCGATCGTTCAGTCTACTCCTCGAAACACTAGTTAGTTCAGGAATAAAGGCCCGATGCCTCGTAAATGGAAAACACAAACATCGGTTAGAGGCTCGCCCGCAGGCGCCCCGCACTGTTATTGTTTGCGAACCAAAACTAAACCGGGCAGGAAGCACGAAACAAACTTGAGAAGAAACCCTTGAGGTTAGACAAAATATATGTTAATTTCGGCTTCTTCCTTAATAGGAATGTATTTTTAAAAATGTTTGCCGATGAGGGTGCCTCTCTTGAGCGAAAAGCGCCGGTTGAAACTATCCGTCAAAAAATATTGTTGACAAGAACTCTGCATATAAATAATTTAATCACAAGAGTAAAAATGCCTCGGGCAAATTCAGTAAATACGTATCAACACCGGCAGGCGTCATAGTTTAGTCGATGTATTATATTTTGGTTAGAAAAAGATCAAATAGAGCCTTGAATACTGAAGTCAAACTCTTAAATAGTTGAGCTTTCATATCTTCAAAAAAACTGTTAGGTACTTTTATTGCCTTTTTAATGTATATTATTGGAATCGAAAATGGTATCGGTTCGTTTGCTGTAAACTTGTCTGTTAGACTATCAAATCATATAGAGCTTTTAAATGGACCGAACCTTTAAAACTACATAAGTTCTATTTTGCAAGCCACACACGTGCTCTTCAGAGAAAATTGTAATAAGGGTTGCCGTTGTCGGATATTACCGGGAGAGCTATGGGTATAGTTATTTATTACTTAAATGTACTAGTTTTCTGAATGTTTATTAATTATTTATTAATTAAGCTGTTTATATTTTACGTGAGTTAGTAGAGTAGTTAGTATTTATTGTAATTGTTAAATAATAGTATATTTGTAAGATATAAAGGAAAAGGGGTGCTCAATACTTTTGGCCAAGGCTGTGTGTGTTATGTGTGTCTATAATCCAATATAGGATCGGCGCTGCACATGTCAGTGTCTAAAATATATAATATAAATCTACAACATTGAAATACTAATCTATAAACAAAATGTACTTAGGTAGTAAACTGTTTCTAAACTTTCACAAATATTATAACGGTTCACCAGTTAGAAAAGCAAAGCAACGCAGCACTGATGCACAAGTGCATGGAGTCTAGAGACTCCACGAAAGTGGCACTCGAGCCGCCGCGGGAGCCAGCAGGGGGCGGGCACCTCGAGAGCTTTTCCTTGTCGCCGCGCATAACGCTAAACGATAATCTTGATATGCCGAGGATATTGCGGTACACTTCCGATCCGTAAACGGCAACAATTGCCGTCTATCGCCGCTAATGGAGCCCGACCTCCGAACCGCCTGTTGCATTACCTCCGACCGCTCGCAATGTGGCTTGAGAAATTTTCGGTAGACGGGTCCAAACCGATATTTATTTACCCTCGCGTTTAAAGTGTCTGCAAGTAGGCCGAAGGAGCACCTTTTTTACGATTCTGGCAAAAAATGCTAATAGTACTTAGGTAATTGCTATTACGCAGTGGTTGAAGGTTGGTTATAGTTTCCACTTGCCTTGCAATATTTGATGTTGATGGAGAAGAGAGAGCGAGAGTGTGGAGCTCAGAGGAACTTTTGGAAATCCTCTTATAGATTCAGAAATACTTTGAATATTTTATTCACTCACACTCTCGATATACATAAAAGTTGCTATGCCTATGATCATTCTCTCATGTCGCACATAATTAATATATGGCTTATCTTAACATGTATTATGTAATGCTTTATCGTTCTATTTACTACTTGATATGTGCCTCATCGGCACAATGTAGATTAACTGAATCTGAATATGAATAATAAATATAAACAGTACGAGTATACCTATCACATCACCGTCATAAGTTATGACTGGCAGGACCTACCCGTTTTTAAAGATTTCCCTTCTGTTTGATTACCCTGCGACTACTATTTATTCACGTGTCGTTATTTCACCGACAAAAGTTTCAACGAATGCATTGTTTCGCAGAGTTTTCATTTCATCTAATATTTGTTAGTCGGAAACCGTAATTTTTTTAGGTACAGATAACCCATACCCATTATATGTAGAGCCCATTAGGCTAGATTGGGTGTGTTTTATAACAATCCAGGAAAATTTACTGATTCTGAAAAAAATGGTTTTCGATGTAATGAAAATTCTGTGAAACATACATTCAATGGAATATTTGTCGGTAAAACAAGGTACGCATTTAATTATTATTAAATGTTTATTTATAACTTATAGCAATTAATTCGAGAAACCGAGGAACGATACGAAATTAGAACTTTAAGCCCCAATCAAGTTCGAGAGCTGACGTTAAGTATATCAAAGGTAATCTGCAAATATTTTTTTATAAGCGCCCATCTAATTCCGAAGATTGATCGTTAAAATAATTTCGTACCTATATGTAGGTATTCGCGCGGTAAATTGGCGGAGCTATTGAAAAGCGGAACGAGCGAATACCACGAGTATTTGACGTTAAAAGTCACGCGTAAAAAGAGGCCACTTTGTGAGGATTCTTTCCAATTGCGCTTTGATAGGGCATCACCTTTCAGGGTGGACGGGGAGCCGCGACAACAACTTCGATACGTTTTCAGTGTCCTTAAGTCGGCCTCCTTATGATTCGGCGGTTATATTCAAAACGTTAGCTTAAGAGATGTGGCTTGCTTGGAAGAATATAAAACAATGCCTATTTGTTCTGAGTCACTTATGGATCATGAGATTCATGAGTTGTGGACTACCCCACCTAACAATCGAATATCGCTCAAGGTGTTTTGATTAGATCCGCGATTTCCATGAGAGCTCGCGGCAAGTTTTCTATTTAGCATTACTTTACCATACCTAAATATAGTTAACACACACAACTTTTTGCGACATTGTATAAGTAAATACCCATAAATGGAAATAAACTAGCCTTATAAAGTTCCATGAGTTGTAGAGTTCAGACAGCGAGGAAGTGCGCATTACGTTTACGTCTGACTTGATAATTGGAAATGAACGGATGGCGTTCGGGCGGCGAACATCCTATCAGCTAATGAGCGACAACACTCACGGACCGATGGTTCATTTAGACAGGTGAGCGCTACGAAAGTGTAGCAGATATGTAGCTTCGTAGAAGTGCTACGGCGTTCTACGACACTGCAGGACAACGGAGCAATTCAAGCAGTAAACAACAATTTTTTAATACAGTTGCTCAAAAAGTGCTACTTTACGTAGCCGTTTAGCGTACGGAAAGTTGGTTTTCGCGAACTAGTGCTTTTTACTTTTCCACGTACTTTTTACATACAGTTGCGAAAAAATAAGAAAAACAACAAGTAAGGAATTGGAGTTGACAAATAATGAAGTTGTTCAAAAATATTTTTTTTTAATATTGTTCTTCCTTACTTGTTGTTTTTCTTATTTTTTCGTAACTGTATTGAAAAACATCGTTCGATACACGTGCGGAAATGTCATTATTCACTCGTCCCGAGTCCCGTCCCGATATCTCGGTACTCGTAACGTTTTCGATGGTAGTGCGGAAAGTATTCCACACTACTATCGAAATGTACTATTACAACACAGCGAAAAATACTAGTGAGTCTGTGTATATTATTTATCTAACGAGCGAAGTACAGCTTGCCCCGAAAATCGATCGTATGTCCGATGTCCCGCTGTCCGGCTGTTCTCCTCTACATGCCGCATTTTTCAACCGATTCTCGTGAAATTTTGTGAACGGGTACAATAATTTTATATAGACTTTTATTGTAGATCCACTTCTTCGTAATTAAAAAAAATGTTGTTTTTATAGACAGTCTAGCGATTTCTGCAGCTCACAGATCCACTAGTGTATTTAATCATTTACATTATTATATCTGCATTAGGCGTCATACAGGGCGAGTTAAATGAGCCTATAAAGGAATCTTGTCAACAGCACTTGAGAGCAACTCATGATGATGATAATGTAAATAACATAATCTGACTGCAAATATTCATTATTTTTGAAATTACACAGTGATACTAACACTTTTTATTTGCGTCTTACTTTCTACGATTCAGATATAAATAACACGCATAAGCCCGTGTCATCAATATTTCCCAAGGTGCATATCGGGGGAATAGCAATATAAGCATAGCATGAATGATGCTTCGCTTCAGCGCACACAGTACGAGGAATCTTATATTGGCCTAATACGGCAAATGCTTTAGAAATGAGACAGTTTTCAAATGCAGTTAACATTACATTGATATTGTTGAAGAGGAGCGCAGTTGCGGGACTAATATTGATGCATCTACCATTTTAAGAATCCTGATCAGATGATGCTTTTGGTGCAGAAATGCATGAGTTACATTAGAAAACATATTAAGTGAGTGATTTCTACCAAATTCCTTGATATTTATATTCTGATAAGAGGGCCTTTTAAGAAGTTCAAGGTATCAAAAACAAACAAATCGATCAACAACAAACAGTGATGGAGCCCTGGGGATGCACTAAAATGCAGTAAAATTTCGAAGTTATACAAACTTTATTTTCTGGAAGACGGTTGTAAAATAATGTTGCTATTTATTATTTATCCTATCCTGTACTACATATATTGGTGTGATCTAAAATCTTTGTTATCACGTTCTTGAAGAAGGCTATTAGAATTAGGAACAAATTTGCAATAAAGGGTTTTACGGGGGCGTATTAAGCCTCAAATGTGTACAAAATGAGGCACTAAGTAAATAAAATTAATTCAGACAACAAAAATATAAAATTACCTTTAAAATATTCAAATTGAAAACGGACAAAAACCGGGCGCCCGGCGCAGAATTACAGAAACCGTCCCTGATAGCGTAAAAATCTTGGTAACCCAACAACAAACAGCATTCGAAAACGAAACCAAACAAAATTCGCTCCGGGTAGATGTGCGCGGGGCGCGAGCGAGCGGTCCGGGCTCACAATGCTGATTGAAAGCAAATAATGAAATCATAGGGCACGGAGCCGAGCCCGCAAATACTGTGAAAAATTGCACTCGAGCTCGCACAACAATGAATGCACACAAGACAATACCGCTAGTTATGTGTTTGCGGGTGTCTGAACACAATCGTGCGTAATTCATCGTTAATTATCTCTCATCTTCACGTGTATTGTATTGTACACACATACTTTTATTGTGTGTGATACGGGAAGATACTATTTATTCACTCTTCTAAAGGAATATTGTGGTTTTGACAGTCGTGTAATCAAACATTTGAATCGACAAAATAATGTCTAAACAAATTAAAACAGATCTGTGTACCTACCAACTCGACCAGACAAGAATAATGTGCACAAAGATAAGGACATAAAATTTTGTCATTTAAACTCAGATTGGTCAAAGCTGGGCTTAAAAGGAAACGATACTAAAACGCGTCCTGTATTGGTATTTTATGGTATTCGAGGAAAGTAAATAAAATATCAAAATCATTGCAACACGAGACGTTCAAAAGATCACGGTGCTCAATTTGTCTTTAAATAGCCAATGGTATTTAAGTTCAACGAACGCAAAAATTCGGCCTCAACAGCTTAAATATTTTAAATAATACGCCATTAATTGCGAAAATTATAGAACTTTTAAAACCCTTCCACAAATATTTCAAACGTATGAAAACTGAACTATTAACAAAATAACAGTGTTTTTCCATTGATTTCAATTCAGCACAATAACTTATTCCTGGAAAATAAATTAAATTAGCATAGCGAACAACATATTCAGGTACACATATAATATCCTGAAATGTATAATAGCCAGACACGGCCTTTGTACATGTGATATTGTTGCAATGTCCATTTGACTGCAAGTATCACATTTAGAGTTTCATAAAAGGGCTCCGGGAACTGTCAGAGGTATGCAACGGTTTCGGGGCTTATTATGCACAATGTAATTACTGCACTATTTATTATGTGAACGGTAAAGAGATATTGAATAGGATAACTACTACGTATCCATCGTAAATATTTTGATAGAGTTACGAACACCAACATTTTCTAAAACTCAAGCTTTCATGAAACAAATCCTCTATTATAGGCACTAAGAAAAGCCACGACACAGTGATAGCACACGATTTTCACATGTAAATTTTCCAAAATAATTCATATATAGCGTTAAGGTATCCCCTTGTTTCATTTACCAGCGTTTCATCGAATGATTATTATCACAGAATTTTCATTTCATTCATTGTGAAACCGTAAAAAGGATGTATTTCGAAAACAATCCCAGAAAGCTAACGGCATCGCGTAAAAAGGTTTCTACGAACTCTAAAGAATTCAACGAAACGAAAGTTAAGCTCTAGTCTTGCAAATGCACATATTCAATATGTTATGCTAAGAAATCTCACATGATACTTAATGAAAAATATAAAAAAAATACTGGGAACGCGAAGAGATTCCTCAATTTACCTCGAATTTGGACACAATGTGAAACTTAAATGCATTACATGTTCCACTACGTGACGATGTTTAAAAATAAATAAACAAAGAAAACTATGTCAAAGTGCATCATTAAAACTTATTAGATAAATAAATACTTATATTTTTTGAAATATCGGATAATGTATTTCCACAGTGTGACGACTAGGGACAAAACCACTCATATTTTCTATCATATTGTGAATTACGAGTACCACCGTAATTTTAAAGGACGACTGTGTTTATTCTTTAGATTATACAAAATGCTTTAATGGAAAAATACGAAAAAAACTTTAAGTCATTGTAAAGACATAGTTAAATTAAATAGAAATGATGCTTTATACCATTATCAATGTATGGTGGGTTTGGGATACTTTGCGTGTTCAACAGTGATAAACCTGTCAATGAGTCAAGTCGATACGACATCACGGTTATCATAAGCTTGTAACACTATTGGATCTCGTAGTGTCCCAGGCTCAGGCCCGTAATAACAATTTATTACCAAGATATAAGTATAATTAATATTACAAAATAATTATGATTGAGTCATCGCACATTTTCGAAGGCAACAAACAGTATTGGCTAGGGCCCGTCGTCATAAAGAAAGCGGTCAAACACTCGCCGCAAACAGAGGCGTGGCAGCCGCGCCCGCGCGCTCAAACAACACTTGACCGATCATCTTTGCGCCAACCCTGTTTTATGTGAGAAGAAAAAACATCGATACGGTTCGATAACTAGGTTCAAGATATTAAATAGTTATTTGTGTCACAAGGGAGCAAAATAGTATACTTACGGCGAGTGTATTGAATCCTACAATAGCTACGCAATCGCTACGCTCAGGATTCAAGTGTTAACGCCCAAGACGAAGATAATTTTGCTCCTGAGTGACACATGCAACTTTTCACACCGACTATGAGGAAAAAAATATGCAAAAAGAAACAAAATAAAATTTATAAAAAGGAAAAAAAAATGGGAAAATAATATGTTCGTTTTTAATCGATTATGATGAAATTACTATCGATTATTTTATTAAGATCTGTGTTCAATTGGCACATTGTGTAAATGCTACATGCCAATGAATAAATTAAAAAAGTAGCTTGAACAGAAAAGTAGCATTTTGCTCCCTCTCGTCGTGGACCAAAACTTACTTTTCTGAATGAAAGGTGTGAAATCTATATTAATTACGCTTGGCGCGCGTGAGACCAAATGCGATATCATACGAGTACAATATGTCGAGTCAAAGATGCTGAATTTTCGAATACACGTCGAAATAATTCATCTTATAATCATGAGTGCTATAGCACTGGTGCAGGTACCTGAGTAGAAAAAAAGCGCCAGCAGTAAAAATAAAATCTGATCATAGCTTTAGGTACCTACATCTATAAGTTAATTGCATTTTACCTTTCGGAAGTTTTTTGCTTTACATATGTCACACAATCAAAAGAATGCTGACAATGCTCACACCTTATCGCATGTCAACTTCAAGTTTATTGTCTTATATTTTTTTTACTATTGGAATATCAATTGCATGAATATAAAAAATTGTCTAGAAAAACCACGAACGTAATTTATTCATTTCAACAAAGTATCTACCTTAATGATCCCTTACACCCAACTGAGCGCGCATCCAAACCTAACAGACATGCACGTCGACACGTAACATGATACGAAGTGACAAGAAAGTTCATGTATTCTAATATTGTTTCGAGTACATCCCATCGAGCGAGTCGATTATGAAAATAAGGTGTCAGTCCTCAGACGGCGCGACTACGGTCCCTATTCGATATTGGCGTTGTGATCTTGAGCTGAGATTATAGAGGATATTCGTGCAGGACGGCATAGCCCTCTCTCGTACTCCACAGTGCCCTTGATCGCGCAGAATATCAGAAATGACAAGTAAATCTGGCTCAAATATATTTGACTTGTGAAGTGTGCGATCACAGGGGACCGATTTTTGACTTTCGAGCGCTCGATCGAATCTTTCATTCGAAAGCTGTAAAAAATGATGAAATGCTAATTTAAAATAGCGATAGAAAATTGAGAAACGAGTGGTATTGACCACTCGTATTCAATGATATCGGTAGAAAGTAAGTGCCTTCAATTTTGACGCTACAATCGTATTCACTTTTATTTAATTTTCGAGCGCTCGAAAGTCAACAATCGGCCCCCTTTACTCCACCATAAAATTACATAAGATCGCTTGTGCAAATGTAAAACAGGTGCTGAGAGCGAATGCGCGATGGTAATGATACACAAATGAAACATAAGGCAGTTTGCCACCCTTATTTGGCATTAAAAATAGCTACTTGCATAGGATTAGGAGGTGCAGAGGAGATAGTTTCATTTTTATTTCTCCGGTTTAAGTAGGTACTGAAAAACTTATTAAGCCAATTTTACACTAAGGTCATGTTTGTGCACACGCACGCTTGTCAGATGATGATGATGATGATGATGATGATGATGATGATGTGATCCTGTTATTCCCATTAGGGACATAGGGATCGCAGAAGAGTTCTCCATTTAACACTATCTTGCGCGACTTCTTCTAGCTCTTTCTAGCCGAGACCAGTTGAGCCAGCCTCTTTTTCAGCTGATCGCCTCCATGTATTCCGAGGACGTCCCGGCCGTCTTCAGCCAGGACATTGCCAGCGGAAACCCTGCTTGGACAAGAGGTTATCCGACCGTCGAAGCGCATGTCCAATCCAGCGCTTGTCAGAATATAGGTATGGAAATCGCGCTGCGTGCGAAATTACGCCTGTGTGTAAACGTGGCCTTAGATATTGTAAGTGTCGGTAACCAATAAAGACACGCCAACGCTTTACGCTTTTTGGCCACAGATTTATGTAAATGTATTTGTCTATAAAGTCTATAAAATACGTTTCGTAAACCAAGAAAAATTATAAAATAAATCGTCAAATCATGATGTCGGGTCCTCCGAGATCTAATGGAATTAATTATAAGCTAACGAGTCTTTATAATGTTGGTCGCCAGTCGCAACATAGAGTTGAAACAGTACTAGAGGGTACGTAATAAATTAACAACGCACAGACAGCGATGTTATTACACAGGGTGTCACTTAAAACGTAATACAAAATCAGTGTTTCCAGCACAGTTGTGTAAAGTTACCTGTCATCACTCCGGGTATCCTTGATGAACAAGGGTGCACCGGTGACCGCAGGGTAGCACCGTACTTAACGACTAAAATAAAGCACCACCATGTCCGCTGAATGTGCGTAGGTATACGGATATGCTGAAGCATTGATACTTAAAAACGATCTAATTCTTCAAATTAGATGATATCAGTGTGCTAATTGAGACGTGTTGATGTTATGACCAGTAACGTCACATTCTCAAACTAGCGTATATTCATAAATGAACGGGCAAGACAAAGTGTGTCACAAAAAAAATTGTGTGATGATTGATTGATCTGTGTTTAGACAAAACTTTTTTATTATTATTAAATTTTATTTGTTATAAAGATGCCGAGTAGCTTAAAAATAGGACTAGTTAAAGTTAAAACATAAAATATGACACTTCTAATAAGTTTATCAGCACTAGAACCATCAGGAAAATGTCTATCTATAAAAAAGTAGCTTTGTATTACGCCTCGTGTGTCACCCTGTATAAACAAATTGGAATGCAAAATGAAAGGTGTATCCAAACTTCATCGCAAACAGCATGACCGGATATAAAAACAAGTTATTTAACGAATGTAATTCCGTAATAAAGTATATCAAATTGACAATGGGCACAGGCGAGGAAATTGAATGTTTAGCACTTTTGGACTCTATGCATTAAGGTCCAAAAGTGATAAACATTCAATTTCCGCGACTGTACATTTGATCACCTTGCGGACTGGAATTCAAAGCCAGACATTAAATCACATGTCTTTTTCATCAACCGAATATATTTCGCCATTTTCTTTAAGTTCGTTTAAAGGTCTAAAAAGACCTTTAAACGAACTTAAAGAATGTCTGTTTCTGTTTTGGGTTGTTAAAACAACCGAAAACTGTTTTTCTTCGCTTTTCATTTAAGTCTACAATCCAGGAAGGGACAGGGTCTATGGCGTATTGTCCATAATGAGAATTTAATTGAGGGCGTAGTAGCGTCGACAGATACGCTTAACTTCATTAGTCGGCCGCGATTAGGTTACCTAATGTAATTGCTCTGTTACACAATTTCGTGCTGATGTTTGCCAAAATGAACCGTTAGCAATGCCTTTTCACAGAATCCATTAATTTGTATAATACTGTAATGAATTTAAGTCATGCGTACATCAATATGATGGAATCAAATTAGTAATACAAGGGGTATTATAAAGTTCTCATACAATACTGTATGTGGGATTGGTAGGTACTAGGTACTTTATGTAATGATGGTTGTTTATGTGTATCGTGTTAGATGGTGAATAACGAAAGATCGAATTTTCCTGACTATTTATGATTTTTGTTAATTTTGCGGTTATTAGGCGATGATATGACCGACTAGATTAATACAACCGTAAATTGTTTTGTATATTTAAGCAATGTAGTCCGAAAAAATATTGTATAGAAAGTTTTCGCTGTCGGTTCACCTGAGTATCCACACCAGAGATCTGCGAGGTTGCGGAATGGTGGGCGAGGATTAGATCCACCAGTTGGAAGAGGTGCATGAGCGAGGCTAGCAATGCTATTGGTGTATTTTCCCCCGCACACTGCTTCGCTACCTAGCACAGTTCTGGTGGATATTCACTCTAATGCCTTGATCACACGTACCGAGCAAACGGGCGAGACAGTGGTCTCGGCCGAGTACTCGGTGCGTATAAACCGTCACTCGCTATGTTATACCTACGCACCGAGTACTCGGCCGAGAGCACTGTCTCGCCCGTTTGCTCGGTACGTGTGATCAAGGCATAAGGCTGGATTTAGTGCTCGACACTCTGGCTTTTCGCATCTATGCTTTTTTACAGTGAGCACGCACGTATGACGGTCGAACATAAAATCCAGTCTAACTGCAATGAAATGTGTCTCTACATTAGGGAGGCATAACATAACAAGTACGGGCATTTATGTATAAAAAAGTGATTGTCTATTTACGTATAATTTTAGTCATTCTTTAGTGTACCGGCCGGCTGGCGACGGCGGCGCTGTGTCGAGATGCAAATGAGGCGGCGGCATGCCGGCGCCACCGATCGCGGCGCTAATCGTTGGTAACTGTCCGAGGGAAATATGGGGCCCCGGGTAATTGAAACCATGTGAACTGAGCACAAGTAATTCCCTTGTCCTACGATTTGTAAGCGAATTGGAATTTAGAGGAACGTTAGTCAATTGTTAATGGTAGATTGTTTAGGTTTAAGGCTGCTATCAGAGGGACGATCCTGTAACTTTTCAGACGCACGTTAGGACAATTCAACTGTCATTATCCCATACAATAAGTAAGACCGCGAATATCTTGAAAAAAATACTTAGATATCATCTTGAATTGAGATGCTCTCGAACCAAGAGCAAAATATCTTGGCTCATAATTGAACATCTTCCTAAGTATACTTAGGAAAATGTTCAATTATGAGCCAAGATATTTTGCTCTTGGTTCGAGAGCATTTCTTGGTTCAAGAATATTTATTTCGGATGGCATAAAAATTATGGTAAAATTGTTTGTACTTTATACAGGGTGTGGCCTGTAATAGGAGCACAAAATAAAACGGTAGATTATTAAGCTTGTGAACAATTATTTCTACATGGATAAACTTAAAAAAAAATATATATATATTTTCTTAAAAATAAGCTTAAGTATTTGTATTTTTTTGCTCTTCTGGAGTGCTATCAGTAACTTTTTATTTTAAAGACACTTAAAAAGATGAAATAAATATCAAAAAAGCGGCCAAGCGGACACACATTATACCACTTTGGAAGTGTCTCTCGCGCAAACTATTCAGTTTAGAAAAAAATGATGTTAGAAACATCCATTTTTTTTTTGAGTTTCAGTTCTGAGTATGGGGACCCCTAAAACTTAATGTTTTTTTTTCGATTTTTGTGTGAAAATCTCAATGCGGTTCACAGAATACATCTACTTACCAAGTTTCAACAGTATAGCTCCTTTAGTTTCGGAAAACAGTGGCTGTGACATACGGACGGACAGACAGACATGACGAATCTATAAGGGTTCCGTTTTTTGCCATTCGGCTACGGAACCCTAAAAATCACAAAATTATCTTTTGAAAACAAAAATGCAAAAACTATGGTGACTCGTTACATGATGTTACCTCAAAATCCGCATTGACTGCTGTGCTATGATATCGTGGTGCCAAGATACATTACTTGGAGGTCATAACTTTAGATCAAAATATCTCAAAATCCAAAAAAAATTTAAATGAGGGGGATTACTACAAATGCTCTAAGGAAGCATCCCTTTGAATATTTGCTCCTATTACAGGTCACACCCTGTATACGCTGGTAAATACAAATGCAATACCTGTTAAAATACCCAACACGCAAAACCGTTGGAACGGTAATTCCATTCACCGTGTCATGTAATACTCTTAACATCCAATATCATGCATATTCGCAATCGGATTCAGAATCCTCTTTGTGCATGCATCGGCATATTTAGTGCTGTTCAAACAAAAGACAACATTCATTCCAAAAAACCCGAATATTCCGAAACGTGGATGAATTATTTTAACAAGAACAACGTCTGATTTGTTGAGGTCGTCAATAGGAGCATTGTGTTTATTTAAAAATGTATTGTATTTGCGCATTCCTTATTTTTTGTTATAAAATATTCCCGGATTCTAGATTAGAGATTCTAGGATTATAGAAATGCACATCGCAGACATCTCTTATCAAACCGCTATTTGAATAGGATTGGATTATATGCTAGCATAATATGACAAAACTCCAATCTCGGTTTGATCATTCTGTACCTTTCATTTATTGTTCTATTTAACAGATCCAAATGCGCTCAATTCCTTTCGCGTGGATTGAATCCCACCAAAAACATAAATGTGAAAATGGGAGCCAAGTTCAATATATATATATATGTTCAATATAATATGCGTGTTGTTCACTTCACCGACAAAAGAATTGAGATCTAAATGGGTGCCAAGTTCAGTAGATAATCCTAAAATAAAATGTAATCTTAAGAACATACTATTTCTTCTTTTACTTCTTAAATTTGAACACTGGAATTATTTACACAAAGCAGATAACTTAGGATAAATTGATTTATATACTCAAGACTTGACTTGGCTAGTTTTTACTAGCAAGCCAAATTTTCCGAAGAGTAAGATATTGCTTACAATAGGTATGTATATAAACAGTTACTAATACGTATTCAAAATTCAAAGTCGCAGTTGTTAGCTCAATGGGCATACTCTGCCCTACTGTGCACGCGTGCTGATCGCAGAGAATATTACGTTTCTTCCCAAAATGCCTGATATGATGCGCGTGTATTGTCCAATAAGAGCGTAGGTATACAAGTGTAACCGTATAGGCTCGGACAAGAATAGGTCTACGGTCTCCCCCGCCTGTCGTAGAAGGCGACTAAAGGGGGTCATCGGGGTTGCAGTGTTTCTGGCGGGGGCCGGGGCACTCACCTAAAAACCCAAGGGAAGGCGACCATCATCATCCTAAGACGAGCCAAATGTGGCGAGGCGCGAGGAGGGCTCCAGTGCGTTCAGTATGAGATCCTGGAGTCCTCCGCATGAGAGCGCAGATGCCGGCCGCTGTGGAGTTTTTAGTGGATAGAAATAACACATAACCCAGTCATCCCCCGATGATTGGGTACCTGGTACGCAGGTTTCCTCCACGAAAAAAAAAAAAAAAAAATAAAGGTATACAAGTGTGTGTGTTTTAGATGTGTGCGTGCATTGTCTTGTCAATTACTTGGGCTTTGTGTGGGTCAATGAACTTGCGACAGGCGAACTCAATACAAATGGTCTGTCCGATGGTCTGTCCACGGAAATAGGCGTGCCTCAGGGTTCGTCCGTATCCAATCTGGCGTTCTCCCTTCTGCTTAAAGACCTTCCGAATGTTGTAGATGTTGCCGAGATCTTTATGTACGCAGACGACGTGGCAGCTGTTGTTACCGCTGAGGACCTGGATAAACTGGAATCTCAATTAAATATAACAAGCCCGACAGATACTTGATAGGTGTCGATTTAACGGACTACTACTGAACCTGACAAAAACGCAATTTATGCAGTTTGACTTATCGGGTAGAAGTCGACGCCCATTGATCGTACACCATCAAGGTACCGCTGTCAGTCAAGTTGCGACAACCACATTTCTGGGCTTCCGGCTTGACCAGGGCCTTACATGGGAGGCGCAAATCAGTGCAGTATGCGGAAAACTCAGCACGGCATGTTTTGCACTGTCAAGGCTGAACCAAACCCTAAAGCGTCAGGCAGTGCGCACTTGTTACTTTGCAAGCTTTCAGGCAATTACGCAATACGGACTGGAGCTCTGGGGCCAAGCCGCCGAATGGCAACGCGTTTTCCGCCTGCAAAAGCGCGCCGTGCGCACGCTGGCCCGCGCCAGGCATGACGATAGCGCCAGACCGCATTTTGTCGCACTCGGTATCCTGACACTATCGTCACTGCTAATTTTCCAAATAGCATACACGGGTGAATTTATCACTATATGAAAGGCGAGGTGATAGATCTGCTTGGGTCACTCGAAATGCGCACAAACTATTAACAATTCCCCACAAGCTCACTGAGACAGCTAAGACAATCCACGTCGCGGGACCTATATTTTATAACAATTTACCAGACAGCATCACGGAAGCTAACAGTCTTCCGACCTTTAAAGCTAAATTAAAAAAATGGCTTATTGAGCAATGTTTCTATACTAAGTATTAAGGAATTTTTAGAATATAAAAAATGTAATAATAATATATAATATAATAAACTAATAATCTTGTTAATTTAATTTACAAATTAATGTTCTATTTTTATTGTAAACATGACTTGTAATACCTTATTACCAATAAAGGATGTCTATGTCTATGTCAAATCGGCCGGCATGTCCGATCTCCTTATATTCATACATCTGTGCGTATAACATAAAGATGATAAGTTGATTATCCAAATATCAGATATCTTGTATGTAAGTTTAAACGGAGAACGCTCGTTCAAAAACGTGATCCTTATTTCCAAGCAGAAATATATCGATAATTTATTTTTTCAGCGAAAGACCCGAGTGCGCTGTATATAGATAGTTGTACGGTCGATGGCAAAGATATGTTTACAACTATGTACCTTATCCCTTTGTATTAAGGCGAGAAATGTATAGAAATATTTGAAAACACGCGTCGAAGCGTAATTAACGCCTGCGAACAGCCGTCATTGCGCATTGGTCACACGCTCCGATGGGCGCGACGGCGACGTTTAAACACATTGACGATTCATTAACACAAATAGTGGGTGTGTTCCAATGTCGCTGCCACGAGGAGTTAATAGACGGTCTGGAAACAGGAAGATGAAAGAAGAACAATATCGAGTTTATTTACTAGTGAGTAAATTGATATGACGTCTTGAGACTCGCTGGGCAATTGAACATAGGAAGACTTTGAGGCGCCACACACTGCCGCCACATCCCGCTGCGGCGTGCGGAGCGACGGTTCGCAACGTTGTATGCCAGTACCTCAGTTTGTATATCAATTCCGCACGGTACTTCACACAGCACCGCACCTCCGGCGAGATTTGTATGCGGCTCCGCACGCCGCAGCGGGACGCGGCGGCAGTGTGACGGGATGACCGCCTGACAGTGGCTCGGTGGAGGAAGCCCTGGATCGAATCCAGCCTACGTTCAGCAGTGGAACCTCAGTTTGTATATCAATTCCGCACGGTACTTCACACTGCCCCGCACCTCCGGCGAGGCTTTACGTGTTGCCATTAACTTTAGCAATGTCCACAGAAGACCCTAGATCTCTGTATGAACCGAATATGATCCAACCCGGAGCCCATCGGAAAGCGTATTTGACGTAGATACGAGTACATTGAAATCATGTGAATGTTTTGGTTCAATTTTCATGTTCACACCGCACAGCCGGAATCGTAATGATTTTTTGTTAGTATCAAAATGGCGGCCCCGTTTTAATATGATTAGCACGATGCAGTAACTTGACGTTACCGCAATTGGCGACTCCTCGGGCGGTCCAGCAGTCACCGGGTGTATCATAAAACCGTAATGACTCTAACGAGACGAGATGTGCGTGAAACAAGTTTATGCCTTATCAAGTGAAGTGACGTGACAGTTTATTGCTAGTATCGAATTATAAGCAGTATTTCTATAATTTAGTAGACAAACATTAAAGTACGTATACGACATATGTATTTGGATTTAGGCAAGCCTCCATTTCTTAATCTTTTCTGTTCGATGCAGATACGAGGGTCAAACTGAAAGTTCTTAGAAAATCAAAAACTGAGCAATCAAGCAACTTATTACTTTTATTATATCTTTTCAAAATAGCCTCCCTTCACATCAATACATCGCTGCATTCGATAGAACCACTGAGAAAAGCACTTTGCCCACTCGTCCTTAGGGGTCTCTTCGACGGCCTTTTGAAACGCAGCCACTGCTTCGTCGGCGTCCATAAAACGTTTTCCTCGAAGTTTTTCTTTAATTTTTGGGAATAAATAAAAATCACAAGGTGCTATAAGGTGGGTGACCCAGTAATTCCACGTTTGCCGTCGCCAAATAGTCGATCGTTTGCTTGGCGGTGTGCGATGAGGCGTTGTCGTGGTGAAGCAGGATCCTACTGCGAGGCCGTTTTTCTCGAACTTTTTCCAAGACAAGTGGTAAACAATTGTTAGTGTACCACTTCGCAGTAACTGTTTTTTGATCCTCTAAAATAATTGTTGCGTAATGACCAGTCCTTCCGAAGAACGAGGCCACCATCTTTTTTCCCACACTTCGACCTCTCTTCACTTTAGTAGGCAACTCCTCGGAAGGAAACACCCACTCAGCAGACTGTCTTTTAGTTTCAGGATCATAACAGTAAGTCCAGCTTTCGTCACCCGTAACTACGTCGAACACAGCATTTGAGTCACCTCCGTTGAATCTTTGACCCATTTCACGGCACCAATCAACACGACGGACTTTTTGGGCTTCTGTCAAATTATGAGGTATCCACCGGGCACAAAGCTTCCTCACCGCTAAATGTTCATGGAGGATTTTGTGGACTTGACTCATACCAATGGCTAAGCTTGTACGAATCTGCTGATAGGTTACTCTTTTGTCAGTCTCTATCATACGCCGCACAACACTGATGTTATCTTCAGTAGTCGCCGTAGAAGGCCGGCCCTCACGCAGATCATCAGTGAGATCAGTGCGGCCACGTTTAAATTCATTAAACCAGTTGTAAATAGTAGCACGAGATGGGGCTTCATCGTGAAAGGCCAATCGAAGTCTATCATAACTTACTTGTTGACTTAAATTACATCGAAAGTCGTAAAAAATCATTGCTCGAAAATTTTCTCGCGTTAAATTCATGCTCACGTAGTACACACAATTTTCAATTTGCCGCCAAATCGTAAAACAAATGACAATCGAGTGGAATTCGTACACAAAAATATTAAGAAAGAGTTCCATTTTCAAATTTTGAACTTATTTTTTTATTATATTTATTACAAGTGGCCAGTTCTAAAGACTTTCAGTGTCGCCCTCGTACAAATACAATTCTGTGGCATAATCTTGCTAGATGATTCTGTTGGCTTTGGGATTTTTTTAAGTATATAATAAACAAACATCGGGGTTTTCGGAGCGGGAACGTTTGACATTAGCCAAAGAGTAGGTATTTACTTAAAAACAGATCGTACCCTAGTAGGTTTCTACCGAATGAATAATTGATTGAAAAATAAATAAAGATTAATCATACATATAGGTACATATTTTATATTGGTCATTCATTATCAACCTCTTCAGTTAAGTCTATTCATTTATAAGAAAATGCTTCATAGATATCGAGCGTCAAGATTGACATTGTATTAGACACCTATTGTCAACCGTTACCCTTGCTTGTCTAGTAGATAAACTTATATGCAATTGTATTTAAAAAAACTGTAAATAATCAGTCAACACAAATATGCCTCCGAGAAAAAAAACTCGTTACGAGTTTATGCGTTCGTGGATAGAAAATAATCCAGAGATAGAGGTTCGAGATTCTTTATTATTTTGCACCAAGTGCAATGTGAGCTTCGCTCAAACGAAATCTAGTGTAACGCGACATGTCGCATCTAATAAACATACAGGTATGAAATATGATTTCAATAGTGAGCTCTTGAAATTTGTTGTGGGCTGTAATATACCATGGACGCAGGTAAACAATCCGATATTTAAAGATTTTATCGAAAATTGTGTTACCGGTAAATTTGGAAAAACTGCAAAAGTTTCTTCGGAATGTCAACTGCGACGGGAATATTTAAATAAAGCTTACGATGAAAAAATGAATAAAATACGGAGCGAGCTAAAAAATGAATATATATATGTGAGTGTTGACGAAACCACGGATGATTATGGTCGTCAAATAGCTAACGTAATAGTGGGAAGGCAAAGAAATAGAACTTCAATCTCAAACTTCTCGTGCATCAATTGATTCCTACAAAAAATTTAAATATGCACCTATTACAACTGTCGACGTGGAAAGATCATTAAGCTCCTTGAAATGGATATTTACAGCAAGACGCCGTAGATTAACTGTCCCAAATATAGAAAAAATATTAATAGTTTATTCTGAAAATCGTGTCAACTATTCAATTTACAGCAGGTAATTAATTAAAGTTATTTTTATTGTTACCTTATAAGTTATAAGACTTTTACGGAAATTAAAATAAAACTTTGTCACAGATTGTATACAACTCACAGAGAGGTAGTTATTCATTAGGCATAATAAGATATTTTCTTAGACTAACATATCTGTTTATCTCTACTCTTTCTCAAATCATTCCCGCTCCGAAAACCCCGACGTCTGATTATAACACAGACTAGCCTACACAGTTATATAAGTAAGAAAACTAGAAATACTTATTCAGTATAAAAAACTTAACACTAGGCACTTAAATCTACTTAACTACTAGTATATATACCCTCTCCAAGGTCACAGCCCTTGGGAAGGGTGCCCATAAGGCTGGCTACATTTCCTCGTTGAATTGCAATTCCAATCCGTTGGCCGAGGAAGTAGCCAGCCCTATGGTCAGCCGTATTATCTAAAAATTTTTTCTTTATTTCTTTATAAAGCCTATGGGCGTCAGGACTCCACGGCCCGAGAGTTTCAACCGCGAAGGCCGCAAATATGTAGGTGTTTGTCAGGCCCGCATATTTGCGGCGCTTCGCGGCTTCTGCCGTTGTTGCCGCCCCGCCCCCCCTCAAAGAAGTTGTGGCTAAATGGGACGGGGCCATGGTGTCCACGCAGGTGGCGTCCCAGATAAGAGGCCGACCCATCCGCCATGGAATGAGTGTCAATCCATCGGGTCTCCTGCCATCGTCACGAGCTAGGCCGGGAGGTTCCAGGACGGCAGGCACGTTTACGCTGGCAAGAGCCCGACGGATGACGTCATTAATGCTAGCGTGGCGGGATAAACGGCCGGCACTCTTTGTGCATGAGAGGCCGTGGTAACCCAAACGGTCTACCTCCACTCCGCAGGGGCAGCGGTGAGGTACTACGATATCCGCGCCTAGACGGAGACCGACAGCCAACCTTAAAGAATTGTTGTCTAGGAGAGTTGCACAGTGAATAGAAGGGTAAGCGTGTAGCCAAAATCCGGATTCGGGTTGCGATAAAGCCAATAAACGGGCTTTTTCAGTCCTCGTAGAGGCAGAGTTTAAGAGCCACTCTGATGCCTGGCGGCAAAGAGGTTCATCCCAAGTTCTTTGTACTGCTTTATTTGATGGCAGGGGTTTACCCGGGCAGGCTAGCTGCCACGCATCCTCTGTTTCGTGTAAGTACGCTACCTCAAAATCTCGAAGTGAGGGAGTAACGATTTTACCTATAAGTGGTAACGTAGCCTACACTACCTACATTATATTTTCTTTTTCCAATATGCTCGGAAATGACCATGTCTCCAATATGCCTTACTGTAGCAAAAATAGTCCGTGAATATCCTCGTTACTGCCGAGCGCAAATTTAAAAAGTTAAAAAAGTAATTATTGTATACAGCTTCAGCGGCCAGGAAAATGTATGAAATTCCTTTACTGTATAGTCTTTTACTTTTTAACCATATGTTTTGACTAAGCCAAATCACTGCAAACAGCCAAATGCTCGAACGTTTAAATGCCTAGCTGTCTCTTTCCAACTATTGCAAGTTGGTGTGACAAATTGCGCCCGTTTGTTGTGTGCCTAAAGTTTTCCTGCGTTTTCTATATTTTTGAAGTCATCGACAAAACTCTTACTGTAAGTGATCAAAGTGACGTTTTTAAAAATGTCTCAAATAGTTTGAAACGAAGAAATAAAAATATTATCGATATAAAATTCATAACGAACTTTATATATCCAAATATCATAAACCCTCCATGATGCGTTCAAGAACCGCACATTATGACCACCATAAAAACACTGTTTTGTTAGAACAAGTTTCTTATCTGTGAAAATGTTATTATTGCTAAATAAAAACATCGATTTCGATGCTATTATTACATACAAATTTCGAACACCTCTGAAAATCAAAGCAATTTATTTGATTTGACATCTGTTCTAATATCAGTCGAGATGACGTTTAGTTCGAAATGATTTGTCAATTTGCATACAAATTTGACAACTGTCGCACGTAAGTAAGATATCGAACGATATGACAGTTGGCGCCGACTCTTGTTTGTCTCTGAATTAAAAAAAATACTATGACAGCTGCCAGAAAACAACGCCGCAATGCCGGTCATAATATGCGGCTCCTGAATGCATCATGGAGGCTTATGATATGTGGATAGATAAAGTAGTGTATGTTGTACAGTAGACGGCAAACTTCGTGCGCAAATGAGGGGAAGTGGGGGGGCAGCTTGCACGTACAATTCGCCTTTGCGCAGGCAAGGTCATTTGCGCACGAAGTTTGCCGTCTACTGTAACTAACTGTACATAATTAGGCATTAAAACACTCGCATGATGTTATTATGAATTTCAGAAACCCACACTCGTGTTTAATGCCGTTCATTATGTACAGTCACATAAACTACTATTAAATTTCAAACATCTCTGCAAAACAAAGAAATTTGATTTGACCGCTATTCTAATATCAGTCACGATGACGTTTAGTTCGAAATGAGTTGTCAATTTGCATACAAATTTGACAAATGTCGCACGTAAGTAAGATATCGAACGATATGATAGTTAGAGCTGACTCTAGTTTGTCTCTGAATTAAAAAAACTATGACAGCTGCCAGAAAACAACGCCGCCATGCCGGTCTTAATATGCGGCTCCTGAATGCATCATGGAGGCTTGTGGATAGATAAAGCAGTGTATGTAACTGTACATAATTAGCAGTGATCGGTTATTTGGAGTCTCCCTCGCGGGATATCAAGTAGAAAAGTTAATATAGATACGACAGTTTCCCGCGATACCGAGCAAACCGTACAAAAATAAAACAATTTAAATTATCTCTAAGGATTTTTTTACTCTTACATGGCAACCAGTTGAGACAAAAACTTATATTCTTTTCCTAATAGCTACACTTTATTTTTAGGCCAGTCCGTAGAGGTTCAAAGCACCCCGGGGTGCGTTGCAAGTGGTGGTGTAGAAGATTTTTTTTTAAATATTGTTTACATCGATACAACCGATCAAATATCAAAAATGGTTACACGAGATATCTTGGGACAACTTTTGGCAGCCACAAATCCTTGAAATTTTGAGACTTTTTTTGGTTTCTCACTCGTAGCTTCTATACGGTGCATCCTAGCGAAAAGTTACACACTAGGAAATTAAAGAACATGAAATTATGCGTCTAATGAGTACCAATACATACTAATTCGGTTCAGCGACATAGTAGAAAACCATGGTCGAAAATTAGGCTTTCCTCAACTTTGTTAGTTATTTCAAGATAGTGGTTTTTAGGCTTCTGGGTTTCAATTTTGAATTTAACTATAGGTTTTAGCTCCTCAATTGTAGGAATTTACAGAATCGACAGTCATTTCAGCATTAGTATCATCATAACTAGTAATCGAATAGCTGGCAGTTTTCTCGTGCAACGAATCAGCATTGCAGTTCAACGACGAAATACTGCCAGCATTCTCGGTACAATACCTAGAGGGCCTTTTTAGGGTTCCGTAGCCAAAATGGCAAAACCGGAACCCTTATAGTTTCGTCATGACTGCCCGTCAATCCGTCTGTCCGTATGTCACAGGCATTTTACTCGAAAACTATAAAGTGTATTTGAATAAAATTTAGAGGATAGGTGTATTTTATTAGCCGCTACATAATTCTAAAATGAAATGACCAAAACTGCAAGTCAAAAAAAGAAAAAAAATTTTTGTCCACGTGTCATCAATCGATAGGTCTTTTAAAATAAATATAAGGTTTCTCAGCAAGTTTTTCGATTAAGTGAAAATAGTCGGAGATAATCGCCTACGTCTGTCAGTAGAGGTTCAAATCACGGGGTAGTTTGCAAAAGGTGGAGTAGAAGATTTTATTTTTTATGTCATGTAATATGGATACAACCGAGCAAATATCAAAAATATTTACACGAAATACCTCGGGACAACTTTTGGCAGCTACAAATCCTGGAAAAGAAAGTGGACATACGATGTTTTTCTTTTTTTTTGACTTGCAGTTATATGTATGTATGGAGTGCACCTCTAAAATAATATTTTTTTTGTCATTTCATTTTAGAATTATGTAGCGGCTAATAAAATACACCTATCCTCTAAATTTTATTCAAATACACTTTATAGTTTTCGAGTAAAATGCCTGTGACATACGTACAGACGGATTGACGGGCATTCATGACGAAACTATAAGGGTTCCGTTTTTGCCATTTTGGCTACGGAACCCTAAAAAGGCCTTCTAGGCAGTGTACCGAGTATGCTGGCGGTATTTTCTCACTGAACTGCAATGCTGATGCGTTGCACGAGAAAACTGCCAGCTCTTCGATTACCAGTTATGATGATACTAATGCTGAAATGACTGTCGATTCTGTAAATTCCTACAATTGAGGAGCTAAAACCTATAGTTAAATTTAAAATTGAAACGCAGAAGCTTAAAAACGACTATATTGAAATAACTTACAAACATGAGGAAAGCCTCGTTTCCGACCATGGTTTTCTACTATGTCGCTAAACTGAATTAATATGTATTGGTACTCATTAGACGCATAATTTCATGTTCTTTAATTCCCTAGTGTGTAACTTTTCGCTAGGATGCACCGTATAGAAGCTACGAGTGAGAAACCAAAAAAAGTCCCAGATTTGTGGCTGCCAAAAGTTGTCCCAAAATAACTCGTGTAACCATTTTTGATATTTGCTCGGTTGTATCGATGTAAACAATATTAAAAAACAAAATCTTCTACACCACCTTTTGCAACAAAGATATACTCTACGGACTGGCCTATTTAAGCAAAATATATTAAAACCTCCACAAAGTATTAGCTTATATATCTGTCATGATGGAAAAAATACTTCTAAATCTTGACATTGACATTTCATTATTTTCTCTGGATTACAGTTCTAATTATTTGCTTCTAAGGATTGCATAAATAAATAGGTATTAGCTGTAAAATTTATAGTATAATATTAGGTCACAGGTTATCGTATAAGTACAAATACATAGATTTTATAGCTCAAGGGCGATCCAATAAATAAGTATCCACGTTAAGTTCGCACACTATGATTTATGGTTCAATTTTCATTTCATCGACTTGTTTCTGAGATTATCTTTTACGACAACTGTGGCTTACTCTACTTGAACTTTTGATTCGCGCATGATTGGAATATTCTCGGAGAGTACTAGACCGTAAGGCAATTTGCTTCTAAGGATTGCATAAATAAATAGGTATTAGCTGTAAAATTTATAGTATAATATTAGGTCACAGGTTATCGTATAAGTACAAATACATAGATTTTATAGCTCAAGGGCGATCCAATAAATAAGTATCCACGTTAAGTTCGCACACTATGATTTATGGTTCAATTTTCATTTCATCGACTTGTTTCTGAGATTATCTTTTACGACAACTGTGGCTTACTCTAATTGAACTTTTGATTCGCGCATGATTGGAATATTCTCGGAGAGTACTAGATCGTAAGGCAGTGTTACATACTAGTTGACTTTGGGGACAATCTTACACAAATCGACCTAGTCCCAAACTAAGCAAAGCTTGTACTATGGGTACTAGACGACGATATACATACTTATATATATATATATATATAGATAAATAAATACTTAAATACATAGAATACATCCATGACTCAGGAACAAATATTCGTGCTCATCACACAAATAAATGCCCTTACCGGGATTCGAACCTGGGACCTCCGGCTTCGTAGGCAGGGTCACTACCAACTAGGCTACAGGGGTCGTCGAAATGCGACATGCCGCGAAAACCTAATTCTTTCCCTAAGGATGAAACTATTCTAAGTTGGATCGAGCCCCACGTTGACTTGATGTATGAGTCGACTAAGCAATCAATCTATTGTTCAAAATGTGAAGTAACAATCGGATGTACGAGTAAAAATGTTGTTAAAAAACACGTTAAAAATGGCAAGCACAGAGGATTACAACAGAAGAAAGAAGATTTTTACTTTGATCTAGTCCAGTTCTTAATTCTACTTAGATGTTTTAAAGTGTAATAAAACACATTGTATTTTTTTGCCTTTTCTAACAACATAAAGCCCGGATTCCCGGGGAATATCCATACTAACATAATGATTTGAGGTCGTTCACCCCATGTCGAATCCAAAAAACCGATCACTGATAATTAGGCATTAAAACACTCGTGTGATGATATTATGAAACTCGCCTTCGACTCGTGTTTAATGCCCTTCATTATGTACAGTTACATAAACTACTATTAAGTATGTAAATTGAAACTGGCACTACGAGTCATGCCGTGTATACATACTTTTAAAAAAATAAGTTGGGTGGGAACTTGATAGGTTATTGACATACTCGCTGTTTTAAAATTATTGAAAATATTATTTGATTTCCTCGCATTGATTTTGATCGCGTGGATTCGTCTCTATTGTCGGCTTCAGCTTCGCTTCAGCCGACAAAATCAACTTATCCACGAATTCCAATTTCCCGGCCTGTGCAATAATGTAGGTCCTATTACATAGCTATGCACTTACGCAAGAGGGAGCAAAGGTAATAAAAAAGACTATTCAGATATGATTTCAATACGTCCAAAAAGTGTGCATCAGGCCCCGGTTTCAGGCGCCACACAGCCGCGCAAACAAAATTTTCATAACCGCAATAAAACGTGTCGTATTAGTCGATATAAGAAAACTGACCTCGGGCGAGTATAAACCTCTAATCGAACGCGCTAGGGGCTGAGAGCATAAATCAGTCTCCCCTCGCTATGACGCCCGGCGGAGCCTTCAATTTGGCACATCCTTAAAATGACACACGAGAAGGGCGCCCCTAACGACGCCAGCGCGTCAACTCTAGCGCCGCGCTTATAAATAAATCGCACGCACATTACCACTTCGGATTATCATTATTTACACGCGGATCGCTTTGCCTCTTATCACGCGTGGTCTCTTCGCTCAAGTTATTTCCCGCTTTTCATTGGCATCCGTTTACAAGCGAGACTTTCAAGGTATTTCCTACGCCCGAGGCTCCACCCGCCTACAAGTGTCTCATATCCTGGACTCGAACTGTCAACCTACCGATATCATCTGAACCAATTAAGTATAAAATGTGTCTGATAACGCATTCGCATTTATAATATAGACCACAGTGTCCATCTCCCTCATATATGGAGCTCGTACGACGCTGTCAGATGACTAAATATGGCGTTTTCCGCCCCCGCCGCCGCCAGCCATGTTCGCCTGACAGTTCGCACGACGTCACGCACGACTTTACGCCTTTGCGTATAAACGCGTCCTAAAAGAATTTAGCGCAAGACTACCACTACCAAGTTGTAATAGTACCTATCACTAACAAGTTGTAATTCATTCGAAAAGGTTGGATAGAAAAATAAGTGAGTTGCAAACGAGCATACATTCGACTTTAATTAAACGAAACGATGGAACATGTTCCCCAATGTCTTCATAGTATATGAAATACTAAAATTATGTTCTGTGTTGCCTAAGACTTTTTTGATTATTGTACTTAATGAAAATTAGTAACGGTAATTTCAGCTTCATTAAGGAAACATTGAATATACAAAAAACAAGCAAATTAATTCAACCTAACAAGCAACTTTTCCTAATGCTAAATATATAAACTTTGTAAATAAACCAACACTCGAAGGAAGAAGGTAAGCCTTACCCATTAGCGCATAATACAACAAATTATATATTCGATCAAAAGCGAATAAGCCTCGCACGCTCAGGGTTTTGTACCTACTCACTTTCTTAAAATTAAACAATAGTACGAGTATCAATGTTTTTTTGTATACGGAGTTTAAAAAAACGTAGAACACAAACGTAGTGTAAAACAGGACGCTTCTAAGCTATTGCAGCCCGCTGTATGCCGCAGTTTTGTTGACGACTATCTTTGTCATATGTATCAATCGGTTTCGATGCAAATATAATGTGACTGCAAGTAATGCACGAGATCAAAACGTAACTGGATCTATTTAAAAGAACACCTGTTTTCAAACCCTTTAATTAGGCGCTCGTGGTTCGTTTGTGTTGATAGTGTCATCCAAGCCGGGGTTATCGATCTGATAGGTCCCGAGTGCGTGTCGCCGTCCGCGGGGAAAGCAATCAGGGCGGCGTCGTAGACAAACTGTCGGGGCGGACCTTAATTGGCGGTCCAAGAGATTTATATTTATGCGGGGAGACCGCTCGTCACGCGGTGAGCGCCCGATTTCACACAACCACAGGAACCGACCCAGCCAACTACCCGATGGCAACTAACTTTCTTTGAAAACTACTCAAACATACTAAATCATAGTTAAGAAGTTTTCAAACTGTCTATTAAAACCATATACTTACATCTAATAATTATATAGATCAGCATTCACTGCAGCAATTCAAAATGTTTCGTCCTAATATCAAAAATAAAAAAATAAAAAAAAATATCTATATAAGTATTCTTTATTTGCCAGAATATGGTAAGAAAGCATATGAATCTCGAAATGAATCAATCATGCAATCTCTTGAATGTATCTCGAAATTAGCATTTCAGGAGCTTCCGCACAACAACTTTCTATGAGTTTGAATATTACATTT
Organism: Epinotia brunnichana; assembly: GCA_963854355.1. Lineage (NCBI taxonomy): Eukaryota > Metazoa > Arthropoda > Insecta > Lepidoptera > Tortricidae > Epinotia > Epinotia brunnichana. The sequence continues at coordinate 17,887,482 of OY977950.1, forward strand.
GACAATGTGACAATGACATCACAAGTTGTCATTAAAACAAGCCGCAATTGTGAAGTACGGTCGGCCAAGAAAGTGGTCTCCCAGTTTTGACAAAAGTTTCTGTGAGATCTGACTGTCGCTTATAATATTATTGCAAGTGGAAATCGACCTTGTAGTTGCATGACGTTCAAATGAACCTCGACCGGTGGTAGACCACATTTTTGGCCGACTGTACTCAGAAAGTGATGTAATGTATACTTTTTTTTAGGATGAAATGTTTCAGCATACTATAGTATGCTAAAACATTTCATCCTAAAATAAAGTGTTCCTTCACGAGCACGAGGTTTTTTTTCGGCAGGTTCACTTGTGACCGATCAAAATCTTTGCGAAAAGTGCATATGAAGTTTAAGTAAATAAACGAAGTTATAGGAACCGACATTAAAATAAAAACCATAAGAATAAAAGTGAAGAGAACGTAAAATTAAAGCACTGCGTTGCGTATCTCTCGGTTTATTAGTGTTTGAAAATGAAAAGCAAATTTAATTCCGTATTTTGCTAGCAACATAATGTCCGCATTATTTATCCAAATTTTATGTCCCAATTGAACAGACACTGTATTTTATTTACCTTCCGCTACATTTGCGTAAAAGAAGCCAATTAATTAAAATTTTGTGAACTTAATCAAATAATGCATTATTGCACGGCAACGTGCCTTACCGTACAAATTAAATCATCGTGTATTAAATCAGGCATTCATAGTGACCCGTGAGAGGCTGATGAAATATTTAAAATACAGTTCACCGTACGCGGAGTAGGTGGAAGGGATATTGCATTTTCTGTTTTTATTGGATCACGCTAATTTGATGACAAAGAAGACTGAGCAGGCAGGTAGCGAGGCAGACTTAAATTAACAAAGACCTGCCGCTCAGAACGACGATATCAACAATGTTATTTATATATTCAGAGTGCTTTACCGTTTATCATATGCCTTTTATGAGATGGAATATAATTTATTAGTCGTGACATCAAAAACGAAGCGCTTTGCGACCTAATTGGTATTTATCTCGCAAAGGACCACGTCGTAATAGCAATGCGAGTTTAATTAAGAATATTTTTAACATTCCTGCAACAGCCGTCGAAACGGTTAATTAGTTACGCAGCCGCATTATTAAAAAACAAACCTTTACGGATTTTTATAGCAATCGCTTTCTACTTTACCGTAAATATGAATGTTCAATGTAGCGTAGAGATATCAATACAAAATAAAAACCAGCCAAGTGCGAGTCGGACTCGCGCACGAAGGGTTCCGTACCATTATCTATAAAAAACTATTTTATTCTGTGTTTTTAGTATTTGTTGTTATAGCGGCAACAGAAATACATCATCTGTGCCTGGTGACAGACAGACGGACGGACGGACGGACGGACGGACGGAAGGACAGACAGCGGAGTCTTAGTAATAGGGTCCCGTTTTACTCTTTGAGTACGGAACCCCAAAAACACACTCCAATATATTCTGATCACTAATTTAAGCGGACCGATTCTCCCATCTACTTATATCTACCACATCAACCGCCTTCCCAGCAAGTTTACGTTTCGTTGAACTAGATTCTAGAATATTTTGGTCGCTTAGTGCAAAGGAGAGATAATAGCCAAATTTATAGAGTATGAAAATTTGCGTGGAGCATAGGTAGCATACGAAAACGAGGCCAGTCAGCTACGGACGCGATGGGGGTAACTCAGGCTGATGATAGTGGCCATGGCCATATCCTGCTATAAGGGAACGTCTAGGGAACCGATTTTTTACTTTCGAGCGCTCGTGTCTTTCACTCGAAAACTGTCAAAAATGATGAAATGCTACTTTGAAATAGCGATAGAAAATTGTAAAACGAATGGTATTGAACACTCGGGCTTCTGCTTCTTGCACTCGTATTCAATTATATCGGTAGAAAGTAAGTGCCTACAATTTTGACACTACGATCGTATTTACTCGTATTTCATTTTCGAGCGCTCGAAAGTCAAAAATCGATCCCAGATAGAGAGAGGCATCTTAAACTCAATGTATTTATCAGGGAAACCATGGCTTGTGTCTGTAATACCAAACTTTCAATTAAAAACCCCTTATAAGTTTATTGATTCAATTACGGCTACGGATCGGACATTTCGGGTGACAAACCTTTTAAAATCAATCATGCACAGATTCTGAACTGCATTAACTAAATAGGATCGCCGCGCCAACGGGCAGGTGATAATGGAATCTGAACTGCTGCAGGGTAATGAGCGCCGACAACTGCCCCGCAATTCTGTAACTTGTTTTAAATAAGCTCACCTCAACGCTCACCCACAAATATATCATGACGCCGCGATTCGTAGTAACTAAATAAGCGTAGGTAGAGATCTAGTAGCGTTAGGCGTGTATAACAGCCCTGAAGATGCGCGGAGCCATGCCGTCAATACCAGTACTAAGTGTTAACACATACATATTAAAGACATTTTTGGGTATTTATTAAAAGTATAGGTCTCGGGCAAAGGATAATAAAAACGCTGTGAAATATTGAGGCTATGAATTGAAGATGCAACATTCTAGAACAATACACAACATGTTTACCGTCGGCAACCCGCTAGGCGGGGGTCCTGCATTCGTAGGCAGTTTTCGAAAGGCAGCGTGTGTAAGCCCTACGAATAGGGTACCCAGATCTGATTTCCGGTTTTACGGGACAACTGCATTGAAAATACGGGATTCGAGGTCGAATAACGGGACAGGCCGTTTTTTTATTAAAAACCAATTTTTTTTTTTTTCTAAAATTTGGCACATTGTAGGTACTATCCCGCATTGGTTTCGCCAAATTACGGGACAATGCAAAATTTGTGCCTGAAATACGGGACATCAGGGGCCTATTGTAGCTTATATTACAAGCGGAAACCTCTTTTCAACTCCTCGCATTCGAAAGAGACTTCCGCTTGTATTATAAGTTGTAAATTCTTATGCAATGGGCCCCTGGTCACCTGACCTACGAAATAGTCGTCAGTGAAAGCGTTAAAGTCATCACAACAGCGAGCGGAAATCATTTTTTTGTATTTTAACTAGTGTGTTATGTTCAGATCATACAAGACAGAAGGATATTGTATACCTACTAAAAAATGGACAGAAATAATTGAATGTCTGATATTAATGTTTAAATTAGGTCCCATTTTGCTAGACCATCACCCATAGGGTTAAAATAAAATGCCCAGATAAACAACAGAATTGTTGCTCAACTGACTGCGCCTCCTTAATCAAAAGTCGTCCGAGCACGAAGCAATTTGGCTGACCGTCCACGCGGCCAATAAGGAGAGCGCTATTAAAACAAGCGCAAATAAAGCAAATTGAAAACGGCACCGTCCTCTCGGGGTGGCTGCGATTCCCAGCCTTGGAAAAATACGTCTGGACCTCTAAGCTAGCTGACAGATGTACACGCATACACAATATAGGCATCATGCGTATACCATCGTTCGGTTTTATAAAGACTAAGCAAAAGGATGTGTTAATAAGTCATTGAAATTTCCACCGTGATTTGAAGCGGCAGTTACAAACTGCGAGCATTAGCGGCAGTTACAAACATACAGCCGCGATCAAAGAGCGGAAAAATTGAAGAGCCGAGCTCTTGTCCGAACTATCTGTACTTTCCAAAGTTTATTACATCTGATTTATTTACTTGCTCGTATTTTGATACTATCAAAATGTTCCGCGCGCTACAGTGTTCTCGATAACCGCTTTCGAAAATTAGATTGACATATTGTGTTGGGAAATTCATATGCTCTCATTATTTTCTCACTCACAGATGCTGTGAAATCAGTGAAAATATATCCGATCACATCGAAAATATCCGGACGGAAGCATGAAATAACGTTTGCAAGTTAATATGTATTATTATCAGTTATACTCCAAGATCGGAGCTCGAAACCTATTCCGCTGCAGCGGGGTGTCAGGCAAGGGGATGTAATTCCCCCAAAACTGTTCAACGCTTCACTGGGGGATGTTTTCAAGACTCTGGAATGGAGAAGGCTAGGCATCAACATCAACGGCGAGTACATCACTCACCTTCGGTTTGCTGATGATATAGAAGTCTTGGCTGAGACCATGGGGGACTTGAGTACTATGCTCGGTGACCTCAGTAAAACCTCCGTGCGATTTGGTCTAAGGATGAACATGGACAAGAGGAAGATCATGTCAAATGTCCATGTAGTACCAGCTCACATTTCAATCGGACACTTTACGCTCGAAGTTGTAAACGATTAAATATACCTCTGTTCAGCTAGGTAGGTCCAACTTTGAAAAAGTGGTCAATCGTCGAATCCGACTCGGCTGGACAGCGTTCGGGAAGCTACGGCACGGCACATCTTTTCGTCCAATATTCCGCAGTGTCTCAAGACGAGAGTCTTTGACAAGTGTGTGTTGCCAGTGATGACGTATGGCACCGAAGCGTGGTCGCTTACTATGGGTCTCAAAAGAAGGCTCAAAGTCACACAAAGGCCAATGGAGAGGGCTATGAGGCTATCCGCAGCAGAACCAAGGTAACCGATATAGCCCTCCGAATCGCTAAACTCAAGTGGCAGTGGGCGGGGCACATTGCACGTAGAACCGATGGCCATTGGGACGGAAAGGTTCTCGAGTGGCAACCACATACCGGAAGGCGCAGCGTAAGTAGATCCCCCACAAGGTGGACTGATGACCTGGTAAAGGTCGCGGGAGTCCACTGGATGCGGGCTGCGCAGAACTGGCCATTGTGGCACTCTTTGCCTCCCCTCTGTCCAGCAGTGGACGTCTTTCGGCTTATATGATGATAATGATGATGATTATCAGTTGACACGAATTTCTTAAATCTTGAAGAAATGAAACGAACTATTTTAAAATTGGAGTAATTTAACTACTAGGCGGTCCGATCAAATAGCCCAATGAACATGGACTGAAAAACGGATTTTTCAAATAAATGTAGGTTTTTTTTATATACTCGTATATATATAAAAATCCATAAGAAATACTTTGAAATTTTTTTTCGCTTAGTATATGTTGTGTCCCACTGCTGGGCAAAGGCCTCTCCCCTAGATTTCCAACTATCCCGATTTAAAGCCAATTCTGGCCAGTCGCTTTGAAAGACGTCCAGTCCATCCCGCCATGTCCTCTTCGGCCGACCACGGCGCCGTTGCCCATCGTGTAGCACCCACTCTGTAGTGTAGCTATTTTAGCCCACCTCTGTTTTATTTTAACACCTAACAAATACTTCACGGACACTTTAAACTTATCATATTGCCTCAACTCTAATTCGACAGGTACGTTAATGCAGCGATCTCTAATATGACAAAAAATACGCGTCGAAAATACACGATAATTATTGTGATATTACAAACACATTCCTCGTCCACTAAAACTAGCTAAAGGGATTAACGATTATCCGGACTTACCTCAACCAGTGCCTTTTAGCGATGGCGGTGTGACAGCAAATGGCATCGTACTGGTCCGCGATCCACACGATCAGTATGATGTAGAATGCTGTTGTGGTGTCGTTGAAGAACTCTGACATTATAGCCTCCATACCTGTCGACAAAATTACGTTATTTAATAAGCGCGCCGTTACTAAATAATCAGTGATAAATGTGATAATGTTCGAGTGGTAATTCCTGCTAGAAGATAGATTACAAAGGCCGGATTCGATTCCAGAAATGTTGACAATGTAAATAACCTACTAAGGATCTGAATCTACTGAGTACTTGATTCGCTACGTGGAATTGATAATTTATACTGATTCTTTTATTTTCTTTTTTTTGTATCAATGGTAATGGAGCCTATGTTAACACTAGTGGAAAGTTTACCACTATAGACTTCAGAATAATTAACCTAATACAGTGAATCATTTCACGCGACAAAATACTACTGTATTTTGATGTAAAGATCGTCGCCATAACTACGGTTTGTAGTGTTAGAAATCTTAACCAAACGCGAAAACGTATTTCGTCTACCGTCATCGCCACCTTTAACATGCGCACCGAAATCTACTTTATTAAGCACATTAGCCGGTGCAGCGACGGCGCATCGCATTAAACATCGGGGGTCATGTGTGGAAGCGTCACCGGAGCCCGAGACTAATTAGGTGTCGACAATTACACACTAACGACCGAAATCCGAGCCGCTCCGAGCTTATTAACAGCGCAGGACTGGGAGCGACCCGCGATGTCGCACCGTCTGAAGACACTGCATTTTCACACCAAAATTCAAACTGATTTAGAGGAATTGCGTTATAATTAGCAGATGAAATTCTGTCGACGTTATTTTAGATACGATAGAAAATTAATAAGAGTAAAGATTAAAGTTCCGTATTCAGAGAATCAGGCGCCTTAACTTAGAATACACGTTGCTTATTGATTTCGCTCGCTCGATTTAATTGTTTCTGACGCCCGGTTCCCCGCTAGGTACAGGGGACCGATTTTTGACTTTTGAGCGCTCGACTCTTTCACTCGAAAACTGTCAAAAACGATGAAATACTATTTTTGAAATCCGAGCGATAGAAAATTCAAAAACGAGTGGTATTGACCACTCGTATTCAATTCTATCGATAGAAAATAAGTGCCGACAATTTGGACACTTCACTTGTATTTAATTTTGGACTGACAATGAACTTAGAAAGAGATAAATAAAGATTAATTTATTTTATATTATTTTTCTGCCGAATTTTGTGGCTGAAAACAAAGAACTTAGTCTTTTGGCGGGTTTGTTTTTTAAGTTAAATAATTTAACTTGTCTGTCTCTCTCTCTCTCTTTGCACAGGTTAAAAAGAGACAGAGATATAGTAATATGTAAAGGCCTGGCAATGATTCACAACAACTCGCTATACTTAGAATGAAAAGTATGAATTGCTGTATCATTCTAACTAAAGAAAGTTGTTGTGACAAATTGTATCATTTGTAATTTGTATTGCTTTTATAACAGGCGGGAAACGAAACGTTTCGTTTACTAGGTATTATTTACCTACTACGATCTTAGTTTTTTCTGTTATGTAACGCATAAAACACAAAAAAAACACTTAAACATTAATATTATAGCTATAAATACACCTTCTAATGATGTTTTACTTTTATTCCATGTGTAGAATACAATTTTAAATAACCAGTACTTATCGAATTTCTGCGTACAACGAAGCGCAAAAGTATAAATAGCCAAAACACTAGCTTTCGAGTGATGAATTTCAAAAATATCTATTATTGGGTTCATGCGAAAATAATCGTGACAAATTTTCGCATGCGATTATTTTCTACCGCTCGCTTTTGATTTCGAGCGCTCGAAAGTCAAAAATCGGTCCCCAGTTCCGATTTATGGAATGATGTACATACCCATAAAATTATCGTACATTCATTAAGTACATTGCAAAAATGTGTTTTCGAATACAAATTTCATTGTTAAATCAGAGATTAACTACGCACGTTCATAAATAGAAACAAAAAAAAAGTTTTTATCAAATAAGATAGAATTAGAGGTATAAACGGCTTTGGTAATTTTACTACATTTAGGATATGATAACGGTCGGTGGTGATTATAATTAGAGCCGTATGAGACCCGATTAATGAATAAGATTGGAACTTCGTGTACCTTAATACTTATAATAAAATATAAATATTTTAAATTGGTTGGTTTAAACACCAGTCTGACAAAACATACTAGGTACATATTATTACAACACTTAGATTAAGTTTAATAATTATTACAACTAACTCAATATAGAATTAAAAAAATAATTTAAATTTCAAATTATAACACATTTGAAAACAATGTTTTGTTATAAATCTGAACAATGTTTTCGCAAAAAACAAAAGCATGGTCTTCATGGAAATACCGCATTAAACTTAGCGACCGAATTTATAAAGCGTATCACATTTCCATGAGCCTATTTATACATAATGAATGGTGCAAACACACAAAACACGGGTATACATCCCAAATATCATGAGGATATAACTCGATAGGAAACCAGCAACTGTCCGGCGCCGACGTTCGAACGGTACCTACTTTATTTGCATTTTGATGAGGCTCGACACTGATACAATAAACACGGTAGGGCGATCGGGTGCCGGCACGACACTCGGTCGGCCGACTTCGGCGACGTTTAACTGAATCATATCTAACAAGGGACATTTAATTATTTCAAAGTTGGGCATGTGACAAGAAGGGATTATAAGCATGAACGACTAATGAATTATCATGTTCTGAACCAGCGGATTCTTTTTTTAAATACCTAATTAAATTTTAAGATGAATTTCTCTTTATCGAATTTAAGGAAAACTTCTACAATAAACACAGATTAGATGAAATTTTAACACATACTACCACAACGAAGAAAATACAAAAAGTTAACTCTTGATAAAAGCGACAGATATTTTGATATAAGCTTTGGCGAAACTTTGTCAAGACCTATGACCATTGGTCATTCGGAAAGGAAAGTTAGCTTTACTTAAAATATGTCGATTTGCCCGTGGCTATTCCCAATGACCAAGTAAACACCTGCTAATATGACAGATGATTTGACGTAGATACGTGCTGAAGCATAGACCTTACTTAAAACTGTAAAGGTTTGTATTAAAACGACAGAAGTTCACATAAGCTTTACTGAAAATATGGCAGCTTTTCAGTAATTAAGTATACCTAAGATCAAGCAAGCATTGACCAAAACTTGCTTTGATACAAGTTTTACTGAAAATATGTCAATTTCTCTGTGGGTATGTAACCAAACACTTCCTAACACGACAGATGATTTGACGTAAGCTGTATCGAAAATATGTCAATCTGGATGCGGGTAGATGCGTCGTCGCCTCAAAGTCGGCAAATGGGGTGCGTCGGAGCGTAAGTGTGACGGGAGTCACCGGCCGTTACCTATTCAACAGAGCATGCGACGTAATCCTAGGCGAGACGAGTAAACAAATTACCCGGACCGAGCCGGGCCGGCCGACGTGCCGACGCCCGCTATTAATTTTAATTCCGGCGCGGGGCGAAGATCGCCGAAGATGGGTGAGAGGCACGCGCCAAACATCAGCCCCTGTCGCGATTGGGGCGATCGAAACTTGACAACTACCAATCCGATTGACTTCCGTAATAAACCTTTCATATTGATTCAATTCATATCAGTCTTGTTATTTATTTACATCATGTATCATGCAGATGGTATGGTAAAAAGGAATTTACATAAATACCGAGGAGATTTACTAATAACCACCTATTCGGAAATTGCTAACTTCTTATTTAAAGCGCCATATTGTAAAGACAAGAATAAGCGTACACCGAATTGGCCATTATGAATTTATTATTCCAATTTCTGCAGCTCGACACCTTTTAGATTTTCTTTTTTCCCCTTTCACTTAAATTCTGTCTGCGGCTAAGACTTTTATCAGTTGTTTTACTTGGGGATATTGAAAATTTAAATTGGATTCCAGTTTATGATCCGGAAATATTTATTTCGCTGTAAATAATCATTAGTGTTTTGACTTTTGAGAAAAATACGAATTATATTAGGATAATATCAATGGCATCTCGGAGAAAGTAACACGATGTATGATTGGCGTTGGCGGCGAACAGAACTATGTAGTTTGTGACGAGTATGTCATCTAAGCATCATACGCCATAAACATGAGTTACGTAAAATTACCTACTAAAATATTTTTTTGCTTTTTTGACAATTCTATAATTTAAATGAATATTTGGATGATTTGATATTCAGATTTTTTATTTGCTTAACATTTTGCATGCCATGTTGTGACGGTGCAAGCTTTCATAAAAATATGATATCTCGCTGACATTTACTCTGAAACATCTGTGTGTACTCACAAAATAAATCATTTCATTTCTCTTTACTGGATTGAGATGGTGAAACCATTTATTTTAAATTGAGGAATTAAATAATACTAAATACCGGAACGCGAGGTATTTAAGCACACCATCGTGTCAATATCAGGCCTATCTAGATCTGCAGGTGGTCTGGGCTTGCAATCGACGGACGAGTCTATACAGCGGTCACAATTAACCTCTATTCGATATGCTGACAAAAACTAGTAAGGTGAGAATCCCAATTAATCTAGTTGCATGAAAATTTTCGCTCCTGTAAAATAAATACTAAAATTTAAATACTGCCTCCGTTTTAAAAACTTTTACACTTCTTTTCCCAATCATGTAGGTACCTACTTAAAATAGTTAAACCAACTAACTTTGACTGACTGTACCTACTGAAAATATGTACCAATGTCAATTAGGCACGTAGCTTTAAAACATGGCGTATTTATGAATTGGCGTTTCACCTGTGTTTGGCTTTACGTTGACTTTAGTGACACGTTGTATGCAGATAATAAATACAACATTATCAAACAGTGAAGCAACAGTTTTCAATAGATATTGTATTATAATTTTCATTTAATACGTCAGTATCAGACACGCAAATTGGAATGGCGGCCTCGTACGCAGTTGCCGTAGGTAGACGACCGATAGTCTGAATCTGGTTTGCACAGGTAATGCACATTTCAGTTGAATATCTGGGTATGACAATATTTGTGGTATGCTAACGAATAAGAACATTATTTTTGACGTATGTTATGGTTGCGTGGACTGACTACCTCGCGCTAGCGCAACCTATACTGTAATAATTTACTTTAAAAACAAAGTTTGAACCGACTTCAATTCAGTACTTCGCCAAGCCACATAGGTACATGAACATTTCCACATTCCCTTTCCAATTTACCACATGCACTGCTTTCCGAGACCAAATGCGTTGATTATTACAGAAAAAACCTAAGTCGCTATCTGTGGGCTGTTAATATTTGAGGAGTTCCGTCGATTCCTAAAGGATCTCAGAATTACCACTTCATGATTTGCTACTTCAACGGAATCATTTCAGAATCCTTGACGAACTTTACATTTTTGAGGAGTTCCATAAGTCATCTGTGGTCCTCATCATCAGTTCCACTTCACCAAAATTGCGACTTCCGAAGGTAAATACACGAATTTTACCTAATAGAAAATACCGAAATCCCTACATGCGTGCCTATATAATTTAAGGGTTGCCGTCAATTTCCCAGGGATCCCATCGTCAGATCCTGATTTGGTGACAATGGGACCACCTCAGAAGTATACTCTTTCGAATAAATAAAGAATTTTGGGAATCGGTCCACAATTGACGGAGAAATCGGCAAACATACATTTAAAAAAATACATAGAGTGGAACATATGACCTCCTCCTTTTTTGAAGTCGGTTAAAAATAAGAGTCAATCAGATTGGCTTCGAATTTGATTGGTTGATTGAATACCTAGAAATAAAGGAGGCGCACACTCGTAAGTACCAACGTTGGTGCCGAGTTTACGCAGCAAAATTTATGAAGATATTATTAGGTATGCATATCTAAGGACCGTACAAAACAAAGTAGACAACTTCAAAATGATATTATTTTTATTCTGTATTAAAACTGATAATGAAACAAAAAGAAACTGAAATATAAGGTCTTTATAAAAATCCGTTTTGAATTCATTCGTCGTATTATATTTATTTTACTTGCAACCTAGCTTTCTTTTTGATGTGTCTCATTCAATTCTGGACGCTCACTTTTGACACATTTTATGATGCCCTGTTCCACTTTTTTTAAAGTCGTCAACTGAGGTGGCAGCTTTGACGTTTTTTTAGAGGTATCGTTTCATGATAGCCCAATATCGCTCAATTGGGCGAACTTCTGGGCAATTGGGAGGATTCATCTCCTTAATATCCACTACTTCTACCTTATCGGCTTTATACCATTCCTTCGTTGTTTTAGAGTAATGACAAGAAGCCAAGTCTGGCCAAAATAAAGTGCTAGTCCTGTGCTTCTTTATTAGTGGTAGTAATCTTTTCTGTAAGCACTCGTCAAGGTATACCGTAGCGTTTAAAGTCCCTGTAGTGAAGAAGGATTGCGATCGCATACCGCATTGAAAAATCGCTTGCCAAACTAATACTTTTTTGCCGATTTTCTCGATGTTGATGGCCTTATGTTTTCGAGTAACCTTCTTATAAGCCGGCACCGTAATAAATTGAGGTCCTGGTAAGGCTTTAAAGTCCAATTTGCTATCGGTCTCGTCATCCATTATTTTTTTATTTATTTTTTATTTTATTTAATAATTTACATCAGAAATATTATTTACATAATTTGTTAGTAACAGTGCACTGATTTTTCTGTTATATTGCACTGATTTTTCTTGGTCAATATACCGTCGTATAAGTTCCTTGCCAGTTTTCTGACAGCTATTGTTTGATTTTCATCTCGTTTTGGTTGTTTTAGTATTTCTATAGGTTTTTAGGTTGCATCTTAGTTTGATACTTTGTATCATGGCCAAAGAAGTTTTGGCTCTTTTTGCCGCATCTCGAATTGAAAGGGACGGATTTTGTTCAAACATTCTTACGACTTTCTTTTCTAATGCCAAGTCGGTTGTCCCCGGTTTACTTTCAGATTTAGGCAAATTTTCGAGAGTAGAGAAGTCACCAAATTTATTTATTATCTTGTGCACGCCCGCGGGACTCAACTCGTAGTTTTTAACCAGTTTTCTAATCGTCATGCCTTTTATTTTGCACCAATCGTCCAAAATATTTTTACGAACGTGTAAGCTAATTCGCCCCATGTTGACAGTTTGACAAAAGTAGTAATTGCTTTTTGTTGCAATTAAAAGAAAACGATATAGTTCGTTATTTTAAAAAAAATAGGCCGATTTTATGTACGTACCAGTTTTTAGAGATGCCTTAAGTTGTCTACTTTCTTTCCCAAACGGTCCTAAAGTACGCGGCGCGAAGCAAAGGTGTGGTCGGTATTTTATATACATCAGAGAAAATGTATAATTTTCGCAGTCAACCTGGTTGACCACGAGCGCTGGAATGGGCTCGACGTCTCGAAATATATTTAGCGATAAAATCTGTTAACATCGTTATAATCACAAGTACCTACCACCCGACCGAGCTGAGTTTGCAACTCGCGTCGATTAGGTACGTCACACTGCGGGAGGTGCAAAATTAGCTCGGTTGGCATGTATTTTGTTCACAATTCTACGGGGTATTCTATTCAGGGGTAGAATAAAACGTTAACATAAATTTTCCAGGTTAGCAAGTATAAAAAATATCACCGCAATATACAAGGTTTCGTGCAACGAGACGTGGGAGGGAGTGCACTAAGCTCAAGTGCAATCCAAGAGGAAGTAATATAAATTTTCCAAGGTGAATAGAGAAATGCACACAAATTGTTACTTCTTACTTCCAGGGGTTTAATCAAGGGGGACACCCGCCGCGTTCGCCAGCATCCCAGCTTCCTTGAACTTGGCGCAAATTGAGAATAATGGAGACCGTACGCCATTTTAGGGTTCCTTGGAAAAATCTAATCATCGACATCGTGTTTGCTTTCTCTTCGCAAAAAGCAATAAAGGGTATTAAGTCGGTCTTTCGAATTTAACTTTCTAACTACGCAAACTAGGTATAATGTATTAGAAGTTGTAAGTTCTTTTTACTGCGTCATAATCGTAAATGTCATTTATATTAAGGTTAATTGAGTTTGACTGAGTAAAGTCGAAAATATTTAGGACAAAACAATATTGTCCGATTTTATTAAACATATAAAAAAAGTTTAGTCGTTGTTTTCTACAAGTTAAGAGTTTTAATTTTACTTGAACTCAACCCAAATACTTTTATAATATCTAATAATATGAATAAGGGTTAAGATAATATCCAGCCAGCTACCATGTTTCATCAGAATCATCAGTGTAGTGTTATATCGCCATAACCGTAAAATGAGTAATCTTATAACACGTTTTCGTGCCAATAAACCCCTGGACTTGCATTAGCTCAGAGTTTCATCAATACTGGCGAAAACTAAACCGTATTATATCAGGTTCTTTTGGGTTGTCTGATGTGTGTAATAAGACTAGGTACTATGATTGATTACTGGCTACTACTACGATGACTAATTTAGTCTCGTGCTTTTCGTTTCCAGTTTGGGCATATCAACAGACTTAGTTAAATACTAAAAGCCTTTTTTGTTTTACACACCACCGAGATTCTAACGATCCAGACTTGTTTAATAATATTATATCTCCTTCATTTTGTCCGCTATTCGATCCTTAAACTAATACATGTACATTGGTGAAAATTGCTTTTATAAAACTGTTGTTGTCGGTTTAAATTTACCAAATGTGGGGATTTCTTGTTATGTTCAACCCCTTTTTATATGGACCATCTTCTAGGGATGTTAGAAGTCCGTGGTGTAACAGTTTTTCTAATAAACTCTATAATTTTATCTCCTGGCTAACGGGACAGAATAACAACAAGAAATAGTTATTGACCCACATAACAGATATGAGATATCGTGATCTAATTTTTATGATAACATCAGATTAGTTCCTGAAATGAAAATCTTATACAACCGCCTCGGTCACATATATTTCGCAATGAAGAAGGAAGGAAGTCACCCTATTATCTACACTTAGATACCGATACCGTACTTTAGATTTAAATACGGACTCGAAATCTTAGCTAAACATTACTTAAACACTTAATTGCTACGTTTTTACCTCCAGGTTTTAGATCACGCGAGGGTTTAATTTTACGGGGCCAAGTCATTGAATAGCTCCCTTAGGATCTGGATCATTAAGTGGGTAAATGGTTAATGAAAATAGAATGAGCACTAAACATCGAAGCGGAATTTCGCCAGTCACCTAGCCGTCATTAAATGTTGTTATCGTCGCGATTAAGTAAGAAAACAAACTTGGCTGGAGGGCTTCGCGCGGGGGCGTCGCGAATAATAATCTCAGTTTACGACGGGAGCCGAGTGAATCAATAAAAACACTAATAATGCACAAGCGTAATCCGGCCGTGCAGCGTCGCGATTACCGACACTAACGAGATCGTAAAGACGGATCTCCAATGCACGGCTTAGCCGAGCCGAAACATTAAAAGCGCCACGGGATCGGGGTACGGGTCTAGGTGCTGCTGCGCTATTCTTATGTTCAAGAATATCTGTGCAATCATCGGATTTCAGCCGTCTTATAGTCGGAGTATCGAGTAATCTTAAGCCAAGGGCGTAACTGTAACTGTGTAGCACGGTCAGCCCAAACACCTGCCCAAAGTCACATTTGTGTCGGTCAACCGTGTGGGATGTGGTCAACCGATCCATGCCTTGACGAACATTA
Source organism: Epinotia brunnichana (assembly GCA_963854355.1). Lineage (NCBI taxonomy): Eukaryota > Metazoa > Arthropoda > Insecta > Lepidoptera > Tortricidae > Epinotia > Epinotia brunnichana. Next base: position 17,902,662 of record OY977950.1, read on the forward strand.
GCGGTCGCTTTGCACTTTGTGCTAGCCAGCTCCGTTATGGGCTGTTTACAATTAATTAAAAAGGCACAAAACCTGCGCAGTGACAAGAATCCTGACAGGCAATTGCAAATTGAACAAACACCTGTTTCAAATGGGTATGAAACAGGACGCAACCTGCAGGTTCTGCCAGGAGACAGATGAGACTGCAATGCACATTCTTTGCTCTTGCATAAAAGAAGTACCTACCTAGGGCGGCTCATCGTGCACCCACAAGAAGTACAACATATCACCGCCAAAAGAATCTGAAATTTCCTGGAGGCAACGGGACTTAACGGTGAACTCTAAAGAAAGGGCTGCCACAATAGATCACTTGCTGGTCCAAGCGGCACATTAAGGCCCACAAACAAATAATAATAATATGGGCTGTTTACACTTTGATTAGTGATTAGTGCGAATTCATACATTTGCTGCAAGTGCGAGTAGCTTTTGTATGGACTCGCACTAATCACGAATCAAAGTGTAAACACAAACAGGGCTTGGTTTAACAGGGTGCCCGTGTATGCACACAATTTTGCTCTACCTATAAAAATTAAAGGAGAAGTATTACTCTTCAGCACAGATTGGGCTTTAGCGAATCTATAAAAAAAAATACATTTCAGATAGTTTTTATAAACTAAACCGACTGTGTTTGGTTTCAATAATAATATAATATTATGTGAATTATGTGATTGGAATAACCATGTATGTAGACTGAGAGTAGAAATAATTCAACGCCTACGTGTGGTTCAGACAATAATTACAACTCGGAAATAACGACCGAATAACTATTATAACGAACATTGTCCATTTTCAATAACAGGATATGGCATTCTACTGCATTAATTCCACCCTTTTTCAAGTATTGCTACATCGTATTCCAACTAGATTATTCAAGATTCTTTATTTGAGATACGTATATCGATCGACTTTTCCATTCATTTATTAGTTCATTAAATTACTTTAAACTATACACATAATGTGTAGCTTCGCTGCGTGAGATACAATTATTGTAAGCCTGCAAACATTTCCAAACGTATGAAAATGCAAGTTGCTCATGCATTGTATCTTCCGTTGTAGTGCAGGTCTGCATAGATTAGACGTAGCTGGATTAATCTCGTGGAGCGGGGGCTGACAATAGGCTTTATTAACATGCATGCGCCTCGCCCGATACAAATTGCCGATGAGTCGCCGTATTTGTGACAAGATGCCCCGGCCGGCAAAGCCGGCGTGTAATAATGTCGCTTGACGTTTACCTTGCCTTCAAGATAACATGAGACACTCATAGTAGTATGTACTCTAACCTATTCTCACCTAGAAAGCCGCATGTGTAGGACAGCGACATCAATACGAATACATTTATTTACCAGTGTGTAACCGCCATACGATAAATAAATAGTTTATATACAAGGCGTGGATGTACTAGACCGAAGCAATACAATTCATGCACAATGACACCATGATAACCGAGACAATATATCATTACGTGTTATTACAAACTTTTTGTCAGACCTACGGCATATCGAAATCCAAGAAACTCAAGACCTTTTTTCGAAAAATAAAAGTACTTAGAAAAAGGTTTTTCGTTTTACGGTTTTTTGGGTTTTTGTTAATTGTTGTTTAAAATAAAATAAGTGCTGCCGTCCATGTGTGCTCGATTAGTTAAAGAATGAATATTAAATTTAAACTCAACGTCCATAAAGGAAAATCTCATTAATACTAAAATTGTGTTAATAAATCATAATAATAATAAACAGCTAATAAGGATTATCATTCGCTTTTAAGCATTTCCGTCTCGCGGGCCCCCGACGCTCGAGTGGAAGACGAGTCAATCATTAGACCCGTTGAAGTGGTTAATTTCGATAATCCGCTTTGCTGTTCACCTATAATCTGCTCCGAATCACAGCGCAACCCCTACGAACCGCTTATACCTACAGAACTAAATAGCATGATGCTGTCCCGCATTTCCATGAGTATAGTGAACGAGATGGAGCAACATTAGCATGATGGATGAACTATTAGTTGATGGTAGTGAATAGTGAGCTGAGCAGATTATCGTCATCGCCTAGCTATGTAACAGAGTGCGTAAATAAAGCTTTACTAATGAAAATGAATCACTACACGCACTGTTCAGCTTGGCTGTCCTGAACACAAATTAATAGAGCTCTCGAATACTCTTCCATAACCGCTGCAAAACAATGAAGCTGAAAATCTGCCAATTTTTATTCAATGTCGGTTAATTGGATAAAAGTAAAACAAATTGAACAAAAACAAATATTCCCTTATAAAAAAATCCTGCTTGCACATGATACACAAAAATTAGGAAGGTCACTATATTCCCTAAAAGGGTGTGATATTCAGATAAGTAATATAAAATAGAAAGCGTCCATTGGATATAGCAGCCGTTCAATTTATGGTCCGAACATTAATTGGGGCAACGCTTTTACAAAGTGCTAATGAAGAAAATAGATCAGCGAGGCAACCCGATGACGGTTCGCGGCTTGTCCGTGATAGGCTTTAAGGCTGGTGTACAACGGTCGCATAATGGGAAGCGTTGCCAGTCATAGGTAGATCCCATATTTTAAAACTATAGCTTGTAATTTAGCAAACACCTAATAAACTTTTACATCTTCTGACCATAATATTGCAATAAAAAGTAATTGATTTGTTGGTAAATAACTAAGGAAATAACTAGAATACTTTTCACACAGCTATTCTCGGAGAGCGAGGTTAGCGATGCAGGACGCAAAGACATCTTTAAGCTATTACGAGTGATTAGTTCGTGCATTTGTTGAAAGTGCGAGTAACAATTTAGCAATTGTATGAATCCGCACAAATCACTAATACATGCTATTAAGATGAAATAACAGCTGGCGCGCGCTTCATACAAATCTGTATTTTGAGCGGTGGTTGTTGCTTATTTGCTCAGAAAAATCCATAAATATCCATATATATTACATTGTGTTCCTGATGACCTGGTAAAAGTCGCGGGAGTCCGCTGGACGCGGGTGGCGCAGGACCGGCCATTGTGGCACTCTTTGGGGGAGGCCTATGTCCAGCAGTGGACGTCTTTCGGCTGATATGATGATTACATTGTGACATTGTGTCATCTGTCAATTCTACGCAATTTTATACCACAGATTATTAATATAATATTGCTCGTTTAATAGTATAGGATGTCATAGTACCATAGATAAGTCATAGTTTTTTTATTTTTTATTTAAGTGGATACCAGACGACCAAGCATGTTGTGTTGGATCAAAGCATTAATATTTATAAGGTGTCTTTTTAAGTTTATTTTATTGCATTCGTTATTAATTGTTCTGCATTGTTGCTCTGTATTCTTTTTTATTCTTATGATTTTTTGAAATTGTTTTCCTTGTGTGCGTTGTGGGCGTTGTGGCGTCATTGTTCCGTGTTTTCACCTAATGGTCACAACGGAAGACCAGCGCTGGCGCCGCCAGCATTTACGCTGAGTTGTGACCATTTCGTGGCAAATGTGTATGTGCGTATGTGTCTGCAGTTTGTTTTATGTATTTCTTTTGTCACGAATAAATGTTTTCTTTCTTTCTTGACATATAATGCCATTGTACGCGATTTGGTGACTGCACTGTAAGCTACTATGTAAAAATGGACTAAATAAATAAAAAAATATTTATTGTTTTGTTTTTATTCATAAATGATTTGGTTAACAAACTGAAGCCGCTTAAAAAAACAGATGTCAAATGCAAATAAAGTAAAATAATCGAAACATAGTGCATAGGAGCGTAGTCAAACTCTCTGTTAATCTATGTTAGAAAAAATATTCACATGGCATAGGTTTAAATTTGACGGAGAAAATAGGGGACTACCGCAACTCGAAATGCAAGTTTTTGTATGAAGCGCGCGCCAGCTGTTATTTCCTCTAAGTGCAGATTTGTATGGTCTTGCTGCATGCATAGAGGTCGATCTGTATCGATATACCGTACGAGTGTAATTATATATGAATGTGTTGCGCGCACTCGTTCTGACACGTTAGCTCAGACATTCATACACAGTATGATATATGTAGAGTCAGATTGATCTCCTCGTCCTTCCTTTATCGCATGTGGACTTGCAGCGACAACTGTGCAACGCATCCTGACTGTTCGATAGTAAAGGAACGTTGGTTTCGGGGCACACCCCGTGTGCTCCGGGCCTCGTTCCGGACATGCCCCGCGGTCGAATCAACATTTGCCGACGGATCGAATTACCGCGGCGCGTCAACGTAACGTAATTGATTCAGCGTCCGGCGGGCGCCAGCACTCCTTTTTGTCTCCGGTCCGGAAAAAACGCGAATTTCACCACTAATTCAATATCCTCACGCTTTCCGGTACTTTCCGCGGCGGCGCGGAAAAATAAAATCGGTTTACTTACTTTGCATATTTTAAATCATATTTTAGCATATTGAAAATAACCAAGCTCATGGAAGCGTCAAGGCTCTTTACTGGCTTCATAAACAAAGTTTAAGATGACATATGAACATGTATTTACTCTGATCTATGTAGGTACAGTCAGCATCAAAAGTAGCTACGCAAACGAAGACGTCAAAAGTCTTTATTGAAAGGGAAGAAGAGCTTTTGACGTCTTCGATTGCGCAGTTACTTTTGATGCTGACTGTAGGTACATGCCGGCAACTGAAGTGGAAGTAAAATGTCAGGCACAAAAACTCAGTCATTTTAAACCAAAGTGTTGCCGCTATACTGAGGAAAATAAAGTGAAATTAACTAATTTACTAAGAGTACGTAACTCAATTACTGTGATACCAAATAACATAACCCCCTTCCCCTTACCCATAGTCCGTCAAATCCCAAACCAAGTCCGAACAAGAACATAATTACTTGTTTTCTCCGACTCCGTACTTTACTCATGTTACATGGTCGTAAAGTAAGAGTGGAGGTACCGACCAAGATACATCAGTGTCTGAGGCAGGTCCGTTATGCGATGCTCAGCCTCCATGTGCATGTATCCTTTAAATATACAACATCATATTTAATAAATGAAAACATCTAAAACACATCCTCACTCCATGTGAATACAGATTCAATTCCAAGGAAATGCAGAAGCGAGATAGGATCTCGCGTAAGTCATATATACGACGCCGTGCAATTGAACACCAGGCGACGTGGAAACAGATACGCGACAAATGTACGGGAACTATGCTGAATGTTCTCACAGGAAAAACTCAAATGTTGGAGATGCATTTTTGTAAAGAAAAGCCTCTGCATATTCTTGTGACACGGATAGGAACTAATAGTTATTGAATTCATTTTTGTATAATGCAGTTCCGCCTGCTAACGATATTTATAAACTTCAAGTTAATAATTCCGGCTCCGAGCCTAAATTTTTCAATTTTTCCTTTAATAGTTATTGAATTTAGAAGAGTGAGAAGAGCCGCGTTTTATTTTGGATGCATGTTTGGTATTCCTCTGAACGAATTTGACGGGTTCGCAAATATATATTTTTTTTTATCAGCAAAAATGGAATAGCGTTTCGACTTCCGTCTAACCTGATGGAAAGTTGAGACAAGGCCTAAGATGTACGCTCACCCAAAAAATGCCTGTAAACCAGCAATTATTATATAATTAAGAGTAGTGTGTGCGTGTGCGTGCGTGCGTGCGTGCGGGTGTGTGTGCATTTCCTGACCACACTTTTACTCGTCGAGGTCTCCGGATCCGGAGCCAGTCTTACCCAGGAGTAATACGCGATATTCAAGTGCGTTAAGATTTAAAAATGTGTTGACGATCATTCAAATACTAGGATAGTAGGAAGCAAATAGACATTGCATAATTCAACAAGCATGTACAATATTAAAATGTTGCCTGTATCAAAATAGGATTGAGTGGAAAAACTACGAACTCACCTGGGAGAAAACAACGCTAGCAATATTGCCAGAGTCGATTTAAACAACGAGTTCAACTCAATCCTATGGCCGTGTGGAAATAAAACTTTCAAATCAAACGGGCCAGCTAATTCCCTGGCTACAGGAGCAAGGTAACCTTCGCAGGGAAATGATATCGTTCTGACTGCTCTCTCTTTGATAGCGGATATGATAAATACCCATGTGAATGTATGTTACCGATTGCCATGAAACTAATCATAGGAATGGCTAGTTGGCTACTGGCTGTACGTTATTGCCGATATATGTTTATTAGATCCCTTGGGCATGCGTCTCGTGACTAATTTAAACCAATACATGCACTCATTCCTTATTTATTTATGACAAAGAGGAGGTCTGCCCGTGATTTCGTCCGCGTGTACGAGTAACTCATTTATATCGTAGTTCCGTAAAAATTTTCACCCCCATTGGGGATGATTTCCGGAATAAAAACTACCCTATGTCCTTCTCCGGGATTCAAACTATCTCCATACCAATCGGTTCAGCGGTTTAAGCGTGAAGAGGTAACAGACAGACCGACAGACACACTTTCGCATTTAGTATGGATGATAAAATTTAAGTAACGTACATTTCATTGATCGGCCAATAATAATAATAATAAGGGCAGCTTGTGGCGAGCTGTTGGGGAGTAACGACCCCACGGACCCGAGTGCTCCCGAGAGTCAGTCAGGGCCTCCGTCTCCGGCGTGTCTTCGTCGGTCAGAGTGGAACCCTAAGGGGGCCCGCAGGACGCTCAGCTCTGGTTTGCCTTCATTGGCCGTCCAGAGAGGAGTCGTCAGAGCTATATGCTCCAGGGGTGGAAGTGTTAAAGGGCGTAACGCCGCGAGTAACTTCGGAGAAAGCGCAGCACCACCTCTCGACACCCCTGAGCCGCTCACCCGGTGTTGCTCCTGGCCGTCTTTACGACGACGCTTTCAGGGGCCCATCTAATGAGCGGCTAGTCACCGCCTGCCTCGATAACTTTGTGTACAACAATGTTATGGCAGGTGTCCGGACCTTTTTGCAATAGCCCAGTTTCATAATCCACCCAAATCTCATCACCATAGAACCCTTTCTCTATCCATATAACCCACAATAGCCCCAACGCCTGTTGGAACCGGTTCACCGATGTACCCGTGAATGGGTTCTAGCAGGTGTATTACATCACATTAAACTTCGCCTCCAAAGGGCCTCTACGTGTTGGATCTTTATCCCCATACATACGCCTTCCAAAGGACCGGGCTTTGTCCCGTGAATTTAAACAGGAGATACATAATAATAAGCCCTTTTGTCCTGAACTACTAAGGTATGTCTATTTGATTTTGTGTAGTTATATAATGTCCCGTAGTTCAGTGTGCCTCTTGGCATAGGCCTCCTCCAACATCTTCCATTGAGTTCGTCTTGTGCTACTCTTCTCCAGAGGTTTACCAGCTGTGAGTTAAATGTCGTCTTCCCATCTTATTCGCTCCTCTGCTTCGCTTTCCATCTCTGGGGTACCAATCAGAGACTATTTTGCTCCATTTTTCACGAGGGTCTCTGATCATGTGGCCTGTCCATCTCCACTTTTGTTGTTCTATTCTAGTAGTAAAGTCCGCAACTTTGGTTATTTCTCTTATTTTGCTACTTCTCACTTTTTCTTGTTTCCTTATTCCTATAATGCTTCTCTCTATGGCTCTTTGACAGCGTTCCAATTTTTCTCTGTGTTGTTTGGTGAGGGCCCAGGTTTCACAACCATATGTAATGACTGGAAGTACACATGTGTCGAAGGTTTTCCTCTTTATTTGCATGGGTAGCTCTCTGGATTTAAAAACTTCCTTCAATGACCAGTACTTTTTCCATCCATTCGCTATTCTTCTGTCAATTTCCTTTGTAGTTTGATCTTTGTGAGAAATTGTTTGACCTAGGTAGATGTATTCTGGTACATAATCCAGTGGGTGATTGTCTATTGTTATAGCAATTTCTTTGGAGTTAGTGAGCAGTTAGTGAGGATTTTCTTCCAGGAGGACTATATCGTCTGCAAATCTAAGATGGTTCAGTTTTACACCATGCACATTGAGACCGAACTTTTCCCAGTCTATACTTCGATTTTTTTAGCATTAGAAAGACCTTTACAGAAGTAAGTGTAAGGTTTTTTATAGAACACGTTTTACGATACCTGCCGTAAATGCGGCGGAATAAGTGGAAAACTATGAAAATATTTTTTAAAGCATATTAGACGATAGCAAAATGTGTAATTTGCATTTACTTAAAAGGATTATTTAATAATACACCATTAATATTTTATTTTTGTTATTTTTAATGTATCGCAAAAAAATTGCATGATAAAAAACCCAGAGAAGCAGAGGTTTCAAACAAACGGAACGTTTTAAACGCATAAATTGCGACTAAATTGAAGAGATCGTGTCCCACATCAATAAGAGTTTAGCGTTTTGACATTTGCAATCGGTCGGATAAAATGTCCGCCATTACATTGTTCATGTTTGTTTTTAAACGTCACGCTCATCTCGTATGTCATGCGAATGCAAGTGCGATACTTTGTCATTATCCCAGAATCTTGTTGTTTTGAGTTTTTAAGTTTCATTGTTTTCCGTTAAAGTTATTTGTTATTGTTATTATCTTTCGTTGATAGTGCGGTTCAGTTCAGGTGCCTGAGTGCGGCCCTTACTCTGATACTACTAAATAATAACTCCTAATAACTACAAGGTTACATCGCACTAGTGTGTGGTGGACGAGGTCGGAAAAGCTTCAAATTAAGCTAAAATAGGTTCTACTTACTTATTTCAGAGAGACCACTTGATATGCATGCATTTTAAGGTTAAAACCACCCAATTCAGTGTAATGAAAGGTTAGGTTAGGTTAGAAATAGTTAATAATAATATATATATAATATTTACAATCCTAAGTAATAGGAAATGTGAAATCATTGATAAGTACGTACGATGTAACAAAGAAAAATACACAATAATTTAATATTTTATTATTAAATTCTGAAGAAACAGGTTTACGACACCTGCTTCTTTGTTTATCGAATTTCTAATGCTAAAAAAATCGAAGTATAGTTTGCGGAAGATACTTTCCAGTACGGCTGAGAATAATTTTGGCGACAGAGGGTCCCCTTGCCTTACACCTCATTCAATCTTGATTTTTTTTCCCAGGGTTTCCAGTTGGATTCTTGCTTCACTATTTGAATAGATTCCCTTAATACTGTTGATGTAGATTGATGGTACTCCTTGCTCTTCCAGGCTCTCCCATATGGTTTTGTGACTTATGCTGTCAAATGTTTTCGAGTAATCAATGAATGCCATGTACAGTTTCTTGTTATACTCCATATATTTTTCCACTATTTGTTTTACTGTGTGGATGTGGTCCAGGGTGGAGAACTTTTGTCTGAAGCCTGCTTGCTCCCGTGGTTGGTTTTCGTCAAGTTTTTTGGTTATTCTTTCCAAGATCAGATTTGAGAATACCTTGTACACGTTATACATCAAACTTATCGGCCTGTAGTTTCCTATTTCTTCTTTTTGTCCTTTTTTGAATATAAGGATCGGCCAATAGTTGTTACTAAACATGAAACAATATGAAAAGTCGAAAGAGCCGTGGAATCCACTAGCGACCTCCGAGCTAGTTAGGTGGATTGCAAAACAATTGTACATAATTAAGGGCCTTAATGTAATCTATGCTTTAACTTTTTTCCATTGTGTAACGAAAGTTAACCATATGAAATGTATGGGTAATTGACGTTACACAATGGAAAGAAGTTAAAGCGTAGATTAGATTAAGGCTCTTAATATGTACAATTTTATTGCAAAGTAGTAAGTCTTCTTGGTAACTGGGTGTACCAAGAAGACTTACTACTTAGACTTAGTACTTAGACGTTAACCTAACAAACTAATCCTTACCCAAGAGGAAACTGTTAGTGCTTTTGTATTGTTTATTTATTTATTTATCATATGGCTTATTAGTATCTCTCCACTTCAAAGATTTACAGTTTTCAAGTACGCTACCGCGTCTTTCAAGTTTTAAAATCCTCCACTTGCCCGTGGTATTTGGTTAGAGGGCAGTCAAATACCGTGTGGTGTACAGTCTGCTCGGGAGTTCCACGCCGGCATACTGGTGAATCGCACCAGTTCCATTTGTGCCATAAGTAAGCACAGTTCCCAACTCCCGTCCTTATCCGATTCAGCATGCACAAACGCGTCAGGGCTCTTCAAAGCGTCGTGCCTTGGGATTATGCTTGAAGATATCCTCAGGAAGAGATCTTGACTCCCATTCAGATGCCTAGGATTCCTGTAGGTTGGAAGTTGGTTCAGGATCATGCAATCTCATGTTTTGTGTTGTTAGTCATATTGTACTAGTGCATTGTGTGAAATGTACGTACAGTTTGTAGCTGGTTTCGATTGATTGAAAGTCAGTGATGCTTAGGTATCTACCGCACCTACATGTAACATCGGCTGCAGGGATTATTTAAATATCTAAGTTTATGTTTTACATTCCGAGTTGAAGTAATGTTTTAATGGTAATTGAAATACTTATCATGTACTTCAAAATCAGTATATGTACGAGGGGCGGCTGATAAGTTCTAAGCCTAAGGCATAAAATGAAAGAAACGTTGAAGTTCAAAGTATAGTACACATTCAGTTACATTCTGGGGAATTTAACGGTTACCACCACATTAATATAATACCATTATATTATTATAAACAGGCAAGAAATGGTCACCATGTCTGCCAAATTCGGGTATTTCGGCATTTTTCAATTCCGCTCATAAATGTAACCTCTTCTTAGAAAGAGAATATACCCTACAGTAAAATTTGAAGTGTTGATTCATATTCTGCAGTCTACCATCTTTTTGCACGCTATTTTAAAAGTTTAAGTCCGCTTTATTTAAAAAGGACATTAGCGCCATAATGTCAATCCCCGCTCAGGGCGATCTCTGGTGGTGGTGTCTGGGAAAATGTAAAAAAAATAAAAAATATGTTTAGTCTTATAAAAATCTAAGAATGTAGCAGGTAGCAAAAATGCTAAAAATTCGTAAGAAATGGACAAAATAAACTTTACACGGATATAGAACGTAATAAACACCCTTGAACTGTGTGCTACACAAATGGCCAGGGCGCTCAATAAAGAATCTTGACTATAAAGTTGGGACATTCATTAGAATTAGGCAATAGCAATTCTAATAAGTTTTCTATTATATCGTCTCCGTAGATTTAATTTACGCATGCCAGTATGACCCGATTATAAAAAAATTCTACATGCTGCGATTTAAAAAAATTAAATGTCTACCGAAGAATTCCAATAATAAAAGTCGTCTATTAGAGTTCTATAATCGTGTCTTCGTTCGATGAAGGTATTTTAGTAAATATATACATGTCAATAGAGACGGCAGAGACTTGTCATTATTGCACAAAGTTGTTGAGGCCAGTACGCAAAGGCAGTTTTCAGGAACGACGTGGTAAACTCGTATCCAAAGTGATATTTTCATAGGACACCACGTCTGTTCACTTGTCATGAGTTGCCAGGCAGATCACCAAATAGACTTGATGCGCTAATATTAATCGTCTACCCGACCATAGGGAGCTGGTTTCGGGTTACAATATTCGGTTAACTAATTTGAAAAACGAGTTACGCTTCCAAAGATAAGACGAAAAAAAAGCTGACATAGTAGTTTTGTAGGGCTATTTTAAGGGCAAAACTAAAAAAAAAAAATTTGAGGATATGAAGTACTATGCTTGATGTGTTAAGTGTATTTTACTCGAGAATAGATATATATTTCAATCAAAATTTTTGGTTTAGACCTTTCTTTCAATTTATGTCTTAGGCTTAGAACTTATCAGACGCCCCTCGTATCTCAATGATTGTAATTATTATTATTAATTACACAACCTATAGTCGACGAAGTACATCCAAACGATATACTCGTTTCTTCGCCCGATTCTAAAGCTATATACTCAGGAATTTCAGGAGCAACAATACAAACTCGTATAGTATCTAAAGAATCTTAATCATTTTACATTTTCTCGACTTTAAAAAATATTGCATACTTACAATAAATCAAAAGACACTTTGTAGTCGATCTACTAGTTTGATTTGCCTATCGGTACATTCGGTACGAAACACACGCTTATTCCAAAATCCCGACATAAATTTTAAATAAATGACTTTCATCTATCTAAACAGACACGGGAAGTTAAGTTTCTGTTAATAAGGCTGACTAAAGGCTCGCAGAGTCTGCAGTCGCATACGCATCGATAACGTTGTTTTGTTTGACTTTTACCCGTCCGGCGGAGGGCTGATCACGAAACTAATTATATCTCGGGGCGCCCGAGTCCGTTCTTACTTAACTTACCTTACTTACTCATATAACATTGGATATAGATAGCAATTCCACTAAGCACTTTATGCATGTAACATAAATAATGGCAGTTTTAACAAAACTACTTAAACATAATTTATATTCAAAAATATCTGAACTTAGTTTAATGTCGTCATAAAAAAACCGTGTGAAGATATTTGTGACTTTATTCGCTCATTAATATTTGACGATGACTGCACTCGGATTATTGTTTGTTTAATAATAAAATTAAGAGCAGTTTATTTCCTATCAATATTTTACCTTGCTACGTCTGATATGAAGAGGAATACGAATATCTACATATCCAAATGTTAATTGCATGTTTGATGCGTAATTGGACTTGCAGACAAGAACATGTATAAATATGCTTTTTCTCTCGCAGTTCCACTTGGAAGTAGCGTGTATTTATTTATTCACATTTATTAACTTGTTGCATCTTTTGAGCAAATAATTTGATTAGCCAAGTGGGCGTGGAGGTAAAATGCGAATTTGTTGATTTTTCGTTTCCATTTTCTCTGCCTTTTTCTTTAGAGGGGTCGGGGTCTCATCTGTATACTCGCTCGGGGGAACGAATGTTCTATCTAATTAACTTTATCATAAAGCGCAGGTTATTACCTTGTCGGCGGAACGGACGGTTTAATCGAAAGCGCACTTTTGAGATATCGTGAGAATTTAAATCATTATGGCAGTTAAAATTTGCAGTAGGTAATGGGAATTTTACTTGTACGATCTAAGGTTTAATAAACGTATCGCTTAATAAAATGCTCTCAATATAAACCACGTTTCCGTATCAACGTATAGTAACAGTGAAACTTCAAAAAGTGACGTTAAAGTTACTTTGATAATTTAATTTGAACAGATTAGATTTAGTATTTACTTATGAAAATTTGTTACAAAGCAAATGGCAATGAAGCGTAATAAATAAATATCCTATTTTATTAATTTAAATGCAAAAGTTTGGAGTTTTGTACTAAATCACGCAAAAATGGCTGATCGGATTAAGATGAATTTTTGTATACAAATAGAGTACCTATAGCTTGGATTAACATAGAATACTTTTTATCCCAGTAAAAGTCCAACAAAAGTAAGTCAACGCGAACGAAATCGCGGGCAATAGCTAGTAAGCTATAATGATACAATAAAAATGCGCACGTTACTTTCGGCACTCTGTCGGATTGTACATACAGTCTCCTTCACATAAAGAAATATGCACATACAACATAAAATGTCCCTACATCTTCCCGTACAAGTACCAGCAGCGCGCAAAAAAACTGTGATCAGGCAGAATCACCAAGAAAACTCAACGTGGAGCTAAATTCAATTCAATTATTTTATTTCAGGCATAGAACCCATATAGTGTTAGTCGTACAAATGTGTGCTTATGAATCTAAGTGTTAGTAGGTTACAATAATTATAATAATTTGATCTATTTTAAACATCAGCGTTGGCCCTCAGTGCTTATTGTGCATGCACACTTATCCAACGGGCCAACATAGGGCTATCCCATCGGCACGCCAATGCGCTCAGGCCCCGTAGCATGGATGGCGTTATCACGCGAGAAGTGATAGGATAAGCGCGTCGTCTCATTCTATCGAACGGTGTCAGCCAGGGACGGATGCTCTATCCTGTCACTTATCGCGTGATCCACGCTACGGGGCCAGAATGCGGTTGGGGCTGTCGCGCATACGCGAGAGGAGCGACGCGCACCTCTTCCTGATAACGGCCGCGAAGCCATCAGCGCGCGCGTCCGCGAACATCGCGGATGCGCTGCACCAGCGCGGCAGCCCCATCAGCACCCGGAACGCATTGTTGTACTGCACTCGAATACCATTATACGCCCGCTGCGTGTAGTCGACCCACAGGCCGCAAGTGTACAAGGAAACGCAATATGCTTTAAATAGTGCAAGTTTGACTTCCCCCGTACACCGTACGAACCTGCGGGCTAACATGTTGCTCCGGACGGCTAACGATCTCCGCTCTCGCTCGATGTCAACATTGTCTTTTAAGTCATCGGTGACCCAGTGATCCAAATATTTAAATTGTGTGACTCTCTTTAGAGTCACTCCGGCGAGTGAGACAGGCGGCACGTCAGAGTAGGTCTTATTTCCGGCCTTGAAGACCATAATCTCACTTTTGTTACCATTATATTTGAGTCCATGGGCTACCGCATAACTTTCACAAAGACTCACCAGTTTACGTAAGGCACCTATTGATGGGCTCAGCAGCACCATATCATCAGCGTAACTTATATTATTCATACATATTCCATCAATTTAGCATCCGATATTGGTACTACTGAGCTCATCAATGAGTCCGTTCAGATAAAGGTTGAAGAGCCGTGGTGAGGTAAGCCCCCCCTGCCTCACCACGCACTCCAACTTGAATTCATCTGATAAGGTGCCATCCCACTTCACATTATTCCTCTGGTGACCATACCAGTATTTCAAAATGGCAGTAATTTCACCCGGTAAGCTAGTCTCAAGTTTCAATTTTCTTCCATAGTATGTTATATGATACTAGGTCGAATGCTTTCGAAAGACTAGGTAGCAAGCGAAGACTGGACTGTCTGCTTTAGGCAATAGATGGCACTCTCAGTCGATAATTCTGGCCTAAAGCCAAATTGTGCATCATTGAGACTGAAGTGAGCCTCCAAATGACCGTCAAGCAGACAATCCAGTACCTTGGTGATATTTGATATTTGCCAAGGAGATCGGCCTGTAATTATTTAGATCGGATGTATCGCCAGTCTGGTTTTTTATAACTAGGACCATAACAGTGCGCATAAGGTCACAAGGCAGGTAAGAGTGTCCTATACAGAGCGTGAAAAACATAGCAAGGACCCTGGGAAGATGCAAGCCAGCATGCTGCAGGTGCTCGATACTAAGTCCGTCGCGTCCGGGGGATTTGCCTCGTACCATATTTTTTATAATTATTGCAACTTGCTTGGTGGATACCGTAACAATCCGCTCAGACGCGACCGGCCCAGCATCTAACACCTGCGGCTGAGTTTTCAACGTTGATTGTACCCTGAATTGGTGTTGAAAAAGGTTAGCTACATCCCCAGGGCTATGCGCGCCCGCAACGCTCACAGGAAGGCCCGCCCTAGGGTTCCGTTTAGCCACGGCTTTCCAGAACTGCCCAAAACTTTTGTTTTGATGGTGTTGAGCAATCAAGTCGTTCTTAATTTGCTCCTCATTGTTTTGGCACCATTTCAACTTGGCCTTGAACAGTTTTCTGGATTCGCACATTTCATGGTAAATATTCTACCACACTGGATCCAATGATGGAAACATGTCCTAGCCCCTACTACTAAATGAAAATATAAACCAGATGCAACTTAATGCGCCATAAACACCGTCTCGAAATCAACGGTAGTCATTTCCACGTACAAATAAAGCCAACACGCGACACGTCGGCGTCGGTAACACAGTTATCCCGAACGGACACGATGGCCGCAATAATCGCGGCCACTCGTAAGCGGCCCCAGTAAACCGTCACAGCCATCGCCAATCTGCTAAGTGAGTTATCTCCAACTACACAAGTTGCAGCCTATGATTTTTGGGTACGTAGTCGGTCTATTTCGACCAGTTAGGAACGAAACGAAAGTTAACTATCAGCGAAGCTACTGGTAACCGCCTTTTTGTAGAAATCTGACGAGCTACGGATGTGTTTGAAAGCCAATCCGTATTAGAGATATGATGAATAGTAAATTGTGCAATGATGATAAATCAAACGTACATATATACAGTTCGACGTATTACAAATATGCCTATCAGGAAAACTAGCAGATAACAGTAAGAGCTATTCTAGATCAGGTAATTCCAGAACGAAAGGAGCGGCTTAATAACGTCAAGTTTCTATTTAAATTTGCATCGGAATCTCCATTTGACAAACACATAGGTAGTTGGTAATATGGCAGGTATATTATTATGATTTTTTGACACTTTCATGCTAAAGACCCCAGCACAGTGGTCCGGTGGAAGCCTATAAGTCTAGAAATCGATAACGACCAGGCCCCGTAGCATGGATGGATGTCTGGCTAAGCTGAAGCAAAATTCTAAATGTATAAATAATGTCTCGATTCTGAAATATTTTTAAATTTATGTAGTGTTATGTGGTATGGCTATTATTGATTGGTGGTTATGTATTGAGATATAACACCCAGGCCCCGTAGCATGGACGGCCTTATCACGCGATAAGTGACAACATAGAGCATCCGTCCCTGGCTGACACCGTTCGATAGAACGAGACAACGCTGTTATCTTGTCACTTATCGCGAGATATCCATGCTACGGGGCCTGGCTGTTATATCTCAATACATAACCACCAATCAATAATAGCCATACCACATAACACTATATAAAGTTTCTAAATTTAAAATTATTTCAGAATCGAGACATTATTTACACATTTAGAATTTTGCTTCAGCTTAGCCAGACAATCTTAACTTAATTCATCAGGGTAGTGCTCACAAGAACACAGCACCATTCCACGAATGGTCCCCGTTGGACCGGCAGGAGGTCCGCCGCGATTCACTTAGTAAGATTAGTTCGGACGCCATCGACGGTTTACACCTCGGAACGCGTCCAACATTACCGACACCCTAATGCGCTGGGGAAATCTATAAGGTGCAATTTACACGTTTCTTAGAACGGTTAAGATGGAATGTGGATTGTGAAATGTAAAAGTTACATGTTAATGTGAAAACACGTTGTTTTGCGATGCAATTGAGATGCTTTAATTACAAAGTAAAAACGTGGCAACTACCAAATGCAATTGCAATTAGGTATTTCGTGAACGAGGTCAGAAGGGGCACGAAGAATAAGCGTATCAACACTCTTAAAGTGCATAATATTTCTCTTACGCGAACAAAAGTACCTTTTAATATCAAATCGATTCTAAACAACACTTTTCTTCGTGTGCTGGTATCCGTAGTTCCTATAACAATAAAATAGAATGTAAAAGTAAAGTAACTTTTTCTACTCCTGTACCGTTATCTGTAATTTATATAGGCTGCAGCTCAAATACAATGATACGGATAATAAGCCGTCGAAAAACTCTATGCTCTATGGCCCAAAAACGTTCTGTTTAGCGTACTTTTTTGGTTCATACATTTTTCATAAAAGCACTGTTATTTTTTATTTATTTATATAATCTTTGGTGCGTTCCAGTCAAACTTTTTAATTTAATTCATTGCGACCAATACCACGAAAGAAAGCACACTACAAACGATAAATTTGTTACACCATCTAACGATGGTTAGAATGAAAGGTATAGTGCTGTCTCATTCTAACCATAGCAAGTTGTTGTGACAAATTGCTAGGTGTTTAATGGCCTTAAACCATAGACAGATTTGTATCTGTAAGTTTGTGGACAGACATTTGAACTTCACTTGTTTCCCGCTAGTTCGTCCTCTTGTAATCTTGTTGTTCTTTTTATTTTCGATTAAATACATAAAGTGCTAGTTTCGTGTTGTTTTGTTGTAATACTAATAAGTAAATATGGATGACGTTGGCGATGAAATGCAATGTACGCCCGAACAAATTTCCACATTGGCGAAAGAAATGACAGAAAATTTATTGCCTGCAAAATCACGGGACCTGTACAATAAGTGGTACAATAATTTCATGGCCTGGAAGTTAGAAAATAAAGCTTCGTCGCTATCAGAGAACATTCTATTGGCTTATTTTCATAATCTCCATGGAAAACTCAAGCCGTCTTCGCTGTGGGTCGAGTACTCTAAATTAAAATCGACTATAACTGTATACCACCAGACCGACATTTCGAAGTAGGTATTCGAAGTTACTGGCTTTCTTAAAACGAAAATCTGAAGGTTACAGAGCTAAGAAAGCCCAGACGTTCTCACCGGACGATATAAACAAATTTATCAACGAAGCTCCTGATTAAATTTATCTTATGACCAAGGTTAGTAAGTATTCAATAACTTTTTTACACCTACATCTGGATCGTATCTACTTTGTTACAATTACTTAAAATATGATAAGTACGAGTATTTCGTATTTCTTGTTACAGGTTGCAGTGATTTTTTGAATAATGGGTGCATGTCGCCGGCAAGGATTACATACAATAAAGTTGACGAATGTGCAAGACTCTCATGATGTGCTTCATGTTATGAATACAAAAAATAGGATCGATCGTACATTTACAGTGACAGGAAAATATTATCATATTTGTAAGAAATATTTAGATCTATTACGCCAAAATCCTTGCAATAATCTGAGTTTCTTCGTAAGATATTTCAACGGCAGATTCACAACTCAAAGCATTGGCATCAATTTATTTGGTCAAATGGGAAAAGCTGTGGCCAATTATCTAAACTTACCAAATCCAGGATGCTATACCGGACATTGCTTCCGAAGAACTTTGGCCACATTGTTGGTGGATGCCGGAGGCGATATAACTGCTTTAAAAAGACATGGGGGTTGGAAGTCAACCACGGTAGCCGAAGGTTATATTGATAATTCAATAGAAAGCAGAAAGAATGTATCGAATTTACTCATATCCACCATTGATAAGAATGGATTATCACAGCGGAATGTAAAAATCCCCACAACTTGTAATATACCTGACCCCAACATTCCTTCAACTTCGACTGCTACACAAAGCAAGATGAATGACACCAATCCACTCATGACCACCATACTTGCTAATAATGAATCACCTGATGAACCTACTTGTGAATATGAAGAACCAACTGAAGTAAATAATCCCTCAACATCCACTACTAGAGCTAGAGAATATGTTCCACAATCCACAAACCGCCATGAATTTTCACTATCACAAGTAATTGAACAAAATGCAGATGTAAATATAAATACCATAAACTCATCCAACACCCCTACTGTCAACATTACCAATAACACCATACAAAATTTGCACATCCATTTTCATAAATAAATACACCTACCTACATAGCATAATTTTGTTATATTTAAAAGTAGTCGTAGAAAAATTATTGTATGCAACGGTGTATAAATGATCTAAAAACACTCGTGGCGTCTTTAATTGCGATGCTCGCCAAGGCTCGCATCGCAACTCACGCCTCTCGCGTTTTAAGACCCTTCTTATACAACAGTTGCATAAAATACTATTATAGCAAACTACAATTCTCAACGCGACATTAATACAGTTCACGAGATGAAAAGGAAGAACGCAGACCAATTTTCAAGCGGCGATTATAAATAACCTAAGCGACCGAAAGATAGCTCAGCACTAATCTTGAAAGTTAAAAATTAAATTTTACCAATAAAATTCAGCGAGGGAATCTACGGGCAAAGTTTTAGTTCTCATCTGAGATAAGACTGCGCGTCTAGGCTAGTTTCTATCAAGTGTGGATTATTACAATCAGGGAGTTAGTAAGGAGGGTGCTTAGTTTTAAACATCCGTCCGCCCATCAGTATTACAAAGGAAAATCGCTTAGTTGTCAGAGTTCTGTTGAATTGTTGTCTGAGTCATTGATGTTTTCTATGTATTTAAGTATTTATTTCTCTATCTAAGTGTCTATATCGTCGTCTAGTACCCATAGTACAAGCTTTGCTTAGTTTGGGACTAGGTTGATTTGTGTAAGATTGTCCGCAAATATTTATTATTATTATAATTGCGTGACTTGCAGGCAAAACGGGACTATTTATTTTTTAAATAGATACCTACATATAATTTAACAATGGAATATAGCCATAAATGAGTACTGACGATGAAGAAATCAGGCCAATTACAAACATAAACTCCAGACTCTGAAACTTATTGCACTAAGTCCATAAGGAAATAATAAAAGTATGAGTAGCACTCGATGCGGAGGTATCGGAATCGAACAATTGAACGTGAAACTTCGTCTCGCAGCGGAGCGTTTGCTGGACTAACTCTTATTGCAAACTCGTGCGACCCGCTACTTAAACAACAAACGCACAGACTATGAAACAGAGTGCGTTTAGAGGAAAACTTATGTAATATTATGAGATGACGAAACAACCGTAGATTTATTACACTTTTTGTCCATCTTTTTATGTTTTGCCTAGGGAGTGTTAGTGATAAGCTAAACAAACAAGTAGATAAAAAGTCAACCGACAGCACTTTACCCGCGCCGACATGCAATAGGATTGGGTATCACACAAAGTTGTCGAATCGATCCTTATACATATACCTACCTTCATCTCGCCATAATAACTGCATAACAGGGCAGTTAAAAAGACACGCCGCACTGACACACATGCACAGATCAGTATTGGACGCGCTCACATTGTGTCCCGGTTTCAATATGCAGCGCTCAATTCAGGAACTCGACGCCAGTTCATTTGTCAACGGCCTTCGTGGTGACAGAGACGCATCCGCGATGGACGCTTGCTGACAGATTATCAAAGGTTGCGATATTCAGTCCAGTTCCGCTTTAGGTATTAGTAGCCTTGTGCTCAAAATGTTTCTCGATGGTTTTAAATGTAGTTATGTTGTTATTAATCTGGATTTTGAAACTCCTGCCAGCATAATAGCTAAAGTACGATAACTGTCTCGGATGCTCGAAATTAAAAACAAGTCCATTTTTTTTAAATCTGTTATGACTTATTTGATTCCTTGTGTAGAGACGCTCAAAAATAATTTAAATTTTTGTTCAAATTATGTATAGTTTTTCAGTTATTTGTTAAATACAATTTCAAGGAACTCAAAAAAGCTTGGTAATCTAAATTAAATTCAAGAATCTCAAACACAAACAAGCAAGTTAACTTAGTTACTTGTTTATACATCGGTATTATGTCCAGAAAATTACAAAAAGAACAAGCTTAAAGCAAGCACATAGATAGATACTTTTTTTAAATTTTGGTCACTATCCATCAGTCATTAAAAGTAACCACAAAACGCCTTATCCTAAACAAGTATCTCAAGTTACTTGATTCTAGCGTGGATATTCATATATTTTTCAGTCAAATAACAAAGCTAAAAAAAGTTTTTCAGCTGCATGATCGACGGCTTCAGTTACACGTGATTAAAATAAGTCACGTTAAAAGTATAGCATGTACCAACCATTAGAGACTAAAAACATTCCGATACATTGTGGTTAGAAAATGGCTTTTGAAGTTAAAAATTGTTTTTTCGCTCTCCTGTAAAATTTATTATTTTTAATTTTAAAATTAATTACTTGTTTTTGACTTTGAGCAGCTGAGCCGACATTTCTTCCTCTTAATGTAATGGCTCCAGTTATAAACCCATACAATTAAAAGTGCCTAATTTTAAATCAATATCGTCGGTTTTTATTAAAGTTTTCATCGAGTCATAGACGTTTCGCATGTCCATTATCCAAATGTGAAACCGTGGAAACAAAATAATATTGTAACAATAATACCGCGCGTTTTTATTTGTATTTCTTTACCAAATAATCAAGTTGAACTACAAATTTACCATTCGCCGAACATTATTTAAAAACTCCCGTGAAAGAGATACTTCGATAAATGCAGAAAATCAAACAAAAAACCGACGGATACCGTAAAAGCCTATTTTCAAATTTCATTACACGTCACCGGTGGAAGCCGGTGAAAATTCACAGTGGAAAAATTCGTGAAGCTTAATATGTAAAAGTGCAGTGTATACGATGACAGTAAATTGAATGAGGCGGGCGCGGTGTTTGCAGCACTCATCAATCATCCCCGTATGGATTTCGTTTTAATGCGGCGTCATCGTCGTCTCGTGGCCACACGTCACGCTCCGCGCATATTGTTTTACGGGACCCGATTTCACGCTTAACCTCAACTAGACAATGGCGTTTGTTATCGTTTTCAAAGATGGCGTACCGGTTTCGACGTAATGGTCTGGTGTGGTCGAAGACAAGTTTTCGATTTTATCAATGTAATATTGCAGTCCTGACACTTTAATCAACATGAATCATATAAAATTTCCCAAATATCTGTTTCCTAGTATAATAAAATACCGTGTGCTGTGTGGGTGAGATTTCAACGAAACCAGGACAAATCAGAAAACAACAGAAAAGTGCATACTATATGTGTATACGAATATTCAATAAAATACCTTCAACTATTAAGACACTGCCTAATGCCGAATTCAAGTTTAAATTCAAAAGTATTTTAAATAACGCATGTTTTTACACAATTGACGAATATTTTAGTTATAAATTTTAATTCTTACATCACTTTTGACATTTAAAATTGTACTTTAAATTATAATCTAATAATAATGAATGACATTCCAAATTAAAAAAATTGTATTTAAGTTTGCCTAAGAACATCTTAGGCAATTGACAGTTATTTAATTTAATTTATATTTTAGTATATTAGTATTATGACATTAATAATATATGCACGCAATTTAAACTTAATTTTAATTTTGACATGAATGACTGACTATGTCATGTCATAATAATTATTTTCACATGCCTTGAGGCAGAATGTATTAAGGGTCAACAATGTAACTACACGTATAACATCTACTGAACTTACCATATGTTCGTGAATAAACTTTCATTTCATTTCATTTCATCCACAGAAATTGCCGGTGCAGCTGTGTGGTGGTAATTTCATCTAGGTATGATCTACACGAATGTTTTGTCACCGCTCAGCTGAGTAGATAACTCTTTTAAGATATATTATACTATTTGTGCAACAAGAGAGCAAAGTTAGTTTTTGCTGCGAGTGCTGATTTTGAGTCCCGAGGAAGCGAAAGATTCTTAAATTGAATCACGAGCATAGCGAGTGATTCAAAGTTAGAATCTTGAGCGCAGCGAGGGAGTCAAAAGCACGAGACGCAAATACTTTGCTCTCGAGTAACACATACAACTTTTCACCTCAGCAGTGAGAACATCGTCACGTTAAAAAATACATCGATAGGATTTTACGTACCTATTCGTCTCTCAGGAAGAAAACTTGATTCGGGGTTCGTTACTGCTTGTTTTAACTCCTCAGCGCAGCTAGTTAGTTATTAGAAGCACGCTAGAGCGCGAGCGAGACAAGGCGCCACACGACAGACTAAAGCACATTTTAGTAATATATATGATTCTCGCGTGACACTAACACTACACTTAAAACTAACCGTACCTATTACTCGTATTGTTAAAATACTGCCACTCATGTTCCCACATTTCACTTATGTTTTCGAGCTATTTTTGAAATATTCAATCTAATATTTGTTACGAGTACGCTTACGCGAGTCGCGCGTGCGCTCCGAAAACTAAGCGCCTACGCTTGTTAAATACTGTCTTCTTCAATTAATTCACTATATTTCTTAGTTAGATAGATAATTAATTAATCCTAGTCGTTTTTATATATCCAAAACTAATATCAATGCAAGCATGAAGAATAATATACCCAATAAAATGTAAGCAATTTAACAGCGCGCCATTTTTTTTAAAGGGGCTGGGCGCCGGGTGTGCGTTCGGAAACTGCATCTGTGGTATATGTGCTTAAAAATTAAGATTGTTTAAAATAGAATCATTGATTGTTCAGCGTTTGAAAATTTATGGTTTGATCTACTTAGGCAAAACTCACTTCATTTGAGATGGTCCATGTTTTTTTCTCTTCAATTTATAACATTCCTTTGTACTAATATTTTTGGTAATTTAAACTCATAAGTATGTTAAGGCGCTCTTATTAGACGATATTTAGGTATTTGCGGAGGTGAGGCAGACGGAGTGGGAGACGCGCGTCCCGCGCACCCCGCTAACGGCCTTATTCTGTTGGCATCCGTATTCGGCTCGTTTTTGCGGATCATACGATCAAATGTTTTTCATCTTGAATAATTGTTTTATTTTTCAAATCTTGGTTGATTTGTGTGAGATTGTCCCCAAATATTTATTATTTATTTATTTATTTAAATCCATTATTTTAGAAAATAAGGAATAATAGGTAGTTACAGTTCTTAAGTACATCGTAGTATGATGACATCAATTATGGACACTTACTTTCCAAAGATATGTTAGTACAGATTTCTTCATCATCAATCCACCTAGCATTTTCCCAGTTCCTAGGTGGGTGCTTCCGTTTTCCAAATACGTAGAACTGATAAAATAATAGTACATCTTCACTTCCTAAGGGTGAACGTCACCAATTATGGATTGTACTAATATATTAAAGTTTTTTTAAACCGAAATAAAATCGATTACTTCTAGGTAACGTTATAGCGCCAGTTAACGCCCGCTTAAGAAACCATCAAACATAATAAACAAATAGCTATGTTCATCTATTTATCTCCTGGCAAATTATATTATTACCATAATTATTACCTACTAGCGACCCGCCCCTGCTTCGCACGGGTTTATGTGCATAATACATGCATGTATGGTTTGTATTATACATCTAAACCTTCCTCTTGAATCACTCTATCTATTAAAAAAACCGCATCCAAATCCGTTGCGTAGTTTTATAGACCACTGTTAGTCAGAAGAGCATTTTATTATACAGGGTGTTTATTTTAAGACCAGCAAGTTCTTCAGTACATGACTATGTTTATTAAAAAATGTAATTTGACCAAACATCATATAAAAAGAACAATTTCAATTTGTCTCTTAAATACCTAAACGTGTTATGTCACTGCGCTCGCGCGGCGCGTGCTGCCTACCATGCTACCTCGACCAGCGCAGCGGCCACACCGCGATGGACCTTGATACTCTCAACAAGCCAGTAAGATTGGACTTACACTTGTTACTTGACTCTATACTCCAGGCAAAATACGGTTTCGAAAATCATTAATTTATAATAGCGTTTTTTTTGTATATTTCGTTTTTAATCGTTATTCTAAGATGCTTTATTCAAGAATCCAACAAATTTTCCAACCGGAAGTAGTTATAGAAATTTAAATTAAGCTTTAATTGTCTTTTTTTGTTTGATTTATATTGAATATTTTAAAGCAAATGTAAATTAAGGTCTCCTCGATCTCATGCCATTTTTCTCGGTCTTTAGCCAACTGCATCCAGCTAGGTCCGGTGACCTCAGTTATGTCATAGGTCCAACGTCTTTGTCGTCTACCTTTCCTTCTTTTGCCTTTCGGCCCTGACCAGTTTGTTGCTTCCAGTGCCATCTTTTCTCCTAATATCTGGCGATATATGGCTTTTACCCGAATGGGGTCCATATAAGAAAGAAAAAATATATCTTTTAGATTTAGTAAATATGTACTAACACAAACAATATGGAATAAATAAAGCTTAAATAAATATATATATATATATATATATATATAAACTAGCTGTTGCCCGCGACTTCGTCCACGTATAACATGTTATCGTCTAAATGTTTGTTTAAGAAATTTAAAAAAAAACATTGAAATTAGT
The DNA here is from genome assembly GCA_963854355.1 of Epinotia brunnichana. Classification (NCBI taxonomy): domain Eukaryota; kingdom Metazoa; phylum Arthropoda; class Insecta; order Lepidoptera; family Tortricidae; genus Epinotia; species Epinotia brunnichana. The sequence goes on from OY977950.1 coordinate 17,928,207, forward strand.
TTTTTACAGTCAGCATCAGATAGTAGCAGCCTAGGTAACCAAATATATCGCAAAACGTCTTTATTGCTATAGGAATAAGGATGTGTTACGATATATTTGGCTACTTTGGCTGCTACTAACTATATGACGCTGACTGTACCTAGTCTATTCGTAAGCAGTCTAAAACCGAAGTTACAAATCTCTTTTTATTTCAAAATGTCTTGGTCTCTATATAAACTTAGAACCCTCTTTGAACTCTCATAGTAAATAGTCTGAAACCGAAGTTACAAATTTCTTACTTTAAAAATGTCTTGCTCTCTATACAAAATTCGAACCCCCTTTTAACCTTCTTAAGTGATGAGTTAAAAAAACGCTGAAATAAGTTTTGAAGTATTTTAGCAAACAGTCTAAAACCGAAGTTACAAATCCCTTACTTTCAAAATGTCTCTATATATATGCTCTCCATACAAACTTTGAACACCCTTATAATCCCCTTTAGGGTATGAATTGCAAAAATAGGCTAAAATAAGTTTTGTAGTCTAAACAGGCTAAGTTCGAAGTTACAAATCTCATACTTTATAATTTTCTTGCTTTCCATACAAACTTTGAACGCTTTTCAGGGAAAAATTAATAATAAAACAGTTTTTTTATTTTAATAGGTTAGTATTTTTTCTACAAAATATCAAGCCTCTAGCTAAAAAAGTGTTTCCCATACGAACCTTGCACCGCTTTTTAACCCCTTAAGGGGTGAAATTTTCCAAAACGCTGGTAGTACTTTTATTGTATTTAAATAAGTAGGTACTTAAGTTTTCTACAAAGTTTTAAGTTTCTACCGAAAAAAAAGTTTCCCCCATACAAACATTGAACCTCTTTATCCCCCTCTTAGCGGGTGGAATTTTCCAAACCACTGAAAGTAATTAACCTGTATATTTGTATTAATAAATAATCTTTCTACACAATGTCAAGTCTCTAGCTAAAAAAAAAAGTTTCCTTCATACAAATGTTGCACCCCCTTCCCCTTCGGGGCAGAATTTTCCTAAGTGCTGAAAGTACTTTATTATAATTTTAATAAGTAATATTACTACAAAGTGCGGGGCGTTTTCCGAGGCACCACGCCATAAATGATTTGATTCGTCGGGCTTTGGTTTCGGCCAACGTGCCTTGTGTCCTGGAGCCTCCGGGGTTGTGCCGCACAGATGGGAAAAGACCAGATGGTCTAACGTTGGTTCCATGGCAGAAAGGGCGGTGCCTCTTGTGGGACGCTACATGCGTAAGCACGTTTGCCCCGTCCCATTTGAGCCACACCATCAGATCCGCGGCGTCGGCCGCCGAGTCGGCGGCTCGGATGAAACATGCCAAGTACTCTGCCTTGGAGCCAATGTACGACTTTGTGCCAGTGGCGGTGGAGACTGCGGGACCGTGGGGTACGGAGGCCAAAGACTTCATGCGGAGTTTGGGTCGCCGGCTTAGGGATAGGGGCTGCGATCCTCGTTCCGGGTCGTTCCTGGCTCAACAGATTTCGTTGGCCATCCAGCGTGGCAACGCTGCCAGTGTCATGGGAACTTTTGGGCCACCAACGATCCGGGGCGGTCCTTTTTGTTAGTTGATAGTTTGATACTTTAATTCTAATGTAAGTGAATTGTAAATATTTTTAGATATTAAAATTTTATTTAAACTACAAAGTATATTCAGTCTCTTGATAAAATAATAAAGTTTACCCCATACAAAATTTGCACCCCTTGTTAAGCCCCTTAGGGGCAGAATTTTCCTAAACGTTGAAAGTTGTGAACCATTTTTTGAATCTATAAGATATTAACACACAGTGAAGGCACTGTATATCCTAGAAGTAGGTATTTTTGTCCAGACCAATCCAAGCATGTTTAGTAACGTTTCAGAAGGCCGCAGATTTCCGACACGTAAACAATACAAACATAAATTGAAAACTTTGCAAGGTAGCAACAACACAGCGCTAATCAGAGGTGAAATCTTGGGAATGGCACCGAACATTTTCAATAAAATTCCAGACTGAATTAAAACACTGGATATTCATAAATTTAAAAGACTGACTTCATATTTGATTGAATAGTGTTATTATACCATTAAAGATTACTTAAACGACCCTACGACTTAACATGGTTCCATTCCAGACATTCCTTAGTTATAGTATTCTTTAGCTATAGTATTTTTGAGAGTTTTTGACATGTGTTTGAAGTATTTAACACCAATCACTGTATTGACATTTTATTTTTTTATTTTTATAAACATTGTAGCTGGCTGAAGGAATATTTTGTAAACCTACATTGTGGGTAAAGCATAGAGGTCTTATATTTTGTATACCAACAATACTTGTAAAAGTTGTAAACTATGTTTAACAAAATAAATTGAATTGAATTGAAAGTACTTAATTTGTATTCTAATAAGTAATCTTTACGCAAAAATTTAAGTCTCTAGTCGTAGTAGTTTCGGCTGTGCGTTGATGAGTGAGTGAGTGAGTGAGTCATATCAATAACTCCATACCGACAAAAGGTATGTTCACTCAGATAACGTCACATTTATTTGCTTTAGTGGGATTATTTTTAAAGGGGCGTGGCGGGGGAGGCTTTCTTGGTAGTTATTTAGAGAAACAGCGGCGGCAGAGTCAGTGCGAGATGTGAAACGGCATACTTTAGTGTTTTGTGATGGGTATCATGTGAATTAACAGCTGGCAAAGTTTTGCAGCTGTATAGGGGAAAACACCCTGTAGTACTTTGTACCCGACTGCCTATGAAGGAAGTTTATGTTTTTCGAGCGTATGTATCATCAGCCGAAAAATGTCCACTGCTAGACAAAGGCCTCCCCCAAAGAGTGCCACTATGGCCGGTCCTGCGCCACCCGCATCCAGCAGACTCCCGCGACCTTTACCAGGTCATCAGTCCACCTTGTGGGGGGCCTAACCACGCCGCGCCTTCCGGTACGTGGTCGCCACTCGAGAACATTTCCGCCCCAACGGCCATCGGTTCTACATGCAATATGCCCCGCCCACTGACACTTAAGTTTAGCGATTCGGAGGGCTATATCGGTTACCGTGGTTCTGCTGCGGATAGCCTCATTTCTGATGCGATCATAGCCCTCTCCATCGCCCTTTGAGTGACTTTGAGCCTTCTTATGAGGCCTATAGTAAGCGACCACGTTTCCGTTCCAAATGCCATCACTGGCAACACACACTGGTCAAAGACTCTCGTCTTGAGACACTGCGGAATATTGGACGAAAAGATGTGCCGTAGCGTATGTATGTATGCATGTATGTATATGACGAAGATGAGGAAGGGCCGTGGCCTGCTGCTGGTGGAGTGGCAGGATCTTTTTCCGCACTCGTTTTTAATAGAATCTACTAAACAGCAAGTAAATATACTTCAGTTCACCAACTCGTTTAGGACTTTAGACTAGGTAGTCGCTATCCGGCGCAATAGCCTTAAATGCTTTTGATATATTTCTGTATGAATAAATAAATCTATTATTCGTACAGTCCATAATTGGTACCATTACCCCTCCAACCATGTGCTCGTGTCCGAATCCGATTTACACCCGACTACTTACTACCTAACAGTTCTAAATACGTATTCAGGATAACTGAAGATTTTTATTGACATCTTGTCAATATCCTCCAGCTGCCTATTAATACGTTTTAGGTGCGGATGTAGGAACGCTTTACTGTAGTAAATATCGCATACCTTATATTTGTTATTCTATCATTTCGAATGTGTTCTCCGGCATGTATTAGCGTTTCCTATTCCTTTGAGTATTTTCATTTACCGTAATAACTCGAGATAATTGCTGCAAAAAGGCGTATTTGCGTGCCAGGTAAACATTCACAGGTCCGTCGTCGGCAGTGGCCAGGGCGTACTAAAATAAAACTAAATCGTACTCGCCACCGCGCATGCACGACGCGGACACCCGGTTTTTCTGACAAATTACCAAATGTATTGAATTATCAAACATATTGAAATTCTAAGAAGCCGGTAGATAGATCTACCAAAAAGCTACCTATCACAACCAATTTCATGTTCCAAATAACTTTTGAGATATTTCGAGTTTGGTGGTAAAAAAGCACTGTTTTGAAAGCAATCGTATCTATCAAGGTTTTTGTAAGCAATCGTGATTCTACGAAGCATCACGAACATAGCCAATGAACTGAAGATATATGTATATACATATCAAAAATTTGTATCTCTAGCAATAGTACAAGTATACTAATAATCGGTTTGGAAAAGGCACTTTTTCGATGTGCAGCTGCATACAGCGCCTTAAGTGTGTTTTCGAACGTGTAACTTGCTTCGCGCTGTTTTGGGGGTCTACTTTTAAATTCGAATATCGAACTATGAATCGACCTATTCGTGTCGTATTCTTTTTTCGTAATGAAAATGAAAGGGACAGTGCTCATAAAGTTGAAATATTCTGAATTTGTAATAAACCCCACACTATGAAATGTCAGTGCTCGATATCAAAAATAAAAAGCTACTTTGACTCACGGAGTGAGCAAAATCGCATTTTGCTTACTGTTTTCACGCAGCAAAATATGCTTGTTCGAGCTGCTGAGGTGAAAAATATGATGTGAAGTGGCCTCCGAAGTACGAGTAACTATTGTTTATGATTATTCATCTTTTAAGTATTTATCGATTGATCGATAATTCTATGTAAGAACAATTGTTGTACGTTTATAAGCTGCTCTTCTAAGGCAACTTAACAGGGAATTGTCCAATAAAGTGACCCCTTCATCGGATGCAGTAAATATTGCGCACGGCAGGTAGGACAAACAAATTCTCGCCTATTGTATTTACGGATGCTGCAAATTAAATCCCCCGTTCGTGGAAGCCGACATCATTCTGTGATACGTGGAAAGAGATATGATATTTTAGTTAGCCTGTCAAGAAAGAGAGACTAAAGCGTTTTTGACATGTTGACATCATATATACCATATTAGGCCACGCAATCCTTATCGCGTAAGGGCAGTTTGTATGAAATACCTTGAAAAAATATATATTTTTAGTTTAAATGTGATTCCATAGTTTATCTGATAGTACCTATACTTAACCCTTTCGGACCCAGCCAATATAATTGTGCGGGTTGATTACATTGAATGGGCACATCAAATATATGTCAATATACTTCATTTTACGTTAGCAGGGTCTTGTTTTCCCGGTATGAAAGGGTTAGAATCATTTCAATCTGTACTTAAACGAGTTAGAATTCGGTATCGCGTCCGCTCCTCGTATAAATTTGTAGGCCCCGTGTACAGTAATCCACGGTCTCGTCCGACGCCATTGTCGTGCGTTCGTGTCGGGCTTAAGGGCTTCGCGAGGCAACTCCATGGACATTTCGTAAATTAATAACCAATCACGCCGATACTTCTGGAATATTAACGCTGAGGGCTTATCTCGGATGTTCTGCGCGCATTCAACGTTGAGGTAGGGTACCGATTTTAATATATGGGACATATTCGAGGTTAAGACTGATTCCACCAGAACTAAAACTACGTTTTCATACTCGTGCCGCAAGCAGCTTCAGTTCAGTTTATATAGTTATAGTGAAAATGTACCTACGCGTGTTGCAGGCTGGATTTGTGACTCACATAGCACGAAAGTAGGAACAGGGTCTTCATTATACGTATTAAGATTAGAGTAGGTACAGTCGAGGATGAACGAATACGTACATAAATAATTACATAAATATCTGTACACGCCTTTATGACATTGACAATAGAGTCCTGTACAGATCCATATTTATGTACGTATACGTTTACCCTCGCCTGCACCTACCTATAATACTATCGTATTACTGTAACTTCATACCTACTACCAAGTCATTTAATGGGTCAATAAGTTTTTTTTAATAAAAATTGACTTCTATTTCATCTGGTTTTATTAAATTAGTAATAGAAAACAGTGGGTGAACGTGATTGTTTTTTTTTTTTTTTAATGCAAATGATTATCTACAAAGTCACCGTTTGGATCAACACAGGTCTAAACAAAAAGATAACACTGTTTTTACACTGGTGTCGCACTACTCTCTCACGCGAGTTACGCGCTCTTCTTAGCTACGCTATAACGCAAACGAGAGCGCAAGCACCAACACGATTACAATCCACTCGTAATAGAATTCATCATTTCCCCAACCCATTCAGCGCTAATCACGACACACATGCGTCAGAGAGCGATTTTTGCTACATATGGAGATTAACACTTCACTGCCAGGAATCCGCCTAGTAGTAGGGCAGAGTGCTAGAACAAATTGTCGTAAATGTGGACACGCTGGACAAAAGCACTAATTTTTTTTCAGGTACTTGTTATCCACATCCATCAGGTTCCATAGCTTTAAGTTTTTGATAGGAACCAACTCTTTTAGGAATTTTATGGCGGCTGTTTTTAATTATAGGTATATTGTTAATATATCGAGTTCTAAATCACTTAGAATCACAAACTTGGTGTCTAAATATAATTGGGGCCAAGGATGTCAACTAGATATTCTTTAGAGTCGAGCTCCCAAAGGATACCAAACGGAACCCTGTTACTTAGCCTCCGCTGTCCGTCTGGCTGTCTGCGTGTCAGCAATAGATTTTACAGAATTTGTATTTTTATAGCTAATCTAATACATACATTCATACAAATAAAAATAAATTAAAAATTAAACAGTGCTCTCATACATGAAACGCAATTTTATGGCGTTTTTATGCCCACCCATAACAATCGATCTATCTCTAGAACTGTAATATGTAGACACTTGAAATTTCCACAGATTATGTATTACTGTAGCCTCTATATGGCTCATTGTCAGTCACAAAAACAAAAATCATATTTCCGGTGGTCAATAGGTAAGGGCTTACGCTCACATATAATATGTTTTTATCACATAGACTTATAGAAGGGGCAACGACGTTTATGCGGATTCAGAGTTCAACCAAAAATTAGGCTTTATAGCCCTTAACTTTGGCAATGACCACCGAAAAGACGCGAACCTAAATCTGACAATAACCCATATTATCAAATAATAAAAATATAATAAAGTGAATAATTGGTTTTTTAACATAACTATAACCAACTTTCATAGTGGAGTAAAATGGCCGCCATAAAATTAAATATGGCTGACGGAGGAGTTGGTTCCTATCAAAAACAAATATTAACTTTATTATATGTTATTATAGAGGCTTATATAGTAATACATAATCTGTGGAAATTTCAAGTGTATACATATTACGGTTCTAGAGATAGACCGATTGTTATGGGCGGGCAAAATCACGCCATACAATTACGTTTAATGTATGAGAGCACTGTTTAATTTTTAATTTATTTTTATATTATGAATGTATGTTAAAGCAGCAATAGAAATACAAATTCTGTGACAATTTTAACAGTCTAGCTATTGCTGACACGCAAATAGCCGGACGGACAGCGGAGGCTTAGTAACAGGGTTCCGTTTGATATCCTTTGGGTACTCGACTCCAAAAAATATCTAGTTGAATTCCTGGTCCCCAAATATGTATATTTAGACACCAAGTATGTGATTCTAAGTGATTTAGAACTCAAGATATTAATAATAAAGGTACCTATAGTTAAAAATGGCCGCCATAAAATTAAAGATGGCCGACGGAGGAGTTGGTTCCTATCAAAAACTTACAGCTAACAAGTACCTGAAAAAATTTGGTGCTTTTGTCCAGCGTGTCCACATTATCACCTGAAACTGCCCCACTATAGCGGGCGCCTACGCCGTAGCCGCTTTCCGCTACATACGAGGAAAACACGGGATCGGCTACGAGCGTAGCGCGTAGCGATTCTTGGCATAGTGAATGTGTTAAGCTGCTACGGACCACGGCGTAGCACTAGGAGCTTGGCTTAGCAGTGAATGAGTTAAAGAGCGTTTTTTACTTTTCTAATACTAAGGTTACCCCAAGAAAGAATGATGAATACGCTAAGCGTGAACCAACTCGAGAAATGTTTTCCAGTTACCAGGACAAACGTTCGATACCAGGACTGTAGAAACAACACAGCGGTGCATCGGTACAGCCTTGATTCATGCCGTGCGCCGCTACGGAGGGATTACGGCTCGGACAGATTATAATTCGTCACGTGCCGATATTCCTTATTATGTTGAATTCACGCCGGGCTACACTTAGGCAAAACAATACGAGAAAATCCGTGTTGTGTAGAAGAAGTAAAAAGAAAAAAAAATATATTCTTATTTAAAGTGTCTATTTAATACGAAATATATAGCGCAAAAGGACATCAAATGTGTTTAGGAATGACGAATCATAATTCATATTAGAGGTTCTACTCACCAGGAAGACCGAAAAGAGTTTTCATGGGAATATAAGTGTAATAATATGTCGTTCATAAAAAAGATGTGAGATATATACGAATGTTAATATCGTTCAAATTATATGATACAACCTCGGGCAAATTAAATTCCATTTGGCTTATGTAATACCAAAAACGGTGGATGAAAAAAGTAAATAACATGCGAGTGGAAAAATGTTACGAAACATTTGAATACGATAACAAAGTTAAAGAAAATCTGGCAGCCGTCGCGCTGAATTCGAAGTGTACGGCCGACGCACTCCATTTGATTGGGCATTGTTTCGGGCGGCCCGACGTTAATACGCTGCAGCGGATGCGATGCGAATCCAATTTTGGCCCGCGCAACCTGAGCGACCTATCCTCTGCTTACGCTCTTATACTCTTGCCTGTCTCGCAGCCAGATTTAAAAAAATGAACTTTATTTAGCTAAGGAGACGGTTCCTATTACAATCATGCGTGCATATTAGTTACGAGGTTGACGAAGTGACTATTGGATATCCTCTGCCTGTTATGTATTAGTATTCAGAGTGCAAGCGTACGGGCGTACGTGCTCGCGGGGAACGTGACGCGAGCAAACAAAACACAGGCGTACTTGAAATAGACCTGGTTTTGAGATTCCTCGGGCCTTTGTGCCACCCATTCATTCGGGAATGTAAAAAACTGGACTGTCGCCTGGATTCAGGAATAGGATAGACAGATGGAAAGCTATTAAAACAGACCTTCGGACATTTTGTGACCTTTTTAGGGTTCCGTGCTCATAGAGTAAAACGAGGCCCTATTACTAAGACTTCGCTGTCCATCCGTCCGTCTGTCTGTCTGTCACGAGGCTGTATCTCAAGAACCGTGATAGCTAGAGAGTTGAGATTTTCACAGATTATGTATTTCTGTTGCCGCTATAACAATAAATACTAAAAACAAAATAAAACATGTTTTTAAGGGGGCCTCCTATACAACAAACGTGATTTTTTTTGCCGTTTTTATAGATAATGGTACGGAACCAGGGAGTCCAACTCGCACTTGGCCGGTTTTTATATTTGCTTTCACTGCAAACAACATGCATGCAATTGCCAAAGTGTTATGGAACATTTCATACGCAAATTAGGCGAGCCACATGAGCAATTCTGCATCGAATACTGTACGCACGCTGCTAGTCAATATAAAGTCACTTTCGCCATGCTCACCTTGCTCCAATTTGACTGGGGCATAAAGGCTCGGTAATTTGAGAATGAAACGCACAAATGCAATCCACTAGATTTTACGTCAAGTTACAACATTATGGCATCGATATGACGACATACCTTTAGTTATCTCGTAAATTCCTCATCTTCGAATATCGTTTCAACATGATGGAATCGACGCGCTGTCAAGTTCTGAAAATTGGTTTCAAAACTAATTTTGAACTGAAATCTTCTTTGCTATATTTGTAAAATACACGAAAGAGTGCAAACAGGCAGCGAGACGTGCGGACGAGGCGGGCATCGGGTCTAACAAGTTCGCAATCTGAGCGGGTATAATTGAAACGTCTGCGAGCCCCGAGACAGTGACGTAGATAATAGACCTTATTAAATATGCCGAACCTCTAGGTAATCCCTTCGGTAGACATTTTTAAGAGTTCGGGAGCGGCTTGCAGATAGCGGCCCGGCGATACCATCGCCGGAGACAGATTGGAATTTAAAAGGCGTAAGCCTCCTCCAATTCAACTGACTAAAAGGTACACTGAAAACATCACCAATTAAACAGATAAAACATCAACAGAACATACTTCTACAAGCCTAATACCTGACCAAAATAGTTCCCTTTCTAAATAATATTTATATTTACTTTGAATTCATACCAGCAAACAATGAGCAAGAAATGGAAAGTTTGAACATTACTTACAGCACATAGTCGTATTGTAAACGTAACGGTACCCCTACTACATACATGCCGGGTAGTACACAAAGCGCGGTCGGGTTCGAAAATTGTGAGAAGCCGTATGACGGAGGTACGACTCAACCGGCGATATTAATCAGACGATATGCAATGCGGGCGCACACGTGCTCAACTTTAAGATTAGAATTTCAGAGCAAGCTCGTAACAATAATTGAGTCTGAGGAACTGCAGTACGCCGAACAACTTATACAGGGAAGCTGACTTGGGATGTATTTAGATCACCAAATATAGCCATCCAAATATAATCAAGCTAAAAACAAATACGTAGAGCAAAATTATCACATTGCTTTCTACAAGAACGCAAAATTACTGCAAGCAAGAATTCTCTGAAATAAAAATTAGACTTCGTGAGAAATTGTTACAAAATGAAATTTTATCTCGCGTCCCAGTAAATCCGATAATTTGCAAAAGTAGCCTTTGTTATAGCGTATAAATTGAAAGGCTTGAGATAATGCGAAGCGTTTCCAGCTAAACCTTGATTCTTTCAAACTACAACAACAATGCATTTTGTTACATCGTTTTGAATAGAAAAAATATTTCTTTTATGTTCGATTTAATGAAAGAATATTATTAAACAACAAGCAACTTCATAAAAATACCAAGACCCATACAAAGGGAATAAATCAATATAGACTTCTACCCACGCCAGTCACAAGTAGCATTTGATTCTGTTGGCAACCAAATAATGTGTACAACTCATTAGAAGGCAAATATATGCGAGCAATTCGAACAACTCAATAGCTGTTGACGTCTTTACTTTGACATTGCCAATGTGGTTTTTCAGTTAGAAATTGTCTCGTTAGAATCGGTTGAACAAGTCAAAGTAGTTGCAGGCAAACGTGAGAGAAATTGCAGATAGGGTTGGCAGAGTGCACTTGACAATGATTGCATAGTTATTGAAGTAAGCTGTGCTAGTGGTTTTCACACAAAAGGCAACGTATGTGTTTTTCAACCTGTGGGTCGCGACCCCTAGACCTTAATGGACCCCACAAGATGGCTTCCGAGGTAAAGGTAAACCGAAAAGGAGATGGCGCGCCACTAGCACAGGACCGAGACGAATGGCCGAAAAGCGGGGAGGCCTTTCAATTCAATTGAATTCAAATTATTTATTTCAGACTATGTCCATATCATGTTAGTAACAATAAAAACTTATAAAACTATGTTAAGGCCTTTATGTTAAGTTAAATGTCATAATAAAAATGACAAATGTCACAAAATAATTACATACCTTTGCCCAGCAGTGAGCCACAATATAGGCTAATAAAATAAATAAGAAGACAGAAAAGTGGGAGGTGGCGAATAGTTCTCCATACTAATTATTTTATAGAAACAAGATATGAAACTCCATTTCTCCATAGCATACTAAACAAAATTACCGTTAGGTACTCATTCTCAAAACTATTCTGTAATTTATTTTATTGCACAGTCAGCATCATAACAAATGTGTATGGACCTTGTCTGAAATAAAAATGAATTGAATTGAATTGAATTGAATAAACATGTATACACTCTTCGACCTTATCTCTAAGCATAAAGGTCTTAGAATATCACCTAGAATGTAAACATGTTATACAATATGTAGAATATATAAAATAAATGACACAAACTAAAATAAAACATACAGCAAGACAAAAGAAACCAAATAGCTGTGAAACTATTGTAGATTGTCCCGAGCGAAGCGAGGGAAAATTGTTCGAGTGGTAAGGACCGTATCGGAAAGAAAGTAGACAACTTTAGGCATCTCTAAAAACTGGTGCGTACATAAAATCGGCATATTTTTTTTTTAAATAACGAACTATATACTTTTCTTTTAATTGCAACAAAAAGCAATTACTACTTTTGTCAAACTGTCAACATGGGGCGAATTAGCTTACACGTTCGTAAAAATATTTTGGACGATTGGTGCAAGATAAAAGGTATGACGATTAGAAAACTGGTTAAAAACTACGAGTTGAGTCCCGCGGGCGTGCACAAGATAATAAATAAATTTGGTGACTTCTCTACTCTCCAAGATTTGCCTTAATCTGGAAGGAAACCGGGGACAACCGACTTGGCATGAGAAAAGAAAGTCGTAAGAATGTTTAAAAATCCGTCCCTTTCAATTCGAGATGCGGCAAAAAGAGCCAAAACTTCTTCGGCTATGATACAAAGAATTTAACTAAGATGCAAACTAAAAACCTATAAAAAACTAAAATAACCAAAACGAGATGAAAATCAAACAATAGCTATCAGAAAACTGTCAAAGAAATTATACGACCGTATATTGACCAAGAAAAATCAGTGGATTATAATGGATGACGAGACCTATTGCAAATTGGACTTTAAAGCCTTACCAGGACCTCAATTTATTACGGTGCCGGCTTATAGAAGGTTACTGGAAAACATAAGGCCATCAACATCGAGAAATTCGGCAAAAAAGTATTAGTGTGGCAAGCGATTTTTCAATGCGGTATGCGATCGCAATCCTTCTTCACTACAGGGACTTTGAACGCTACGGTATACAGATATGACTGCTTACAGAAAAGATTACTACCACTAATAAAGAAGCACAGGACTAGCACTTAATTTTGGCAAGACTTGGCTTCTTGTCATTACTCTAAAACAACGAAGGAATGGTATAAAGCCGATAAGGTAGAAGTAGTGGATAAGGAGATGAATCCTCCCAATTGCCCAGAAGTTCACCCAATTGAGCGATATTGGTATATCATGAAATGACACCTCTAAAAAAACGTCAAAGCTGCCACCTCAGTTGAAAACTTAAAAAAAACGTGGAACAGGGCATCATTAAATGTGTCAAAAGTGATCGTCCAGAATGGAATGAGACACATCAAAAAGAAAGTTAGGTTGCAGGCAAAATATATATAATACGACGAATTCATTCAAAACAGTTTTTTTTTATAAAGACCTTATTTTTCAGTTTCTTTTTGTTTCATTATCAGTTTTTACACAGAATAAAAATAATACCATTTTGAAGTTGTCTACTTTCTTTCCGATACGGTCCTTAATATGGCTTTTAGACCAGAGTTATACACTCTAATTTTCACTTCGATTGTGAGAAAAAAAAATTAAAATAAAAAGGTCAAATAAATTTATTTCAAGAAAAATTAAACGTACAATTTGTACAATTTTTATATTTATTGATTTTTTTTCCAGGTATTCTGATTGGCTGATACCAAACACAAAGTTTTTTTGAAGAGGTTAATTAGTTAAACAGTAGGTATACGTACCTAAAAAATAACCCAACGTTCCGATTGAATGTCGATATGAATTGTGCTTGATGGATTTAATATGGTGAAGGTGTTTTGATTGGTCAAATTAAAATGTTTTAAAATCATAAATATGTATACTTATTTTCCCTAGGGGTTAAATGTACTACTTTAGCCCCGCTTGCTAAACCTAATATTATTGCTAAAACTTTTCGAGCATGAGAATACATTGTACACATCCACATTTTGAATGGGATGAAAAGTGGGTCAGCAGAAGTGCCGATGGCGCCTATGAATCGCGACATATGCCTCAGTGAAAATCATACTCATGTTATAGATGTGACCAATACGAGTATACCTTGTCATATTTTCCAGAGTGCCCGTGGCGTTGTGTACTTAGTGTATCCGCTAATGCTCTTTATAATCCATTGAGTTATCTATATCCGAAGGCAATCCGGAGGCCGTTTGGAACACTTTTGCTTCAAGAATGAAACAAGATGCTCAAGTTTAAAAATATCTGTGAGAATCGAGGTCTACCAACGCCTTGCATCTTATAGTTGCTATGCGACATTCTCATTTTAAAATCAAAAAGAGTAGGTACATGATATGATATGTAAGATGATACAGAAGAAAATTGGTAAGTTGTGTTTAAAGTGTCGATACATTGGCAAGTAGGGGTGGGCGTTAAGGCGCCTCTGAGACGCAACAGATGCCCCGCCCGCCGCGCAACAGGCGCCGAGCCGGGCGAGCCGCGCCCGAGACTTGTTGAGTGAATCGACCGACCTACTAACGTTGAGACATGAGAAATACCCGGTAGTGAGCCAGGTTTGTGGCGATTTGGCAGGCTAACTTGGAAATACTATATACTTATACAGGCTGGCCCATTTAGATCGGTCAGTATGGGAAAGTCTGAAACTATAAGACATACGAACAATCTCTTCTCAGGAACTATGTCATCGATATTAGTAACAAGAAGTAGTAGTGGCCCCTGTATACTATCGTTATGGAGAGCGGAGATGTCTGTGAGGTTTCAAGTTTGTATGTACTACTCGACCGATTTCAAAAAATATTTCTCTAGTTTATAGATTGGGCCTTAACACAGGTTGCATAACATATTTAGATTAGGTATATTTTATCCGACGACTTAGCTTGCGTTCTTTGTTACACGCGGGCGGAGCGGCGCGGGCAGCTAGTTTATAATAAGTAAAACAAGACACAGTACTACGCACCGCAAGTTTGCCTGATCTTCTTTTTAACAGACTTCAAAAAAGGAGGAGGTTATATGTTCAACTTGTATGTTCGCCGATTTTTCCGTCAATTGTGGACCGATTTCCAAAATTATTTTTTTAATCGAAAGAGTATACCTTCTCCTGAGGTGGTCCCATTGTCACCAAGCCAGGATCTGATCATGGGATCCCAGGGAAATTGAGGGCAACCCTCAAACTTAATAGGAACGCGTGTAGTAATTTCGGTATTTTCTATTATAACTCGTGTATTTATTTACAAATCGCAATTTTGGTGAAGACCACAGATGACTTATGGAACTCCTCAAAGATGTAAAGTACGTCAAAGATTCGGACATGATTCCGTTGAAGTAGCAACTAATGAAGTGTTAATTCTGAGATACTTGAGGAGTCGACGGAACTCCTCAAATATTATCAGCCCACAGATAGCGACTTGGGTTTTTTCTGTAATAATCAACACATTTGCTCTCGGAAAGCAGTTCATGTGGTGAATTGGAAAGGAAACATAGAAATTGTCATGTACCTATGTGGCTTGGCGAAGTACTGAATTGAAGTCGGTTTAAACTTTGTTTTTAAAGTAAATTATTATGGATCGAATGTCACTTTCCAAAACTGCAATAAATAAATGAACTTGAACTGCATATGTATTAACGCTTGTAAATATCGGAAATCCTAATTCCGGAATGATATGTGACTCGTGATCGATAATGCGCAGCCTTGCGTAAGGAAAATGCACTGATACTGAGATGGTAGTGGAAAAAAAATATATCGGTTGCAAGATGGTAGCCCAGTAAAGTTTTAGACAACTTTATTTCCTATTATATATTATATATCTAATAGTTTATTTCGATTGTACGACTACGGTTTTCAACATTTAAAAAATACTAACGTAGATACATCAAATATTGAACCCGTGGGTTGGAAGAACTACGAACTTAGCCGATGATTTTATTACTAGTAACCCACTGGCTGTGGCCAGCGCCACGTAATTGTATTACTTCAATATTGGCCTACCCCTAATATAATTTGTGTGGCAAAGTTACCTGTAACCTATTTTTTCTACTCCTGTACCGTTATCTGTCATTTATATAGGCTGTAGCTCAAATACAATGACACCACTAATAAGTCATCGCAAAACTCTATGCTCTATGGCCCAAAAACGCACTGTTTAGAGTACTTTTTTGGTTCATTCATTTGTCATAAAAGCACTGTTTAACTTTTTTTTAAATCGGCCGCTAATGCCGCTATATTGCAGTGGTGCCAACTTCATAAACAAATATTTCGAAATAGAAGTATTTATTTACGATTTAACATTTGTATATTATACATTATTTACTACAATAATAATATATCATCATCTAGGTTAGGAAAAAAAAAATCCTGGACTACCCGGATCTAGCTGGAGGAGGCCTTTGCCGACTGGCAAGCGGACACCCAAAATAAATAAATAATCGAAACTAATAATTAAAGAAGAAACTACAACATTTGGATGTCACGATCAAAGGCTATAACATAACATAACAACTTATAGCCGTTGAAGTAAAAATGACGTCACGCTGCATAGTTTGATTGCAATGGGGAATGGATGAAAATTTTAGAAGTGCCTGATTTTTTTTTCGGTGCTAGGACCTTCCTTAACACCAGAAAAAAATTGCAGACTCGTCAGGTGCGTCAATTATTTTTGAAAAATATAAACAGTTTCCTCACTTTCGTTTTGTGGTTAGGACGGCGAATGAGACAATTTCCTTGATCCGTCTCATATTACATAAAAATATCATAAAAATCCGAGGTAAACTGACACTGACAATGATATTAACAGCTGCAGCAGCTATATTGGTCATTGCCAGGGTCAGATATTTAAAATATTTTTTGCATACATTACTTTTTCTACGACAAATTTTAAATAAATAGCAGACTACAAAATAGTTAGTCTATTCAGGCAGCAAATTTTCTATTCGTACTTTTGCTACTCACGATTTCTTCAGGAGTGCAGTTATTAATTTCTTCGACCATTTTAAAAGGAACGTACACATTTGTCATCACAAACACGAATAAAATCTTAATAGACTAGGACTAATAGTTTATCATCTTTCATCTTTTCATTTTGAACTGTACCTATATATTTTGGTGGGAAATCGGAAATGTGACACTTCTTGTTTATGGTTTGTTTTGTTTTTAATTTGTTTGCACTTGACATCCGAACCAAACCGAATCCGGACCCGGACCGAATTCAAACTGTTTATATTCATAAATAATACCAAGAATTTATAAAACATGTAATTTAACACACAATAGATGATGATTTATTATTATTGTAGTAAATAATTTATAATATACAAATATTAAATTGTAAATAAATACTTTTACTTCGAAATATTTGTTTATGAAGTTGGCACCACTGCAATATAGCGGCCGATTTAAAAAAAGTTAAACAGTGCTTTAATGAAAAATGTATGAACCAAAAAAGTACGCTAAACAGTGCGTTTTTGGGCCATAGAGCATAGAGTTTTTCGACGACTTATTAGTGGTGTCATTGTATTTGAGCTACAGCCTATATAAATGACAGGTAACGGTACAGGAGTGGAAAAAATTGTTATTTGTCCCCTTGTCATCTTCGCGGATTGTCTTCTTAGGCTGACTTAACATTGTCTTTATCTATACTTAATAGCTTTACCGTGTCCAATTGGTTTTTTCCTAAAATATACAGTTTGTTGCCGGACCGCGAAACACTAAAAGCCCTTGTGACACAGTACCCATAAGTACGATAGCCTCGATCAATGCGCCCTGACGTAATATGTGCCAAAACGGAATGCAGTTATCAAGGCGATGATGAACTTACGCGGCGATTCGAATTGATCGTTAAAAGTAGTGTTGATCAAGATATGAATTCATGAAAAATTATTTGTCTTAGACCAAGTGAATCAACGAGTATTTTGGTACTTAAATATGGTTGGCTTTTTACTGAGAAAACTGGTTTGGTCGGACTAAAGATGTACGGTTGTTTTATTGCTTGCTCCTTAGTTGCATTATATGATAGCGAAATCATAATGTTACAAAGTAATAAAGCCCCGTAACAGTTCAAGTGTTGCATTTCAGCGTTCACAGCCCGTCGCCGCCGAGGTATCAAAGGTTTTGCATCGAGAAACGTTTAAACGAACTTGTGCTGGGCGAAAGGGCGCACAAGAGCGGGGTCGAGAGCGCGACTGTTTGCTCCACGCATTGCTATGTCGAGTGCTCTCTTCGGCGTGTTTCTAGATGAATTATTAATTTCTCAGCTTCAACATAAAACACCGCATTTGCCTGCAAGCTATTTGTTGTTATAGCGGCAGCAGAAATACATAATCTGTGGAAATGTCAACTCTCTAGCTATCACGGTTCTTGAGATACAGCCTGGTGACAGACAGACGGACGGACGAACAGACGGACGGCCGGACGGACGGACAGCGAAGTCTTAGTAATAGGGTCCCGTTTTACTCTTTGAGTACGGAACCCTAAAAATAGCATGATAAGGATACGAGCACTCACCGACTAACGCTAGAATGACTGTGAGCAGAGGTGCGGCAGGGAACGACACGGTCACATTAAACTCAAGCATCTGAAGGAGATCCACTGAAACAAAAATACAATGTTAAAATGTGGTTTATGAGAATAACAAAAACGTTGCCACGGCAGATAGCATCACGACAAGCAAGTGCAGAATGCAACGTTCATTCTCGAGCACAGCACAACAATATTCGACAGTAAAAATATATCCAAACGGAATAATTAACTTTCAAAACAAAGTTTTAACCGACTTCAAATCAGTAGCCAAATAGCTCCAAGTTTGCGTATAAAATTTGAAGAGTTCCCCCGATTTCTCCAGGATCCCATCATCAGAACTGGATTTTGATGACAATAGGACCAATCTGGAAGTATATGCTTTCAAATAAAGAAATAATTGTTTAAATCGGTTCATAAATTACGGAGTTATCGCGTAACATACACACATAAAAAAAAACATACAGACGAATTGAGAACCTCCTCCTTTTTTTTAGTCGGTTAAAAATGGTTCAAAATGTCAGAAAAAGAATTCTTACTCCGTTCTCGCTGTAATACGTAGTAGCCGCAATGCGCAACCTTCGTAAAATTGAATTAAAGTACAATATAAAAGTAATAAAAGTAAAAATGTTGCAAAATAATATCGCAGACTTCCACAACGTTAGATTTAATTTAAAGTAAGTGTTACGACGGTATGCGCAGAGACCATAAGCCGCGCTATAGCGGCCCCCGGAGATGCGCCCGCGACGCCGCACACTTTAACGCGATCAAACGGCGGCCGTATGAATTTTTCATGTCGCACGAGAAGTAATGGTGTGGCCCGAGACATCGGATCATTCTTTACGATCCGACAACGCACGTTAAAAATATATCGTCTATCCATTTCCGTACCTGTCCGTTCCCTGTTCTGCCACGTAATACGGTTAACTCGCTCGGATGTTTCGGACGCTGTTTTAAATCCACTTTCTCATTTCAGTCCAACATTTCGCAGCGCGTAAAAGGATTATGATCAAAAAGTTGGGAAAAATAAAGGCGGTATGACACCCAGCCGGTTATGTCATTAAGCCATGAAGCCATTTGAAGATGCCAAATGAATAAGCCAATTGAGGTTAAAATTATGAACACAAATCAATGTTTACTACCTTCCAATGTCATGAAATTTGGTAAGTTTCGATGGTAATGCGAAAGGTAATAAAACAGACAAACAGACATACAGACAGACAGACGGACAGCGGAGTCTTAGTAATAGGGTCCCGTTTTACTCTTTGAGTACGGAACCCTAAAAAATTACGTAGCTTGTACCTTTTTCAATTTTTTTTCTACTACACTAGTCGTAATGTAACTGAATTAAGAAAAGTGAAAACTTAGAAAAAAATGCGGTAGGTATATACTCGCATAATTTATTTCCAGTTCCGTGTGTAATTGTTTACTGTACTTAGTTTAGTTTATGTTTAACATTCAAAGATTTAAAAGAGACGAGGAGAGAAGAAACGAACTATTTAGTTGCTCTCACATTTACGATTACAACTCCGAAAAGTCCAGTAAGCCCCATCAACTAAATAGGATTTATCCCAAAGTGATGCTCCATTTTCGTGAGTTTTTTCAACGTTCAGATCCGTAATAAGATAAAGGATTTACCGTCTGTTCGTTAGCATAGTTTGCGTGTCCTCAGTCAGTTCGGTGAGGCTTTGCGGACGCTTGTTTGCTCGAGATGGGATAATCCCGATACAGTTTCCCGGCCGTAGGTGCTGGCTGTCGCCAGATCTTTTGATGCCGCCTGAGGGATCGCGATGGATATGGTGCACAGAAAAAGTATATTTTATTAAAAATAGTAGATTGTATAACAAGGGCATAAAACGAGCCATTTAACCCGAGACGTTTATATCCACCCGAGCCACCGGCGAGGGTGGATAGTTAAGTGGAGGGGTTAAATGGCTAATTTATTAATTTATACACACTGCATTTCACTTCGATTGCGAGAAAATAACAAATAATTGCAAAATAAAATAAAATAATAGCTCAAGCCTGTCACTTAACTTTTTAAAGTATTTATTATTAATTTTCGACACTAGTGATATTAGACTTACGTACTTCATACTGCCAAGTCATTTAATGGTTCAATACATTTTAAAATAATAATTGGCTCCTATTTTATCTGGTTTTATTAACTTAGTATGGATAACATGGATGTGAAATTTAGCAAATTTTGCAATAGCAAATCAAATCAAATGACAAGTTTATTCTACGAAGTTTTATTGTGTGTGTGGCTGTTAGGCCCGATTATCTTAGTATTTAAAACAATTTTACTTTGTGCACTAGAGCATAAAAGTGGCATTTTGTGCAGCATACATCCAGCACAAAGGCGAACTTTGCGAGCATGAGAAGTGAAAAAACAATTGCAGGGCCACTTTAGTGCAAAGGTCGAGATAAACTGTTAAAAGGGAATTAATTAACGTTAGCAAATAATTAAATAAGGGTATCCCACATGAATGAGGTAACAATATTTTTTTCACGCCACTGTTCGGAAATGTGGCAATAGATGGTCTAAAAGCAAGCTGAAAAGTAGGCAAAAGCTGTAGCACCTGAACCACCACACTACTACAATGTTTCATTGTAGTAGTGGTTGGATAATAATCAATAAAAGGCCTTTTTTTGGCGCAACTGTATCCTTAATAAATAATATTAGGTTATTTATAGGACCAATTACTTGTTTAAAAAAAATAAACGTGAAAACCATTCAGTTCAGGGTTAAGTCGTTTTTACTTTTGTAGCTGATTGTGGTTTTTTTTTTAGGAAAAACGCTTCTAAGTTTAGAGTCGGTTTGAAGCAAACAACAGAAAAACGCCTGTTAAAAGTGATAAAAAAGTAAAAAGGGCAGGATCGGAAAATACTTACTGAATTAGATAGTGTAAACTGTGTTTGACTAAAAAATACACGAAACGCGTATCTACGCTATAAAAATGAGTTCTTCAAGTGAAGAAAATGATATTCATACGCTGACACCTACCGAAATTCAAGAGAGAGCACAGAGGCAGTAGCTAGTAATTTGCTCCCAGAGACATCGCGGGCTAAATATAAGAAGGCCTACGAACAGTTCATACTATGGAAGAGTATCAAAAAGGCGCCCACATCCATCGAAACCACGTTTGATAACATCCAAACAAATTCCGAAAGAACACAAAATACAAATATAAATGTTCCTGGCAAAAATACATCGCTTTCTTTTAACCATTGTCCTCACGCCAATATAAATATTAATTTCTAATAAAGTACATACACAAGTAGTTAGTTATGCAAATGTTTTCTTATTTCCTCGTAGTAGTCGTGAAAAGCACTATGTAATGCCTCGGCCGGAAACGTTAAAGATGGACTCGTATTATTTGAGGGAGAGTTCAAACTCACTCGTCCATCTTTGAGCGGTTTTCCGGCCTCTCCTACAATGTACTATTGAATACTTCCGAAAATGCTAGGAAACCGATTTTTTTACAAATAATTAATATACGATGACGCCTTAAAAACTACCAATTTATTTATCCTTTGTGCATTGTATTAAGTTAAGCAATATGTTCGTCGAATGTTCTACGATTTTTTATATTTCAAATTATTAAATTAAGTTTTCTTTAATGTTAATTTAGTACTTTCAATTTGTTTACCTAACTGCGTGAGAGTTTTAAGTCGTTCCAAAACACACCAAGCGACATCATTCGTTTAAAAATATCATTACGCGGCTTTCAAGCAGTGTGTGGCAAAATAGTTGTCGTGGGTTTGTGATATTTCAACGTTCCTCAGTTGTAACTTGTCAGAGCCACCAAAACTACGGTTTGAAGAAATTTCCCCTAAGATTTCTAAATGATCATTCCGTAAAGAGGAAAAATTTCCTGTCCACGCACTAGAGGCTTTCACGCCTGTCTGCATATGTCGCGGCTGAAGTAAACCAAAATGCGATAGCGGCGTGTATAATAAAAAACATTGACGCTATTTCGGGCTAGTTTGTTCTAATGGAACGTATGACATCAAATGCGAACGTATAAACATGAAACTTAAAAGGACACCGGTGGCTAAGGTTTTTAATATTGAAAAGAGTCAAAGCCATCCCCCCCGGCTTCGGACTGCGTGCGGTTTTTTTCCAAGCTGTCAGAGTAGATTTGTTATTGCAGATAAGCTTTAATATTTTCAGAGGAAATTGTAAATCGCATCGTCGAACGCAGTGTACTCATTCATCATGTGAAATTAATTTTGCTCTCGCTACCTATCCCGTTCCCGATCCGTTCCGTTCTGCGGATTTCTGCAGCCCGGATTCATATTACCGTGAAGTATTGATAGCAGAAAGCGTTTTCGATATTAAAAGTCGTGAAATACTACCACCCAACAGATTTATTATAGGCTTCTTAAGTAAGATCAAGTTTGTAAAGAATATTAAGAGTTTTCTACTTTTATTATGTCCTGTAAATTTAAATTTAAATTGCCGTAGATCGTTGGAGAGGATGTACATCTCTTTAGAGTGGGCACGGGTATTAGCAACAACGGTACTCGAGGCGCTGTGAACAATGGGGTGAGCAGGTAATTGGCATTAAACCCTGCTCGAACCGGTTGTTAGTACAGCCAAGAGGTTAGCGGGCGCCGAGCGGCAAACGGACCTGAGGCGCTGGGCACCGCTTGCCCTAATTAGCAAGAAACACGAGAAACGAGAGGAAAAATGAGCTGCCCCTGAGATATCGACTTTGCGACGCGCTATCCTTTTTAAGTGGGCTTGGAACGTCTCATAGGAAAAAATATCATGACACTGAATAGCAGAGTTACGATTGGTATATGACAAGTTAAATATTTTATGCTGAAATATGTAGCTTTTTGATGAACCACAACATGAAAGAGAGAACGCTAAATATCTATGGCCATTCGTCAGAACACAGAGAAGAAAAATAATAGGTACCCCTGAATAATGTAACAGTAAAATGTATGCAAATAGCTTCTAATGAATATAATTTTATAATTATGTTCCGGTGGACTATAATGATAAAATAGTTAGTACATTTTATTTCTGAACTGAAACTGAACAACATGCTCAGAGGAACAAAGCAATAACGCTGGCCATTGATTGAATTCTTTATTTATTTAAACTGCAATGTCTAGTAATTTCATCTACCGTTTGATTGCAAAGAAATAAACAAGGATGGCGGAACTCAATCCCCATTCCCACTGGCTTGTTTTGTTCTTATAATTATTTATCCATCAGCATCAAACAGCACATCAAGAAAATATTAACGAAAATATTAAGTATGTAGGTAATGAATGAATAGAAATGTAGAAAATATTCCCTCCGGCCGTTTTGGCAACCAAGTTTCGTAACCAGTTGTCAAAAAAGAATATATCATCGTGTTAGGCAACTAGTTGCCCAAAAAGAAATTCTATTCCTGTTTGACATCCAATTGCCAACGAAGAATAGAGCTCAGACAGTTAGAGAAAATGTGGCTAGTTTCCAAGGCTTCAAAAACAAATGAACATATAAAAGTACTTACATACAGTGTTAGGCATTCAATAATAAAATCATTATAAGAATAAGAATTTGCAAGAATAAAAACACGGTGATTTTATTCTGGAATGATTCGTCCGAAATAATTTTGTCTGGAATAATTCGTAGGTGAGAAAATTGAATGGGAATAAGTTATTCTTAGTCAAATAAAAATAATCATGATTTTTTAGCTAATTTAGCTAAGAATAGCTAATTTATTTGGCTTTAATAATTAAAGCTAGATAAATAAGCTATTCTTGGTAAGCTATAAAGCTTACCTAGTTGAGTGGTAGGACAAAATACCATGGCTGCGATTTACTAAATTTCACAAAAAATACAATATAACGCGTACAGGTTAATATTTTATAAAAAAATTGTTTAGTCCACAACATTGCTTAACATATTTGACACCACGGAGTTCACCATATCTAACGAGAACCTAAGGAGATCAGCAATATCCTGTGCGTGGCGGGCGTTAAAATTGGTGCGGTTGTTGGGGCATAGAAATACTTGTGTCCACCCATTTTCCCCTACTCCGCATGTTGACTGCAAACGCTCTTTCCAGGTGATATAAAAAAATTGAGCTTGCGCAAGAAATTTATCCTCAGTATGTTGGGTACGGGTCTGAAGTCTGTTCGGAAACAGCCTGGAAATATACACTCCCCTTCGATCTCTGGCGTCACGATGTCACGACAAATAAGACTTTCATTTCTCATTTCATAGCTAGACATCACTAGCTGTGAAATGAGAAATGAAAGTCTTATTTGTTAACCAGTTGTAAACAAAGACATTTAATTCCTTTCCGGTTGCGAAACTCCACTATCATCTACGGTAGTTGTGGTTCAGGAATAGAATTTATTTTTGGGCAACTAGTTGCGTAACAAGATTATTTCTTATTTTTCAACAACTGGTTGCGAAACTTAGTTGCCAAAACGGCCGGAGGGAAAATATTAACGAAAATATTATGTACTTAGTTAATAAATGAATAGAAATGTATTATGTTTCCTCAAATGATGTTTCGATTTCATATAGAAAACTGTGTGTGACAACTGGTTGCGAAACTTAGTTGCCAAAACGGCCGGAGGGAAAATATTAACGAAAATATTATGTACTTAGTTAATGAATGAATAGAAATAGAAATGTATTATGTTTCCTCAAATGATGTTTCGATTTCATATAGAAAACTGTGTGTGCCCGCCCAGCTGGAAAACAGTTTTGGGTACTACGTCTGTGATGAGTGATGACTGTTGACGAGACTTAGCATGTGACGTAGTGGGTGCTGCTGGGGCCTTCTGTATGTGCGATCAGAAAACTGCTGAGCAAGTGTGAGGAGTACGCCGTGGCACATGGACTTAGGTACAATGTGGTTAAGAGTGAGTTACTTGTTTTCCAGCCGCGTGAACACAGGGTTGAGAGGGTACCTGAAGTCACGCTGTATGGAGTAGCCCTAAACAGGACCACGAAATTTAAATACCTGGGTCATTGGGTCACGGAGTACCTCTCAGATGATCCTGACATTGAGGGAGCGCAGGGCGTTGGCTGTGCGGGGGAATATGTTGGCTCGCAGGTTTGCACGATGTACGCAGGAAGTTAAGTTAACTCTTTTCAAGGCTTACTGCCAATCCTTTTACACGTGCGGCCTGTGGGTCAGCTACACTCAACGGGCAATCAACGTCTTGCGCGTTCAGTATAATAATACGCTTAGGTTGCTGTTGGGTCTTCCTAGACACTGTAGCGCTTCGGGGATGTTTGCCGTGACACGAGTAGACGGTTTCCACGCAATCTTGCGAAAACGGGTCGCCGGCATGAAGCGCCGTGTAAGGGACAGCCCCAATAGCCGCCTAGCAATTATAGCAAATAGGCTGGACTGTCCCATAATGAAGCACTGGGACCAACTCCATGTTATGTAAATTTTATACCTACTAACATAAGTTTTTAAGTTACTTGAACTAACACATTAATGATTTTATTTTTCTTGTAATGTATGGATTTTTGTTATCTGTAATAAATTATTGATTGATTGATTGGTTGATTGAAAGCAGCCGGTCCACGAGGAGGGCACAGATCCGCAGTGGTAAGCGCGCCGGCATCACGAGTGCTCACGATTAAGGACCACGTATTGGTTCGAAACATGTCGAGCGATATTCGACCTCAAGTGAGTGATCCGTTTCATTACATTTTAAGATGTTTCAATTAATAATATTTTACAAACTTTTTTGCAGGTAGATTAAACAAACCCATTTGCGTGAAAACGCGTGCCTGCGTGGTTTCAAAGAGCTATTCCCATTTGTTCCCGCGTTTTTGTTACCCCTGGGAACAAATTGGCATAAATATTCCCATCTGTTACTTCTGGGGCAATTGGAAATGAATCATTCCTGTTGGTTACTACTGGGGACAACTGGGAAAGAATAATTCACATTTGTCCCCAGTGGTTACAAATGGGAATGTTTCTTTTCCAGTTATCCGCAGTGGTAACAGATGGGAATATTTATGCCCATTTATTCCCAGGGGTAACAAAAGGCAGGAACAAATGGGAATAGCCCTTTCAAATATATATTGAAAAATGGCGGTTGTGGAAGAAGAACAAGTATCAATAATCTGTGTACTGTGAACTGGCGGAGCTGCTTGTATATAAAAACAGCTCCGAAGCAAGGAGCGTCAAGTTTTATTGATGTCGGCACATCATTATTATCTCCTTATTTTCTACTTCGCCCCGATACCTTCTAATACCTCACTGCTTGGAAAATTGCGCTCAATTTGAGAACGAAATAATTGAACAAATTACATTGCAAATCGCCTTATGGAAAGAAAATATTGCAAATTAGATACTTAAAGGATTTCCCAAGCTTCGCAATATAAAATGGTGAAGTAAACATCAAGGATTTCTTCAGTAAATAGCGAAATTTTTTAGGTTAAACTATCAGACATTGTTATTAAAATGGTTAAAGTGAATAATTAATCGAACAGAAGGAGTTACTAAATATTATTTAGGCAAGGCAGTTGCATTTTAAGATAGTTAGTGTGGACAACGGAAAGGATGTTTACAAAAAAATTGGTTGTCTGTAAAGTCGGTTTACGGACGATAATTTTACGTGATAACGCCATAAAGCCGAACGCTCGGCTCAGGCGGAACGGGACAATGAGTCATACTTTTTCGTGCGTGCTGCCGGTGTTCATCGATTTATAAGACGTTATCACGTCAAAAAAAAAAATATAAATATGAACCTATGTCTTATCTTATCTCATCTTATCTAGGTGAGGGCCCTTTCGGATGCACTTCGACCCAGTGGGATCTTTTGTGCATATGCCCTCTCCTTTATACCCGCTCCCAGGCTTGCTCCATCATTTCCACAAAGCGGATAATGCAGTTCGCCGGGAACACCTTGAATTCCTTTGGTTGCGGGTAACCGTTACCAAAGTAGTTCATTCTTTGTCTGGCAAGGGCATGCCTATGTAATCGGTTACATATTTTTTTTATAATCGTCATCAATCAAGAATAAGAAAATAAGTCTTAGAAATATATGTTTTGTTACATTTTCCATCTTCGGTACATTCATTTTTTATTTGTTTTTTAGATATAAATCAGACAGGCAATAAATAAGACAGTTGTCTAATACTAATGAAATTTACACATACGGAGAATACATTTCATTAGCGAATGAAATTGGAAGCTTATTTCTTAAAGAAGATTAAGCACAAAAACACTTCTAACGACTCACAAACAATATTATTTTGAAATAAACACTTAATGAGAATAATTGGGGATTACAACTCGGAGATCCGAGCACTGATTTTGATGAAATTAAATATAGTAGAAAGCAATGAAAATACCATTTAATATACAAAATATATGGATCCCTCATTACAAGCTCTTGCAATATGTAAGCTTGGGTTGTTCGTATGTAAGTAGGTAATATAATAAACTTCGATATGCAATATGTACAGTCGCGAAGTGGGATTGTTAAACCAATTCGAACTGATCGTAATTTTGCCATGTGCTGCGAATAGGGTTTGATCGATTAATACGTACCTACACGTATTAATCAAATATGGGTGGATTGCAAAAAAATAATACATAATTAAGGACCTTAATCTAATCTATGCTTTTACTTTTTTCCATTGTGTAACGAAAGTTACCCATATAAAATGTATGGGTAATTGCCGTTACACGATGGAAAAAAGTTAAAGCGTACATTAGATTAAGGCTCTTAACTATGCACAATTTTTTTGCAATTCACCCATATACTCGTTTATACTTTCGTTTGAATATACAGGGTGTTTTGTAGGTGCAAACCTTTGAGGGGGAGATACACTAGACCATGCAGAACATATTCATCCAAAAATGATTATTTTAAGCGATTTTTTTTAAGCGATTTAAATGACATCAAAAGTAAGTTTTTATTTTTGTAAAGTTTAAATGCTTTGCACATAACTTTTTTGGACACATTAGACTACTAAAATAATAAAAAAAAACGGACATTTC
This sequence comes from Epinotia brunnichana, assembly GCA_963854355.1. Lineage (NCBI taxonomy): Eukaryota > Metazoa > Arthropoda > Insecta > Lepidoptera > Tortricidae > Epinotia > Epinotia brunnichana. Next base: position 17,956,424 of record OY977950.1, read on the forward strand.
TGTTTGGATTGGAAGTTATTAGCATTTAATTGACCAATTTTGGGTTTTTCATACTAAAATCGTAAAAGTTTCCTTAAAAATCAAAAAATCGCTAAAAAAATAATATTTTTTGGATGAATATGTTCTACATGGTCTAGTGTATCTCCCCCTTAAAGGTTTGTACCCAGGTACAAAACATCCTGTATAATATACAAACAAAAAGTCACACGGCAAAATGACAAGTAGGTATGTAGGTACAGTCAGGGGTATTAATATACGTACATAAATATCTGTACACGCATTTATGTCATTGACAATAGAGTCCTGTACATATATTTATGTCGTTATTTATGTACGTATATTAATACCCCTGACTGTACAGTCACGGACTTTAATGGGGAATGGATGAAAATTTTAGAAGTACCTAATTATTTTTTTGGTGATAGGAATAACCTTCCTTAGCACCAGAATAAGGTTGCAGACTTTTCGGCTGCGTCAATTATTTTTGAAAAATATAAACAGTTTCCTTACTTTCCTTCATCCGTCGTCTCATATTACAAAAAATATTTCTGACCCTGGCAATGACAAATATAGCTGCTGCAGCTGTCAACATCATTGCCAGTGTCAGTTTACCACGGATTTTTAAGATATTTTTTTGTAACGGATCAAGCAAAGTGTCTCATTCGCCGTCCTAAACCCAAAACGTAAGTGAGGAAACTGTTTATATTTGTCAAAAATAATTGACGCAGCTGAAAAGTATGCAACTTTTTTCTGGTGCTAAGGAAGGTTATTCCTAAAACCAAAAAAAGGATCAGGCACTTCTAAAATTTTCATCCATTCCGTTTGAGCCATTTAGGCATAGCTAAACAATAGGGGTGTAGACACAAAATAAAATAATCCATAATGATGTATTTTATCGAAAAAGATTAAAAATGTAGTCAATTGGAGAAAAAAGCAACGCAAGAGGTTAAATAATCATATAGTTTAAAGTTTCTAAAGTCTTAAGAGGGGGTATGTTCTGTCCCTTTTCCGAAAAACGCACCTTTACATGAAACGATTGTCATTTACTATAACGCTCGAGGATCGTGACGTCACGATCCCCGAGCGTTTTCTCTCTAGAACAAGCAACATTAAAATGGTTGTAGCTTCGTAATTTTTTAGGGTTCCGTGCCTCAAAAGGAAAAAAAGCGGCCAAGTGCGAGTCGGACTCGCACATGAAGGGTTCCGTAAAATAAATTGCGGTTTACGATTTATGACGTATTAAAAAAAAAACTACTTATTAGATCTCGTTCAAACCAATTTTCGGTAGAAGTTTACATGATAATGTACATCTTATATTTTTTTTAGTTTTATCATTCTCTTATTTTAGAAGTTACAGGGGGGGGGGACACATTTTACCACTTTGGAAGAGTCTTTCGCGCAAACTATTAAGTTTAGAAAAAAATGATGTTAGAAACTTCAATATCATTTTTGAAGACCTATCTATAGATACCCCACACGTATGGGTTTGATGAAAGAAATTTTTTTGAGTTTCAGTTCAGAGTATGGGGACCCCTAAAACTTAATGTTTTTTTTTCGATTTTTGTGTGAAAATCTTAATGCGGTTCACAGTATACATCTACTTACCAAGTTTCAACAGTATAGCTCTTATAGTTTCGGAAAAAAGTGGCTGTGACATACGGACGGACGGACAGACAGACAGACAGACGGACGGACATGACGAATCTATAAGGGTTCCGTGTTTTGCCATTTGGCTACGGAACCCTAAAAACGGAACCCTTATAGGATCACTTTGTTGTCCGTCTGTTTGTCTGTCAAGACCCTTTATCTCGGGAACACCTGGAGATATTGAGTAGAAATTAAAACCATATATCTACAGTCCCTAGAAGATGTGAAAAAAACAAACTTCTAAGTTAACGTAAAAAAAACGATACGGCTGTTTATGCCGCAAGGTTTTTTTGAGATATTTGTTTTGACTGGTATTTTCGTCACTAGGCATATTTTTTTGCCTTTTTTCTTTTGCAGGTATAATACATTTTGACGTAGCGGGCGCCTTCTGCTACATACGGGGAAAACTATGGGACCGGCTACTAGAGTAGCGTACTTTATATAAAAACTAGCTGCCCGCCCGGCTTCACCCGCGTATTATAAAGAACGCAGGCAAACCCACGGGAATATATAGCCCTTCTGGATGGTTATAACCATCCAGAAAGTCCAATCTACACCCAGGTGAAAGAATTTATGAAATCGGATAAGTGGTTCCGTAGACTACCCATTATATACAAACTAACGATTTACAAAGCTACAATCTCACAGGTTTTTCCTCTTTATAATATATTATTATTGGTATAGAAGATTTATGCTACTACCATTACTGTCCTCTTTAAGAAATGTTCGAAATAACCTACAGGGTGGGCAAATAAAGAGGGTTCTTATAAAAAAAATCTGACGTTACTTCTTTTTGGTGGCAAAACTCACGATTACTTTAATGCAAATATCAAGCGAAGGGACGCATAAATGATTATGGAACCTTTTTAAGCTTAAGAAATATATTTACACGGCACGGGACACTGGCAATATTTAAAGAAACGTCAAGTCAACAAATCTTAATAAATGGTAATACTTACACATTGATTGACATTCAAGTTCACCGTATTTAACTTTTTTTATCTATAGCACTCTATTTTTTTATCTAAAGCTCTGTATGTACTCATACTACTACTACTCATACTAATTTATTCTTTATTCTTTATTCATTTGTAAAGCCATGTACATTGCAATTAAGGTGTTACATTCAGTATTCAGGTCAGACCATGACGCCCTGTAAGGACACACAAAACTTAAATTAATACTAACATGCACACAATAACGACATTATTAACATTTTTGCATTAAATACATATTCATTCATTTTAATTACAATTAGTTTGACTTTAATTTCATATTATTTTTACATTATTTCTACAATATTTTTATATGTCAATTTAGATATGTCATTCATAAAATGTATAAAGACCCATCATTTAAAATATCGTCTACTGAGTAATAACATTTCTCAATTAATAATTTCTTTAATTTATTTATAAATATTTTTTCGTTAAATTGTTTGTGGGATTTTATTTGTAATTAGAGTACATTTATAATGTGGAATATTTTTATACATTGTCAAGTTAGCGTTTGGTAGCAGTAATCTATTCATGTATGTATGCTCACACATTAATAAACCTGATGTAGCAAGTTATTACTGGATTTTCCGTTAGGAAAATCCAAGTCACTGTACAAAATACACACTCGAAAAAACGAAAAGGCATGAAAAACGTCGCATTTTTTTATTTAGCGAATATTTATTACCATACATAATTGCCCAGTCTTAAGTATGCATTTATGCAGAGACGTTTTATTATTATTTATTACTTTAAACTTTATTGCACAAAACCAAAATAATGTACAAATGGCGGAACTATGCCAAATGGCATGTATTATTTATCACTTATTTCTAAAATTGTATCGATTCAATGTTACCTTTTTATCTATCCAAATATCATAAACCCTCCATGATGCGTTCAAGAACCGCACATTATGACCACCATAAAAATAGACAGTTTTGTTAGAACAAATTTCTTATCTGTGAAAATGTTATTATTGCAAAATAATAACATCGATTTCGATGATATTATTTCATTCAAATTTCGAACGTCTCTGAAAAACAAAGAATTTGATTTAACCTCTATTCTAATATCTGTCGAGATGACGTTTAGTTCGAAATGAACTGTCAATTTGCATACAAATTTGACAAATGTCGCACGTAAGTAAGATATCGAACGATATGAGAGTTGGATTAGTTGGATCCGACTCTAGTTTGTCTCTGAATTAAAAAAAAAAACTATGACAGCTGCCAGAAAACAACGCCGCGATGCCGGTCATAATTAGCGGCTTCTGAATGCATCATGGAGGCTTATGATATGTGGATAGATAAAGTAGTGTATGTAACTGTACATAATTAGGCATTAAAACACTCGTGTGATGTTATTATGAAACTCGCCTTCGGCTCGTTTCATAAACCCACACTCGTGTTTAATGCCCTTCATTATGTACAGTCACATAAACTACTATTTTGCCCACACTGTATGACAATTATGTGGCCAGATTGTCTCTTCAGTCATAAAAGGAGTAGTCAACCCCCGAAGTTAGAATGTGAATATATTTCAGGGAGTACTAAAACATTTATTTAAAAACGACATATGTACCTACTGTAAATGCCGTTGCCTATATTCAATCTCAAGCAGCTGCATGGCTCAACCAACACCCTGAATGTTGACATTTAATGTTGACTACATTAATGGCCTGTGCATTTGTCATACGTGCCTATACACCAGGACCTCGACACACTAAAGACCCTCAGACTCAAGTCCTGAAAACACCCCGCATTAAAGTTTCACGACCCAGTGCCAACTGAAAACTCACTTTCTTCGTGGATTAAAGAATGGGAAGCCAGGTCAGTTCCTGGGGACCTGTTTGAGATAGATGCTGGGGCCCAGCCTGTGGGTTTTGAGGAATCTCGACGAGCCAGGTGTCTACTAATCCGGATCGGAAATTGCGCATATCTTTGGTGCAGATGGGGATGGTGCGAGTCAGCGTAATACCAGTGGGGATTTCCAGATCAGACAATACACCATATATCTTCTTTGAGTGTCCCATCACTAAATTTAGCGGGAATTCGGCTGATTTCAAGACTCTATCGACGGATGCAGTTGCTTACCTTAAAGCTAATATCATACACATTAAAGTAGATAAATTTTATGCCATACGATAAATAAATAACTTGTATTAGTTGTATTTAATATTGTTAATGTAAAACTTAGTTGCCTATTTTAAATATATACCGTATGATTAAAAACTATTCAAGGTTAGAGGTAGAGCTATACCCCGGTTATTGGGAGATACCTACCTATCGTTTGTATTGTCAATACATTAACTGGGGCATCAAAATTACTTACACAAAGATAGATCGAATACAGAGAACAACTGCAAGGGTAAAAACAAAATAACTTGTATTAGTTGTATTTAATATTGTTAATGTAAAACTTAGTTGCCTATTTTAAATATATACCGTATGATTAAAAACTATTCAAGGTTAGAGGTAGAGCTATACCCCGGTTATTGGGAGATACCTACCTATCGTTTGTATTGTCAATACATTAACTGGGGCATCAAAATTACTTACACAAAGATAGATCGAATACAGAGAACAACTGCAAGGGTAAAAACAAAACATAACATTAATTATACAATTTATAAACAAGCTAAGCTTGTTATAACGAAAGGGTTGTTGTATTTTTTTCTATCCATTAGCGACAACGGATAAAAACATTCACGCTTCTGAGAATCGAAAATATCCTTGTGAAATTCCAAATGGATTGTTAAAACAGATAGGTAAAAAAATACCTCGGAGCTCCCCTATAACTCTTAATTATCTCCTTAAGATCGCGGAGTTCATTCCGATATTTAATTATGCAAATGTTAAAACCTTTTTTTCCGGGATCCTTCTATACCCTTTTTGATTAATTAAGGTAAGTGAGCAGAATAGGCTTATTATTATTGCAGAAGTTTTACAGAATTCTACTAAAATATATTTCACGCGATAAATTTTATAAGACTTAGTGCCTAGACATATTGAGTCATAGGATACTTTTAATCTCAGACATCATACATGGAGGGAAAGTTTCATCACATCAGCCGAAAGAAGTCCACTGCTGCCACCCGCATCCAGCGGCCTTCCGCGAACTTTACCAGGTCATCAGTCCACCTTGTGAGGGGTCTACCTACGCTGCGCCGCCGTTACGTTGTCGCCTTCCCGCCCCAACGGCGATCAGTTCCGTTCGGTTCATCGGAATGAAAGTTTATGAGTACAATTATCAAGTCCTACGTTAGCGGACCTGATAAATGTATAATAAGTATGAATATTAACATCAATACATTAGCTGACAAACGTCAATGATATTTTCTTTTATAAAACCAAATGAACTGACAATCAAGTAAACTAATTGACTGCATAACCGTATCGGCATGGCAATAATACGCGAAAATGAATTCGTCATAACAATCCAGTGAACCACAGCGCTGCGCTGCGGTCTGTTTGACACATTCCGAACAGCGCGGTTCTTTTGTGGACTTGCCTAGTGTGACCATGCAGCATATAACACGGGTTAATATCATAAATTCAGAAGTTTGTCGCCATTTTGATGAAGTTCTGCGGCGTTCCGTGCTTGTAACAACGTATGATCCCAAGAAGAAATTGCGTGTGGTGTATCCTCTCGTATGCCGCGAAATTTTTTTTTCAATAGTTTCATCGTTCACAGATCCGCGGAAGGTTAACACATTGACAGCCGGGAACCCGTCTAGCGGGCGCCTTCACCGTGGGCGCTTTTCGCTACTTCGTGTGAAAACCACGGGAACAGCTAAGAGCGCAGCGCCTAGCGATTTTTGGCAGTTAATGTGTTAAGCTCCCATTCGTCAAGATACTGCCTGAATCTTGTAGTTTATATGGGTATGTCTGCGAAAAATTGTACTGTTATATTCATGACATCATAACACACGATGTTACGTACATGACTGAATTTCATATCATTTTATTGTTACATTCATAACAAAAAACTAGCAGGACATAACTTAAAAAAAGATAGCACTCAATTGCAAATAGCAATGGACTGCAAATCACTTTAATTACCTATGTTATTGAATTGTAAATCGGCATAATCACGTATAATAGAACAATATTGTATTTCTACAACAATATTGTATTGTATAAAGTTTTTTCTATTTCTATTCATATTTACCGGTGGGAGGATATTCAGTTAGTTCAGGAGTTATAAGCGTTACTTTCATGACGTTACACATTATATCAAAATTTGGACACGTTTTCAAAAAATTATTAAAATAGATTGAAAACAGTATTTGAGGAAAGCTTTTCAGAAACGTGTCGGTTAAATATCATAGAACTTCATGTTTACTTAGAAATACGGAATAGCGATACCATTTTGTAAGTGATGACAGTTTTTGCTGCAAGAGTAGTACTCGTAGTTGGACAAATAATTTTAGTATGGGAGTGAAAGTAGGTGTCCACTGATAAAATAAATAAAAACATTTTAAGAACTTAAAAGGGCTCATATTTCATAAAATAACATAAAAAAGAACATTATATTCTATTGCATACAATATCCAACAGCTTTCATGTTGATATTATCGAATACGGATACCGCTAAATTAAAACAATTTTCGCGAACAGACCCATATATTGGAATGCAGTTTATCTCGATCCAATTTAACTGATATTTTGAAGCGCGGGAGTAAAGTTCTCTTAAGATATTTTTCTCTACCAAGAATTCCCCGAAATGACTTTTTTCTACCGAAATCATCTCCGAAATGTTACAAAACAATACACAACATAAATGACGCGAGAAATACACGGTTTAAAACTGATAATACTAAAAAGCAGATAATGGTTATGCCCATGCACGACATTCATCATTTAAAGGGTATTAGCCGCAATTAAATCGCAAAGCCCTCCCGGTTTCAACAATATTGATCATGATGACTAACAAGTCCTGCATTCATTATCGGGACCGCGGCCGTATTGGATTTCAGCTCTGCAACACGACACAATGCAATCAAAACGCACTACGGTTTTTGAGGCACATTTTGTGACACAAAGGACACAGGACTCTATAAAATTTATTATAGTCGGTAGGTAAATTTAACAAAATTTATACAGGCACGGAACATAGCTGAAAAAGCTACTTGTTCGGGAACAAACAGCATTTACTCGTAGTGATTATATTACATAATCACCAAGCAAGACAAAAACAAGCTAAAGCCCTGATCAAAGGGTTCAATAGTAAGCTGTCTAAGGAGCTATTACAACTCAAAAGGCACAAAACCTGCGCAGTGACAGAAGTCAGGACATTGCAAATTGAACAAACACCTGTTTCAAATGGGTACCTATTGAAGCATGAAGCAACCAGCAGGTTCTGCCATGAGACAGAGGAGACTGCAATGCACATTCTCTGCTCCTGCGGACCACTCATGCATAAAAGAAGTACCTACCTAGGGCGGCACATCGTGCCCCCACAAGAAGTACAACATATCACCGCCCAAAGAATCTGGAATTAGCTGGAGGCAACGGGCCTTAACGGTGAACTCTAAAGAAAGGGCTGCCACAATAGATCACTTGCTGGTCGAAGCGGCATATAAAGGTCCACAAAACAAATAATAATATTACATAATGGCGTAGGGATGTGACGGCCCCATCGCCCACCAGATTTCTGGTGCAATCAGTCAACGTAAGGCAGCTTGTGGCGGGCTGTAAGGGAGTAGCGACCCTACGAACCTGAGTGCTCCTGGGGGTGTCCTGTGGTCAGGCTGAGCTGATCGGGTGGATGGTTGGACAGGCCGCCCACCTCTGGCTTGCCTTAACTGGCTGCCCAGAGTGGAGTCGCAAGAGCTGTTGCTCGAGGGTAGATGTGGACACCTAAGTGGCGAGTTGGCTATATGTTTAAAGTCTAGTGCCACCTCTCTACCCCCTCCCCCCCCCCCCCATGTAAATATGTAAGTATGTAAGTTGTCCGTCAAAATTTGCAATCCATTTTTCAGTCCCTTCCCGTTATCCAATTGAGCTGAAATTTTGCAAGCATATGTATATCGCATGACAATGCAATATTATGATGACTTGGATCTGATCTGATGCTGGAGCTGGAAGGTGGCCATAGGGACTCCGCAATAAAACGACACAACCTCATAGCGTTTGGGCTCGTTAGAATCGTCTCAATGAGTACTTGATGATGGTATGCAGAAAAGTACAGTCGGCAGTAAAAACTTGTACCAAAAATTAATTTTTTGACAGAAACTTATTTAATGTCGCTATTAATAGGGGCCCATCTACTCGTAGCAGTTGGCGAGTCACCTTCTGCCAGAGATAAAAAATGAGACAGTTTATTAGGCAGGCGTCCGAAGTTTCACCCAATAGCCCAGCCACTAGTCCATCATTTTCACTCAATAACCCGTTTTATTTAGATTCCATCAACCAGCAATAGTCCCTATACGAGGGCTGCCTTTTAAGTTGTGTCGTTTGGAAAAACTAAAGACCATTTAAGTGTTAAATAGTATTTATTGTTTTTCAAAGTAATCACCGTGATATGTAATACACTTTTTCATTCGATCGAACCAGTTTTCGAAACACTTATTCCAGTCCGAAGTCGGGGTCTCCAAAATGGCCGTTTTGTATGCCGCAACCGTTTCTTCAGGCGTCTGGTACCGTTGACCACGAAGTCGTTGCTTGATTTTTGGAAAAGTAAAAAAATCGTTATGGCCCTGTAAGTCTGGACTGTACGGCGGGTGTTCAAGAATTTCGACGTTTTGCTCTTTTAAAAACGCAATTGTTTGCCGGGCGGTGTGCGAGCTCGCATTATCGTGGTGCAGTCTTATACGTCGTCTTGGGTTATTTTTTCGAAACTCGCCGAAGACTTCTGGTAAACAGACAGTGGTATACCAGTCAGCATTAACCGTTTTACGATCCTCGAGCACGATGGTGGCAACGTGGCCACTTTTCGCCACGAACGTGGCGACCATTTTTTTCGAAGTGCTCCGTGAGCGTATTACTTTGGTCGGTTTTGGCTCATCTTGGAACACCCAAACAGTCGACTGCTGTTTAGAATCGGGATCGTAGGCAATATATCCAAGATTCGTCACCACTGATAATGTCGTAAGCATGTTTCGAGTTTCCTCGGTTGAATTGCCGCAGAGTTTTGCGACACCATCGAAAGAGTTTTGCGTCACCATCGAACGCGAACCGTTTTTTGGTCTTCACTGAGTAAATGTGGTATCCAGCGTGAGATCAACTTTTTTACGCCTAAGTGATCATGCAAAATACTGTGAACACTGGTCCCTGAAATACTTAAGGAAGCTTCTATCTCACGGTATGTCGCATGGCGATCTTCGACGATCAGTTGCCGTACAGCATCAATGTTCTCCTGGATTACGGCTGTTTTTGGTCGACCTTCACGATGTCTATCACCAAGACTAGAGCAACCACGTTGAAATTCTAAATACCAGCGTTCCAAATTCCGGAGGCATGGTGCTTTATCATTGAAAACCGTAGTCAACTCTTCGAAGCACTGAAGTCGCGTTAAGCCCCTTTTGAAGTTGTAAAAAATTATCGCACGTAAATTTTCCTTCGAAATTTCCATTTTCACAACTGACTTGTCAACTTTGAACGAACGCTGTACTAAAACGGTTGGGCCGATTTCGAGTCATTCTTTTGTTTTCGAATTCTAAATTCAAATATTTTAAGATGACACTAGTTCTTTTTTATGCACTCACGGGAGATTTGCAAACGACAGAACTTAAAAGGCAGCCCTCGTACACCCCAGCGGGTGCTGTCTCTGTGTGCGTCCCATGACACGGGCAGGGACAGCATCCGCTCGGTGTACTCCTTGCATTTCAATAAATTGTCAAAAGGGCCTCTACGGTTGGCTCAGTTGGTACTTTGTAGGTGTACGCACGCTGCCCAAAGGTCCAGGACATCATTGTCCCGTGAGCGGGAAAGACATATTACATAATAAAAACGGCACTGCTTTACAAGGTAATAAAAAGCAAAGACAATCATACACACAGAACAGAAACATACAGACATTTTTAATAAATGACAAATGTCGTTTAATATGAGACTTACATTTATTGAAAGCCAAATTGACTACTTCGGTGGGTATTCTATTATAAAACTTATACAGTGTCCCAAAAATGACGTGGTAATCTTAGGGAGACGATACATTGATTTTTCTTTATTTACAATGGGAGCTTATCTCCACTTATAATAAATCTCTAAATTAAAAAAAGAATCAGCCAGTTTGAAACTAAGCTTTGCGCGGTTCGAATGTTCTCAGCATCCCATGAACGGAAAAATATGAAACATTTTATATAGGTACATTATTATTCTAGCTGCAACTTAGGATAGTTTTTATCCGACTGCGACAGTTAATTAATTTTCCGAAATATACGACTTCATTTAATTTTTCATTTATTTTTATTGAAATCAAACGCTGCTCCAACTGTCAGCTATAAGAACCGTCAAATTTTCGTCAAAATGGCGGAATTGCTTTGCCTTTCACTTATTAATAATTTAAATCCCGTCTACGATAGACCTTTACGAGACAAATGCTAAAATATAAACCATGAAAAAATATTCGATTCTGATATGAGAACTTATATGCGCAAATGTCGTTTTATGTCGTAATTTCAATAAATGAAATCAACAAATTTGAACAATATAATTAACACGAATTTGTTTTTTTTGAATGACAATGGCACGCGCTCGGCGCATTCAGCCAAAGTACCTGCGGCGCTACCACGAAAACCGATACTCAATGTTCATATATTTGCATCCCTGTCACTCGAGTATGGTTAGTGCGATAGAGATAGAGATACCCGAATATTTTCGAATTCCGAAGTTCGTGGTTATAGCTCAGGAATCGAAAATATGGTAAATAATCATAATGTATTTTCTCGAAAAAGAATTTAAAATAAATATAGTCAAATGGAGAAAAAAACAAAGCAAAAGGTTATATGGGTAATGATTAAGTTATAAGAGTCCAAAGTTTTAAGAGGGGGTATGTTCTGTCCCTTTTCCGCAAAACGCACCTTCATATGAAACGATTGTTTTTTACTATGACGCTCGAGTATATTGACGTCACAGTCCCTCATCGCTTTCTCACTCTAACAAGCGACATTAAAACGGATGTAGCTTCATAATTTTTTGAGATATTTGAATGGGAGTTTCATTATCTTCTATCTATTTATACATAATAAATGCCTATGTCCTGACTGACTTATTCACTCAATCACTCACTCACTCACTCATCAACGCACAGCCGAAACTACTAATCTTAGAGAGTTGATTTTTGCACAGTATGTTGCTTTTATAACGTGGGCTAGGGATAAAAAGGGATTTTTGAAAATTCTACCCCTAAGGGGGTAAAATGGGGGTGCAAAGTTTGTATGGGAGAACCTTTTTTATTTGAGCTATAGACTTAAACTTTGTAGAAAAATTAGTTATTAGAATACAAATGAAACACTTTCAACGTTTTGGAAAATTCCACCCCTACGGGGGTAAAATAGGGGTGCAAGGTTTGTATGGGGGAAACATTTTTTTTTTAAATAGAGACTTAAAACTTTGTAGAAAGATCAGTCATTAGAATACAAATAAAGAACTTTCAGGGTTTTAGAAAATTCTACCCCTAAAGGGGTAAAATAGAGTGCAAAGTTTGTATGGGAAAAACTACTTTTTTTAAAATAGAGACTTACAACTTTGTAGAGAAATTATTCATTAGAATACAAATAAAGTACCTAGATTCAGTGTTTTAAAAAAATCTACCCCTAAGGGGGTAAAATAGGGGTGCAAATTTTGTATGGGGGAAACTATTTTTTTTAGCTAGAGTCCTAAAACTTTGTAGAAAGATTATTTAAATACAAAGAAAGTACTTTCAGCGTTTTGGAAAATTTCACCCCTAAGGGGGTAAAATAGGGTGCAAAGTTTGTATGGGAAAAACATATTTTTTTTTAATAGAGACTTAAAATTTTGACGAAAAATTACTTATTAGAACATGAAAAATACTACATTCGGCGTTTTACAAAAATCATTCTCTAAGGGGGTTAAAAAAGGGTGCAAGGTTTGTATGGGGAACACTTTTTCTGAGCTAGACACTTAAAACTTTGTAGAAAGATTACTTATAAAAATACAAAAAAAAATATTTTCAGCGTTTTGAAAAAATCTATCCCTAAGGGGGACAAAAAGGGGTGCAAAGTTTTTATCAGGGAAAGTTTATGTTTTTGAGTTAGAGACTTGAAACTTTGTAGAAAGATTACTTATTAAAATACAAAAAAAGAACACAAATCGTTTTAGAAAATTCCACCCCTAATAGGGTTAAAAAGGAGAGCAAGCTTTGCATGGGCAACACTTTTTTTTGAGTTAGACTTAAAACTTTGCAAAAAGATTACTTATTAGAATACTAAAAAAGAACTTTCAGCGTTTTAGAAAACTCCATCCCTAAGGGGATCCTTAAGATCCTTAAGAAGGGTAGCCAGTGTTGTGTGGGAAAAACTTTTTTTTTTACTAGACTTAAAACTATTCAAAATGTTACTTATTAAAATTAATAATAAAGTACTTTCAGAGTTTTAGAAAATTCCACCCCTAAGGGGGTTAAGAAAGCTTTGTATGGGCAACACTTTTTTTGAGCTAGAGACTTAAAAGTTTACGAAAAAAGTTCTTTCAGCGATTAGAAAAATTCAACCTCTAAGGGGGTTTAAAAGGGGGTTCAAATTTTAAATGGCGAGCAATAAAATTTTAAAGTGTGAGTAAGAGATTTTTAACTTCGGTCTTATTCTGTACGTTAAAAGACTACAAAACTGATTTCAGAGTTTTTCCAAATTCATCCCCTAAGAGTGTTAAAATTGGTTCAAAGTTTGAGTATTTCAAGGCATTTTTAAAGTATTAAATTTTTAACTTTGGTTTTAGACTGTTTGTTCACAAACTAGAAAATGAACATCAACTTTTTTTTTAATTATCCCCTAAAAGAGGGTTCAAATTTTGTATTGAGAGAAATAATTTTCTAAGACGATAAAAAGTTCTACGCGGACGAAGTCGCGGGCAACAGCTAGTTATACATAAGCTCCCATTATAAATGAAGCATAGCGTTGTGCATTGTGCATTTATATTACAAATGCCGTAATGCATTTGTATGGCATTACAAATGCATTGGTAATGCCATACGGGCATTTTCAAATAATTGTGTACCCAATTAATGTGAATCGTCAATCTAAAATTAACTCGGTGTCAGTTTTGTGACGACAATTAAGCATGTAAATTATACATAGTTTTAAGTAACTTGGTTATTGCATAATCATTAATAAATTAAATAGAAAAAGTTAATGTTTATGCAAACTGAATAAGTACTTAATAGTCGTCACAAAACTGACACTGTACTAAATGGGTACACAATTATTTGAAAATGCCCATTATAACAGATAATTCCTTTACCTGAACGTTTTCCAATGCTTTTTGCAAGCTTAATGTGCTAGGAGCCGTTTTTAGAAACTTTAATATTCAAAAAATATTTTATATTCATAAATGTCAGAGGACCAACACGTTCGCATTTGTGCGAAAATACTTTTCAATTCGTAATCTCCTTTACCTCTTATACGGTTATTTGTGGAACGTTGCTGCGGTTGTATTGAAGAAGTTTGCACAAAGCCTTAGGGCGCAAAGCGTTAACATTATCAATGGTATTAAACGGTACAAAGGTGCGCGTATTCAATACGATCGGACAATGACTAATCCGATGTATGTACAAGAACCCACATGACCCGGGACACGGGGCTCAGATCACTCCATCACAAGTGTTTTATTAACCCGCTCCACATTTCCATTTTCATGCGTACTATACTAAAAATATTTTTCAATAAGCTCTCTAAGGTCGAGTACTCGATAACAAACGGAGATTAACGTAAAAATCGCAGGAATAGGATTATTTCGTATTTTCCGGACCTCTACCCGTTTTTTGATACGGTTTTTCACGATCTCTATTTAGGTAAGGATGAGTCGCCATAGAGACCAACTGGATCCCATTGAAATGATTTACCTTCATTTTATATTGCGAGTTGTGAAAGTTAGAAATGAAAAAAAAATTTTTTTTTGAGAGACGCGCATTTAGTCGCATTTTATTTTAACTCTCAAACTTTATCACCTTGGAATTGTTTATTGTCAATATATTACAGAGACACAATACGAGACGCGGGTGAGGTGGCTTTCTCTTGTATGTTTGTCACTAATAGAAGTTTAAATCTGAATACATCGTGTAATGTACCCATCTGAAATTTACAGATTAAAAGGGAAATCTCTCCTACCCATATCGTACACACATCGTCGAGCAAATTATGTGATAAGATCAGATCAAAACGAGCTAAGAGCAAACGGCTAATGTGGCCCAGTGTCGCGTGAGTCCCGGATATCACGTAACGAGCCTAATCGATAACACTATAATGAGTATAGTTGTTATTTTCTAAGCCGTCCGTTCCGCACTAAAGAACGCCGCACTGCAGAACGGACGGCTTAGAAAATAACAACTATACATGGCTTCGATACAATTTTGTCACCCGCTGATTTTGCTGAGATTTTGTACATTGTTTAACGAGGGGCGTAAGTGGAATATTGCAAACAAGAGTCTATCAGAAGCCCGACGCCGAAGGAGGAGAGGGCTTTTGATGACTCGAGTTTGCAATATTCTTACGCCCGTGTTATAATAGTAGATTGTACAACAAGTGCATAAAACGCACCATTTTACTCGAGACGTTTATCCATCCGAGCGAGCTTGCGAGCGAGGATAGATATAAAGTCGAGTGTAAAATGGGTTTTATGGACGAGTTGTACACTCTACTTTTCACTTCGATTGCGAGGAAATGAAACAGCAACACGTAAATATGAAGTTTTATTGTGTACTTTGGCTGTTGGTATCTTTGCCTTGGTCTTAGAATACGAACGAAACGAAATAAAATAAAGAGGTTGTTGTATGAAGTTAAAGATGTTCGTGTGGCTGTTGCAGCGATTGCCTTGGTCTTCGACGAAGATTTTACTTTATGCTCTAGAGCATAAAAAGCGACTTTATGTCGCCTACGCACGACATAAAGACGAACTTTTAGAGCATGAGAAGTGAAAACAATGTTTTTCATCACATTTGCGAGGAAATAAATAACTACAAAAGACAGAAAAAATCTATGTTTCATACAAGCGCACCAATCAAAAAATGATGAAATTGACAACTTCACTTTCAGATCAGTGCGAATGGAGCGCGCAGCTTTAATATTACAACCAATCACAGAGCAGTATTCTTGCAGCGCATGGCCTACTAGATTTTATTTTCAACCAATCACAGAGCACAATTCTTGTAGCGCGCGGCCATCTAGATTTGCTTAATCCAACCAGATGACACACAAGCTCATTACTCCCTTGGGAGCTGTAAAATACCATTATTCCCGCGGGAACAATTTAGGCCATTGTCCTTTTTTATACAGACATGGAATAACACCATTTATGAGCAAGTGTGATGAAAAGAAATAGAATACCGTAGAAGTTCCGTAACACTTCAATTCATTAAACATACACATACGTACAGTCGCCATCACATACATCGGAGCAAACAAGCACGTCGCAAACATCGGAACACACCTTTATTTTCAAGGTATTAGGGTGCATGTGCCGACATTTTTAAACACCTATATAGTGTACCTATGTATGTGATGGCGACTGTATATTGCCTATATCCTAATGACGTAAGCAAACTCAAGTCTGCCAAATGCTACACATTCTTTAGTTTTAGGCACACCCAATCTTCTCACAGTCAGCAGTACTCATACTCATTTATTTATAATATTAAAGGTTGAACACGCCAAAATACATACAAACTATTTAGTAATATATTTATAAACTCCATAGTATGATGAACAATAGTACATTATGATACAAGTGACGTATGTTGATCATTACATCAGAGGCGGAATTGTCACGCGAACCGCAGGTGAGCGTGATAATAGAGCCGAGGATGTAATTATCAAAGCTCACGCGTGTCATACGACGTTTTTCAACACATTTGCGAGGAAAAATCCTTTTCATAAAATGAACATGTTACAGGCTCCTAAGTTGTTTCCTTTAGTTATTGATGACAACAGGTTTTACTCACATATTTGTACATCTCCAAGAATGTACAGTGGCGTCAAATCTATTTATCACTTTTCTATTCACTAAGAGTCAACATTTTTAACAATAACCAAACACGCATCATCATTACAAATATTTGTGAAGTTACCTATAATGGCGCGCAACAATTTTTTTTCGTGAAGTTCGCGCAGTGCGCCCGCAGCGAGGCTTAGATGAAATCTCTAAACAGCCAATACAAAATAAAATAAATATTTTCTTATTCAATATTAATTCATGTAAAATGTTATCAAAAGTAAATAGTTTTACTAAATGAAACGTTTCTATATCATACCCAACAAGAAATAATCAATTAATCCACAAGAAGGATTTAATTTGTTTAGTCGAGTAAGAATCCATTTGCCGAGAATTAAAAACAAACCTGTATAACCCGGTCAATTTAAGAATGCGCCGAGTCCATACATACACCTTGCTGCAAGGTGCTAACGTGTCTTAATCGGCATATAAACATAACTACACGAGTGTCGTAATGTTATTAAACACGCGTGTTTAATACCCAGGATTATGAGCCCAAAAGCGGCACAATAAGAGGCACGTTACGAGCAAATGTGTTGAAAAAAATATTATGACAGCATGTCACTTCGTACATTCGTTTTCACGATGGAGAGCCCTTAACTTCAGCAGCGTGAAATGATGTTGCTCAAGCACACAGAAAATCCCCTTCTGAGCTACAGAGCACTAGCAAAGTTATTGAAATATCCACAATCCACTGTTTGTTCTGTTTTAAAAAAGTTCTGGGAACGGTTGACTGTAGAACGGAAGCCACGTACTGGCGGAAAGCAAGATCGTAAGACACAAAAAAAAAGAAGCCAGAGTTTTACAGCTTTTTAACACAAATCCGAAGATCTCGTCACGCGATGTCGCTAAAAACACTAAAAAGGTACAAATGTCACTATCTTATGTACTTACAAAAAGTGAAGACAAGAGCTGGGTTAAGGTCGTACAAGGCTCAAGCTGCACCTGAACGCAATGCTCAGCAGAATTTGACGGCCAAACGAAGGGCAAAAAAGTTATACGACAATTTCTTAACAAAATTTAAATGCATCGTGTTGGACGACGAAACGTACATAAAAGCTGACTTTAAACAGATACCAGGCCAGGAGTTTTATACCAGTACGAGTCGCAAAAATGCTCCTGAGGACTGTAAGTTAAAAAAGAGGTCCAAGTTTCCGAAAAAGTACTTGCTTTGACAAGCTATTTGCAGCTGCGGTAAAAAAAGTCGATCATTTATCACTAGAGGCACTGAAAACAGCGAAATTTACAAAAAAGAATTTTTGGAGAAGCGACTTTTACCCTTTCTAAGAAATCATATTTCGCAACCATTGTTTTGGCCTGATCTTGCAAGCTGCCACTATGCCAAAGCTGTGTCAGACTGGTACAAACAGAATGGTGTTGCTGAGGTACCTAAAAACTGCAATCCTCCTAAGTGTCCTGAACTCAAGCCTATCGAGGAATATTGGTCCATAATGAAAGGGATATTAAAAAAGAAGGGCGGGCAAATCAATTCGTGGCTGATCTGCAAAAAACATGGACTTGGGCTGGTAAAAAATACCCTGACAATGCCGTGCAAACCTTGATGAGCAGCATCCGACGCAAAGTGAGGGCAATGGCGTATTCAAAGCATAATTAAAACACAGATGTATGTTTATAAATGTACTATAGTAGTGTAAGCCAATGTAATATATATATATATATAACGTATGCGGAATGAAATTTGCACAAAGTTTTAAATATGTACAATGTTTAAAAAAATCGAGACAGCAATTGCATCTTACGGTTTATTTAAAGACTACATATCTGTCAATCAATCTGGAAAGTTTCATGCACATTGGATTTTTTTTCTTTAAATTATGGCAAATCGAGAAGAACGACGTCGCGAATTTCTACAGTACACATTCCCTACGGCCGAAACTGAAGATAGTGAAACATTTTGTGCAAATGGGTGGGAGCCGAAGCTCTGTTTATATTATTTTTGTGTCCTTTTTTTGAGAAAAAGTACTACTAGAAGGACTGGTTCAGAGAAACATTCCAGCTTTAGCCAGTTTTCTGAGGGGGCTCGATTAAAGAAAAATACGGCCGGCCGAGTCGCAAAATCTTACAGAGAGCTCAGAGGAAAATCAAATATGACAGCAAAACTGTAAAAACATATCTTAAAGACATGGGCATCTTCAATCGTTCAAGAAAAGTTCAGCCCGCCGTCTCCGAAAATCATACACTTACTCGGAAAATGCGGCTACGTCATTTGGTCAAAACATGTAAAAACTAGCGGTTTTTGCGTTATGGGATTTATGGGTGACGAATCATAAGTCACTTAAAATGGAAATTCGTGGCAAGGTAACTTTTATTTTGAGAACACCAATAGTCCAACGGACGACAACGTGAAATATGTCGAGCATACGAAGTTTCCTAAAAAAGTTTTCTTAAGAAGGATAAAATTAGCACCTAAAAAAAATGCTTATATCTGTATTTTTGACAGCGATGGACAAAGTACCACAAAACTGCCGTAAATCATTTTGCATTGGAGTAAACTTTTTTTAGCATTGAACGTCGTGAAATACACTATTAGAAAACATTAATATTTATAAAAATAACCGTGTGTTTTTTTATTTAATACGACATTGAACTTTGTGCAAATTTCACTCCGCATACGTTATATATATATTTAATCGTACTTGATTATGTTTTTATTGACTATTTAATATGCCCACGTTTTGGCGTGTTCGACCTTTATATAAAGAAATAGCAGCTGTAGAAATAGCTATGCGTGCGAAGAGTTCAAAATGATCTAAACAAGCTCAGTTTGCCTCGTAATAAAGACGTGTGTATATCATTCTGATGTTTTCGTACGCGTCGCTACTGTACAAGCTCCTCTGTTGCGGGTACATCTGACTTGGCCTTTTCTAATTTATCAAGTCATTAAGGTAAAAAAAATAAAGACGGGATTATCCGTTTCTATGGAAACTGTATTGTAAAAGCAAAATCAAAACAATCACCGTTAAACACTTAGCCCAACGCTGGCACCGAGCAAATAGCGAAGGAAAAAATTATCTCTATCAGGCTAATTGTCGACGGATCAAAGTGGGCCGGTGGATAAATCCGACCCCGTGGTATTTTTATTTTTCAGTACAAGTGGAGGACGGGTGGGGGCTAGCCTCGGGCGCTATTCGCAATTGTTGTTATTACAAAGAGATTGCCGCTGAGCCGGCTCACGACTCGAGATTTTTTCACCGAATTAATTCTAACAGGCCATAATTGCCGTTTTTATAACACAACCGCCACTAAGAACACGACAAGGACATAGCCGCAAATGCCAGGCAAATTAATACATTATGTTATTCAGGGATACATTGATATACCATTGATATACATTCTTAAGAAACTAAGTACGGGTACTGGCGGGAAAACATAAGCCCGGTTCTTCGGGGCTTTCGGTACTGAAAATACATATAATAATTTAGATTGGAAGTTGAAATAACAAGTACTGACTGATTATCACTGACGGGTAGTTTACATTTAATAATAATAGGTACACTGGCCTGCAAAAGAAGGTATAACAGTTTTAGTTATCGTCACGTTTATGAGTGTTATGCCTTCTTTTGCAGGCCAGTGTATATGACTTTCTTATAAGTCTTATAAGTTTCTTTGGAAAAATTGTATAAATTGAATCTGACCACTTTTATTTTTTCCACATACTCACATTTTAATATAAAGCTAATTTACGTCAATTTTAACAAAAAAAATATTTACACTATTTTATTTTATTTATTTATTTTTAATTTTATTTGTTATCTTTATACTGTATACTTAAATTTTTTTGCTCCATCACTATTTTTAAATATACCGAACATTTTTATTTTCTTTCCATGTCTGTCATGTAGGTGTCAAAGCTAACCCCGGGCTCCTTTAGGGGCACAACCGGGAATAACGCTAGGAGGAGGATGTCTGTTCGAGTCATCACATTTCTGAAATATTGTCTAAAGCTAACGCTTACTTATGCAAACGTAAATTATTAAAAACTTACCTATAAAAACGAAGATTTGGTGGTGAGCATAGCGCAGCAACATCGATATGGACACAGTCTGAAAAAAAGAGATGTATTAGAATAAAATGCACTCGTGTGCTTAGCAACGAACAGAATATTAATGACTGGAACCAAATCTCAATCTTAGACGTGTCGTGACTTTTATTCATGTATAGGTATGCGAAATTTACAGTTTATTGATGTGATGACGATGAGTATGAATAATGTATACCTACTGGGCTGGTATAGATGTATGTATTTTTACACCTTATCGCATTGTAACAAGGTCAAAAAAAATTATACAGTTTTTGCAGTCGAATACATTCGATATGCATAATTTCATTTGCCATAGCGCTAGTGTTTGCTATAATAACCCTGTAGGTTAGGTTAGGCATGTTTTATAAAAATCCTGAAAATCCTGAAATTGACAATTTCTGAAAAAAACTAATTAGCAAATGATCATCATTTGGCAAAAGTTACACATATGGCAAATGAAATTATGGATTTCATTAGTAACGCCTAATTTGCCGATCATTTTGATATTTTAATTCCACAAAGTCATTTTCGCTAATTGTAAAACAATACATATAATAAAACTCCGGAGCCATAAAAGACCAAATAACCGTAATACGGTGGAGGTTGACCGCAGACAATTAAATTAAGCGTGTACTCGATTCCGAAGTCTTTCGTAATGGCACAGCGCTGCATAAGGCAATATTTAGGTATCGTACTGTACTGTTACTTAAATGGATTCAATCTGCACTAAGCGTTTCGTTAATGAAATTCAATCGCGCCGATGCGGCCTGGGGAGCAAATGATGTGGCGAAAAGATTGATAGCCCGGCGACGCCGACCCTACCTCGACGTACGTGATTCTACGCAATGACTTCGAATTGAACTTTCTAATAAGGAACCCAAGCTATAAAACTAACTCCTACCTATACTAACCCCGTTGCAGTAGTGGGGGTTTATTAAAAAAAACTTTTGCAAGCGCTGAATCAGAACCCAATTCCGTAACGAGTTTATGGGCATTTTTTTTCAAAGTGTACCTTTTTATTTGAATAGGCGTCATTCCATTATTTAAGAGGGCTACTTTACCATACAAATAGTAACGGAATGGACGTAACGGAACGAAGACTTCGCAGATTAAAACACGTGTTTAATATACAGTTTTTAACAATTGTAATAGTATTTTACTGAAATCATGGTTAATGATAATGACAGATTAAGATAATTGAGTCGCATTAGCAACAAAATTATAGGAACCTTCGTAATCTCGTAACGGAACCAGGACACTAGTATTTGGGTCTAGAAATCGCGCGCGAACGGTGCGTCGAGTGGTGCGACGCACCGTTCGCGCGCGATTTCTAGCCACTACTGACAGTTTGTAAACAAATCGAATGATGTTACGTAACGGTATGTGATGCTAGATGAAAATAAACACCTAATTTGGTAATAAAAATGCCTCGTTCCCACAAAATCATCGTAACGGAATGTGGACATGTCGACTTTTCCAAAATCACTGGACAAGATTAATTTTAGTTTATTAAGTATGTAAAAAATATTTTTGCGAGATAAATATAAGGTTGATTTAAGAAAATTCATGTTTTCCACTATCAGAAACAAGTATTTCCAGGCACAATATACAAGTCCTAATACTTCGAATCGATACTTGAAGTTGGCTTTCCGCAGGTGGACAGGCAAAAATCGAGGGTTGGCAGCCAGAAAAACCAAGAAAATGTGGTAAATTTCATGCTAAATGATAGGTTTTTTGGGTTTTTATACGATTTAGATATATTATTGACGTTTTAAAATCGCAACAAGTACAATTTTTCAACGTGTTTCGTATTTGTAGGGTGTCAAAGGCACTGGACACGCCAAAAACATCAAGGTACAAGAAAAATAAAAAATGCCCGTATGACGTATTAGAATGATATATAAATCGTTTTAGGTCACGCGCATAAACGCTTAATCACGAGTGTGTGAGCGTGACGCACTGTTACTAAAATGAAGGCCCTAGTAAACTTTAGTTACCACAGCGCGCCAGCCGACCAAACACGCCCAGGGAATGACGGCCGACAGTTTGTTCTGGTGCAATATGTAAGTGTTCGTAGCGAAAGCATTTTCGTTGGGCAGGCACTGCAGTGCGAGGCACAACGCGACGGAGCGTGGTCCGGCAAGCAATGGGCCGGACATAATCCAGCCACCGGTAACTTAGTTTTACGGCCACCGTAAAGTAAAAAGCTTCGATCGCATCGCTGTTAATATTAAAAGCGCTGTTAATATGTGGGTTCCTGCTTTTATTATCGCCCCTGCGTGATCGATCAGCTACCTAGAGCACTTTGTTGTTTCCAAAACTCGCAACTTCGAAATTGTTGCCCGACTGCTACGGTGTTTTCTTGATGAAGCACTATGAACGACATAACTTCAACCCGTTTAGCCTTTGAGCGAACGCTTACTAGTTACCTATTAACTTAATACAATTTATGAGTGGGGTCCAAAAAGTTGGACCAAACTCACGCAATAACTTTTTATATCAAAAATTATTCACTGCCTGAAAAATCAACCATACAAAATGGAACTCGTTTGACTTCCTAGTTTCATTTATTATTTAACTATCAGCCAGCTATTTAATATTGTAATAATATATTCATTTACAACTGTTAGCTAATTAACACATATATTATCTTCAAGTACATGATCAGTAATAGAAGCATAACAGGCAAGCAATGCGTACAATTTCACGAGCTGATGAATTATTATTAGCAGTAAGCTCATCACATCACATTATTGATGTATCTGCAGACCAATTAGTGTGCAGCTCCGAAGCTGCTAATGTCATACCGCACAAGTAACTTATATTTTTCTCCTTCATGTAATTGGAAATGTGAAATGAAGAATCGCTCGCTGGAATTTATCCATAGCATAGTTTACTTTGTCGTTTTAATTTGTCGTGTTAGTGCAAACTCGCTATATTAAAATATGGCAGGACTTTATTTGAACGGTGATGCGCAAATAATAAACAAATAGTCGGCTGGCACAGGGTCTGGAATTCCTCAAATTCACTTTGTGCTTTGACACGCTCATGAAACCGGAGATATGTTACGCAGTATGTGCGCCATTTGACAATTGATTAATGCAATTTCTCTGCTTAGTGACGTTCGGCCAATCGGATTGCCGCCTAACGTATTAAGGTGAGCTGCGAGCGATGGCGGTAATCCGTAGCACAAAATTTAATAGTCATCGAGTTTGAATTGGATTCCTCCATTGCTATTAGAGATACAGATTAAAAGTTACTCTTATTAACCCCCGACGCAAAAAGTGTCTGTGGCATATTTCATTATGGTGTGGCACATTTCATCTAGTCATGGAGCTACGATGTATGTGGCATCGTAGCTCCTAAATGAATGGACCGATTTTAATGCGGTTTTTTTAGTCCGAAAGCTGACGTGAACGAGATGGTTCTTGACTACGTTTCAACAGAATCAGTTTAGCCGGTTTGAGATATTGAACTTTGAAATGAAAATGTCTGGGGTATTTCAACTTAAGTTGTTAATTATTTCTCTTCCCAGCCTCAAGGCAAGGCGGTCAATAGCTAACATGTATAGAAGTAATATTTTTTGTAACATACAGTTTTGGACAAATGTGTATCTATTAGAGGCAAAAATCCATCGTATGTTCAATGTGCCAAATCACACGTTGTATAACTTAAGCACAGGTAAAAATGTTCAAGTTAAGTATTCAAAAAAATACTTTCTTATGCCGAGTAGGTAGTAGTAGACGTGGTTGTAGTATCTGTATTGTTTTCCTTGCTATAAGTGCAGCAAAAAACAACAATAAGCGCAAAAACGTCCGTTTATTTATGGTTAAACCCACTGTATACCCAATATACACATACATGCTTTTTAGGGTTCCGTACTCAAAGAGTAAAACGGGACTCTATTACTAAGACTCCGCTGTCCGTCTGTCACCAGGCTGTATCTTAACAACAGTGATAGTTTGACAGCTGAAATTTTCACAGATGATGTATTTCTGTTGCCGCTAT
The DNA here is from genome assembly GCA_963854355.1 of Epinotia brunnichana. Classification (NCBI taxonomy): domain Eukaryota; kingdom Metazoa; phylum Arthropoda; class Insecta; order Lepidoptera; family Tortricidae; genus Epinotia; species Epinotia brunnichana. The sequence goes on from OY977950.1 coordinate 17,981,284, forward strand.
AACAACAAATACTAAAAACACAAAATAAAATGGTTTTTTATGGATAATGGTACGGAACCCTTCGTGCGAGAGTCCGACTCGCACTTGGCCGGTTTTTTAGATACATATATCATTACATCAAACATGAATTTATCATTATAATGTCAGTCAACATCTTATGTTGTACTAGTATGATGATTCATATGATTAATTCAATGTCAAAAGTTAAAATTACTTAAAAATACAGGAGCATACACATCCGCAAGTCAAGAAAGCCCAACAGTTTGCTTAGAGTTTTATAAAAACATGTGCTCGTATCAGCGTTGCGTTGCGTCAGAGGTGGAATTTGGAACCGTAATAAAGTTTGAAAGGGCTGTAAAAGAGCAATAACTGTAACTCGGGGAGAGGGCCGTGATTTTAGTGCCCCTGCAGAGCCGCGCCTAGCTGCGATACCTATTAATTGATCTGAAACCGCCCGTGCCATGTGCTACGTGCTACTATTACTGCGTCTCGATACTCTTATGATATGTTAATCCCTCTGTTTAAGTGACGCTGACCGTAACAGTTATTAAAATAAATATTGGAATTACCTAGTATTAGTAAATAATGACGATTGCTTCAGCCTAGTTAGTATCCCTGTGTACGTAGCAAGAGATCCTGGGTGCGAATCCCGGTAAGGGATTTGTGTGATGAGCACGAATATTTTTAGTTTTCTATGTATTCTATGTATTTAGTACCTATTTATTTATCTATAGTACCAGCTTTGCTTAGTTTGGTTGGGAATAGGCCTAGGCTAGGTCGATTTGTGTATGTCTCCGCAAGTATTAAATACAGTATGATTAGTGTTAGGGTAAGTAAAGAATCAAAAGGATTAGAATAAAGTATAAACTTTACATTCAAAGTATTTTAGTATTTAATTTCGGGCTTAGCATTATTGCCATTTTATCACTTATCGCTGTGGATAAGACATCCGTCACGTTCTGACAAGTATGGGAAAGTATGGGAGTGCGAGAGTGACGGATGTCTTGTCTTATCCACAACAACAAGTGATAAAATGGCAACCATTAAATACTAAAATACTTTGAATTCAAAGTTTATACTTTGTTCTAATCCTTTTGATTCTTTACTCTTACACTAATAATACAGTATTTAATTCTTGATTGAGGTTGTAGGGCGTGTTTGTTTCTTTTTTGCACGACTTCATTTGATTGGTGAGAAAATACTGTAGTTAAACTGTAACTAATTATCAAGGACCTAATCAAATCATCAAAAAAATGGCATACCTCCAAGGATAAATAGTTTAAAAATAGGTTTCTGTCAAACAAATGTTTTTTTGATACAAGCTTTTACTACCGACTGTACTATTTTTACACAAACATTAACTACTCGTTGGGAGGATTCCAATAAGCCCAAACAACGTGTTTGTCTAGGATGCGACAGGACACACAGATACACAGACACTACAGACAGGTCAAACTTATAACACCCCTCTTTTTGGGTCAGGGGTTAAAAATAGTTTTTCAAATTATTAAGGAAACTTAAAACTACGTACCTATACGGATAGTGCAAGATCTCATATGAATAGTTAGATAAATAAATAAATAATAGTAATAAATATAGTATCAATAGAATAGGATCTCATGTCAACACCTGCCATTATAATGGACAGTAAAATACTGGTGTAATTTCCATGAATTGCAGTCGCATTGCATTACACAACATCGGAATTTCGAGCTAAAAATAAAAATTTGTGGCAGCGATTCACTAATTCTTTGAAGAAATTATATACCTACATTAAAATCCGACAGTCGCTTTTCATCAATATTATTATGCAACATAATACCTACGCATTATTTTATTAGCTACAGTAGCCTAGTGGTTCAGGCATGCGGCTGTCAAGCGGCGGTCGTGGGTTCGAATCCCGGCTCGTACCAATGAGATTTTCGGAACTTATGTACGGAATTTTTACCGTTAGCTTTTCGGTGAAGGAGTTTTCCTTCACCGAAAAGCTAACGGTAAAAATTATTCGTGAGGAAACCGGTGTAATCCCAATAAGGTCTAGTTTTCCCTCTAGGTTTGAAGGTCAGATGGCTGTCGCTTTCTTAAAATTAGTGCCTAATATGCTAAATCTTGGGATTAGATGTCAAAGCGGACCCCGGGCTCCTTTAGGGGCACAACCGGGAATAACGCTAGGAGGATGAGGAGAATGATGATAATACGCATTATTCATATTCATATTCATTTATTGCATTTATGTGTACCTATCGCATGTTTAATAATTTTGGTTGATTCCAATTTTGTTAAAGTACCGTACCTCGCATATCTTTTTTTATTGAGCTCTATTCGATATATTAAAATCAATACGAAAGAAACGAAATTTACAAAAAGTGGCGATTTTTTTTTTCACGATACGACTGCAGTTTTTTTACATAGAATGATTTAAAACAGTGTTATTATTGGATGTGTACACATTTCATTTATAATTGTGATTGATCTTTATTTTAAATAATACATAAGTAGGCAACTAAATCCTAGCAACAGTTTTGTAAGGGCAAAAATCGATCTAGCTAGGTCTCATTTTAGGGAACACATACGTTTTCCGGAAAAACACGAAAGACGCCGATCAAAATTCGGTCTTGCTTGTGGTAGATTTTCGTAAATAATATGGAAATCGAGTAATCCCATTACCGATCAAAACTTCCGTACAATGGATAAATCTAATTGCATCAGCAAAGCCGGGCTTTGTCACTACCTGTTAATTAATCTGATGCCACTAGTGCGTTAGCGTGTCTAACGTTGCCTTCGTAAGAGCATTGACGAATAAATCTGGAAAGACCGCCAATTTCCATACGACATCGCGTTTCTTTGAAATGATACGCCTGCTGCAGCTAGTTTCACTATAGAAAGGTCTCTGTACAATTTATTATATACCCACAACGCTTAACACATTGGCGCCATGTATAGTAGCGTTCTTATTGAGTTCATAGATGGCGCGATTGTGTTAAGCAGAGATCGAAGGGCTCGCCCACATGTCTGCAGTGCGGCGCCGGCGCCGCAGAAGCCCACGTTTAGTACGTTTTGCGGCGCCACACCGCAGACATGTGGCCGACCCCTAAGTGCCATTTATGAAGAACCGTAGAGTGAGATGTTTTCAAGAATGTTAACTTCGACCAACATTTACCAGTTCATACTGAAAATAAACATTTAATAAGATAATGCGCACAAATTGCTACCTTCCAACGTAAGCTATAAGGTTCAGGTTGTAATAATCAGCAGGTATCTATATTCCACCCCCACCCCTGCAAGTCACGATAACCGTCTACCTGGCTACCTAACAGACCTTAATTGCCTATTATTACAACTTGAACCTTATAACCCCAACCGGAAAGTAGCAATTTGTGCGCATTATCGTGTTACTTATTTCTTTTCATTTAGAACTGATAAGTGGTGGTCGAAGATAATAAAGGGCACGATTAGCTTTGTTCTAAAGATAAGCTGTTTATGACCATTCGGACATCAAAACATGTCACTTATACAGAGACGTATGTGTAGTGAAATTAGCTACAGCAGGTTTATTATTCAAGCCGGTAGTATTACAATCTAATGTAAGCCTTAATCGTTCAATTTATGACACTTGTTTGACATGCAGCGTGCATTTAATATAATGCCTCTAGAAAAGGGTTAATAAGAACGCGACATTGTATAGACATTAGCCGTCCTGCTTGTTTTATTCGTCCATGGCAAGAGCTAACATCCGTACTGCTGTGATACCAATACGTTATCTTTGAGGCAATGTGATTGAAGTTTCTAATTAGATTCATCTGTCGATGTTTGTGCATTAGTTTGTGCAATAAGTAGGTATGTAGATAGTTTCAGACCCTGGGAAGGATAACTTTTATCCCGGAAATCATAAGAGGGTGAAATGGGTGTTGGAAGTTCGTATAGAGGGGCGATATAAAGAAGTTACACGCGTACGAACGAAGTCGCAATTAGTATTTCTGGCTATTCAGCATTTTCATAAAATGCACTAAGGGCGCGTTGCACCAAATTACGATTAGAGGCCGAACTACGTTAAATATAGCGCCGGCAACCGTCATTCTATAAAAACTAAATAAATAATAAAAACTAGTTAAATTGCTGTGCCCTAGCAGGGTTCATGTTGCGACCTGTATTATCTTTTAAGACCTATTGTAAAACACATGAAGCAATAGACGAATATGAATATGAACTTGTTAAACTTTGCATACATTCCGATTTTAACGAACACCGCTTACAATAGGCATGATGCCGAATGTAAAAATGTATAACGTAGGGGAAAAATAGGTTAAAAGCGGGACGTTAAATAAAAAAAAAATATGGAAAAATCAACTATTTTTATTAGCTTTCGTTTAATTTACTCAATTAACAACATACTTCTTAAGTGAGATCACTGTTTTCATAATCACAAGTAGAAAAAAACAATCAATTTCTAAATCTTATTATTTTACGGTTCTACCTCATCCTTAGTCCAAAGCCGGGTATACCATATCTGAAAAACTCTTTCAAATTGTCTCCTGGCTCACAGGACAGGAAAACAACACGCAAGAGTTGATTGACTCGTTATGAAAATGCGACTTTATTTTAACTACGTTTCTAGAAACTGAAGCCAGTTAAAGAACAGGGAATTTCGATTGGCAGCTTGTAGCGTATTGAATCTAAAATCGACTTAAGGGGACGTAGGTTCGTGGTATTCCCTCCCTCTCACTGAGCATAAGCGTGAGCGAGATGGAAGTGCGTGTTTGGAAGCGCGGATATCATGTTTTTAATTTTATTTCTTTGTGCGTTTTAATAAATAAAAAAGTAATAGCTGATTTCCCTCAAACATGACATTGCTGATTTTTAAAACCAATTGTATTATGTTTAGCTGTTGTGCATAATTAGTAACGATTTTTTAAAATGTATTTTAGACCTATGTTCGTGATTTTTTTCTATCGAGCGAAAGTAAAAAACTCAGGATTCGGATAGCTGATTTCCCTCGAAAAAGGCCTCAAGATTGCAAATTAAATTTAGGGCAGCGGTATTATAATCCAAACAAGAGCTACGATTTTTTTTCGGAGCTCACGTCGCCTTAATGATGTTTTCGCAAATCCACTGGATTTCATGATAAACACGATTTCAAATACGAAGGCCCGATGCACTTGAAACTTAACAATAGGGCTCATAATGTTTGCCTTTTGTTATCTAATTAGGAGCACTTCAAAATGGCACGCGTCGGTGCAATCCGCATGCAACTAAAGCGTGACTAAAACATTTTGGTACTTGAAAATAAAAATACGAAATATTAGTTAACATTTATTTTTATAGCTAATATTTGTTAAAACAAAAATTGTGTCAATGAAATATTTATTTATATCTATATACATTTTTTTAATTGTGTCAACTAAAAAATAACAATCAACTTTCAGGTAACTCAAGTTAAGACTAACTTAAATTAATTTAAGTATGTTAAGAACATATTCATTAATTACATAAAATATAAAATTTATTCGCTTTCTGACGTATATTCTTCCGAACTTGAGGTTTCGTTAAACGATCAAGATCATTAGGTTGCATGTAAAATACCACGCCGCAAAACGGGTCCGGCCAGGTATCTTTTGTTATCACTAATCCTATTGTTAACGCCTAATGACCGTCTCAAGTGCATCGGGCCTTTGTATTTGAAATACACTATACCTACTAATGAAATCACTAATTTCTATGCCATAAATGTAACGTTTGCCATAATCATCACTGCCCTATTTAGTTTTTTCTCAGAAACTCACAACTTTTCAGGATTTTTATAAAACAAACCTACCTATACAAAGTTTATATAATTTGTCCGGAAAATTTAACGGTTTCAGAAAAAATAATTTTATGGCAAATGATGATTATGGCAAACACTAGCGTTATAGCAAATAATTAAACGCTTATCAAAAGAAGACGCAAATCTCAAAATTATGTTTTCATAAATGAAACGAAGCTTAGAGCGCCATCTATTATTTTACGGCATTACGGCTAAACACATATAGGCACGTCATAGAAGGATGGTAGTTTAATAGTGCCGCTACTGCGCAATAGATGGCAGTCAAAATGAAACGACACACCACCATTTCTAATCGCTTTTACAAGCGTCGTACGAAAATACTTTCACTACCCGGCGCGAGATGGCGTTATAAACACCATGTAACAATTTGACAAAGGGATGTCTACGCAGGAAAATAAATACTAAAGACAGTCAAAGAGTATGTCCAGCCGGGTGGACATTGTCAAATTAATAGATAACCACAGACGTCCATCACTGACATTATTATGTTTGGATCGTACATAGATTTGGGTTCGCGTCTATTCTGTGTGGACATTGCCAAAGTTACTCCTCTTATACGATCTCATACAATCAAAAAAAAATTAAGCACGTAAACCACAGGAAAGACGAATTTTGTTTTATTTGTGTATCTACACTTTAGCACCTCATTTCTTTGTAATAAGGTGAAAAATTTATACAAATATTTGAACCTAATGTGTTATTTTAATTTATTTATTTTATTTTCTGTATTGTTTTGTGACGAATAAATGTTTAGAGAGTTGATTGTACAGTGTACCAGTGGCGGAGCGCCCATTCAAGCCGATTCCCACCGGCGAATATATTTTTAGATTATAGTTATATACTCTTTCATAGCTTTTTTTTGTTCCGGGTTGTCCATCGAAAATTTTCACGCATCGCCACTGCAGTATACACCTACATTTTATCCGTATACACCGCTGAGGGCTTCCGTCATAAAGGTGGAGTCTGACCAGCAAGACGTGTCACAGCAAAAAAGCGGCATAAATATAATTGACAGTTTATTTGATAGGTAAAAATGTTGCCATATAAATAATTTGAAATAAATGTTTTTGATAGCACTCACTGGTCAGATTCTAATAAAGTCAAGCGATGGTATTCCGTGTAGATGGTATTCCAAGATAGCTGCCTGACGAAATACGTCAAGAAAAATGTTCTAGTCAATGCCTACTGATAACATTTTCTTTAATTGTGTCGCTTAACTTTAAATTCAGATAAATTCACTCTAACCACTTCCGAGATAATTGAAATAAAGTGATAATAACGTTAATATGGTGATGTGAAAGGCAGTATTTCTTTTATTATGGCTAAACCATTAAATAAAGCCATCCTGTTCGGCAAATTCAGCATTAAAACCATCCATTCTTTACAAAAAATCAAATTTAGATTGGATTTACCTTCATTTGATATAATCGATTGTAATTTATCTATCTTTGAAAAAACTCAGTGTGGATTTGTATAATTTTGATTTAAAAGACCTGGATTTATCTAGATTTGAAAAAAATACTTTTAGAAATTGTCAGCTATGTTGAACAAACTTCTTTCGCTGATTGGCTTGGATGGACTTACCTACATTTGAAAAAAAACTGTCATATGGATATATCTGAATTTGATAAAATATTATGATTTTAACCGTATTTTTCTCAAAAACCAGACAAAATTATACTAAACCGATTAAATTATAACAAAACTAGTTTTTTACCCTTTTATTTCCTACCAAAATCTTAAAAAATGTCAGAATTGGATTTACCCAAGTTTGAAGTTAAGCGACTCAATTATCGTATATAAAAGCATAATCGCCTTTCGTGGTATGGGTACGTAATGCGGAGGGATGAAAGTCATGTGACCATGATGGATGTAAAAGACGAGGTAGGCCAAGGAAAAGGTGGATGGACTGTGTGAGAGACGATATGAAGAGAAAAGAAGTGAGTGATGAGATGACGGCTGACAGAGAAGTATGGAAGAAAAATACATGCTGCGCCGACCCCAAGTAAATGGTATAAGGGCAAGGAAATGATGATAATCATGACATCATGAGCACATAAAGACGATGTTATTTTTTACTGTTTGCTTGAATTCTAAGTCAGCAGTGATAACAGTTTCATGTAATTACCCCTCTGACGTAGCCCCGCTTTCCTTGCTAATATTTAAAGTATGGTACTTACAAATACGAGCATTATGAAGAACGCAGCGATGTATGAACTGCGGGCTGTCAGCATCGAAACGAAGCGATAGTGCTCGCCGGTGATCACATTCCTGTTAACAATAGGTAACAACCTGTATTATTCGTTATTAGTACGATTTGACGACCGGTTAGCCTAGTGGGTAGTGAAACTGCCTACGAAGCTGAAGGCCCTGGGTTCGAATCCTTTATTCCTTCTCTCCATTTCCGTATATTTGTTTCTGAGTCTTAGATTTTATTTATTTTTATTTTATTTATTTCAGTACAGCAACTATTTTTACAGGTGGTCAACCTAATACAATAGCGCCTTAAAATTCATTTAACCTAATAATTATACTTGCACAAGACACACAGACATACTTTAACAAATTCGGACATTGGACAATAAAAAAGATCACTGTGGTCAGCCACTAGTGTACGGCGCGACTGAGAGGCGCTTTACAAAGCAAGTTAGTTCTGCCTTACGGCTCCGCCAGCAGCCGCGGCCGCCGCCGCCGCCCCGCGTACCCGTCCGGCACACCCAAACATAACTGCTCCAATATACCCGGGTTGCAGATACCACCCCGTAGAACTCGAACAAGGTAGCATGCCAGTGACAAATCTCTACGGGTTTCGAATCTATTGTAGCCTACCATGCCTATGACGAAGTTTGTAGGATACATCAACGGATAGAAAGGGTAGACTCCATACAGTTTCCAGTACAGATACCTGGTAAACTTATTTTGTATCCTTTCTAACATGAGGATATACTTTTTTTCATGTGGTGCCCATATTGCAGCATTGCACTCTAATTGGCTTCTCACCAGAGCATTATACAGCGCTGAAAAGATGTGTTGTATGTATTTAAATATTAATATATATGAAATATATCGTCGTCTAGTACCCAATTACCCATAACACAAGCCTTAATGAGCTTACTATGGGCTTGTTTGATTTGTGTAAGATTGTCCCCCAGTACTTATTTAATATTTATGAGTCTTCTCGAGACTAAACACGAATCAGTTTACCACGGATTTTTATGAACACAGTGCCCCACTGGATAACCAGCTTTTAATATACTCAGCTATTCTGAAACCCATCTGGACATACGGCATCGCAATATGGGGAGTAGCCAGTAAGAGCAATATCATAGTATAAAGAGGGTAAAGTATGTTATCGTCATACAAACGCACCGCGCGCGGCTTGTATGTGTGCGCCACAGTATCTGTCGCACACTCAAACAAAATCTCGACCCGTTTCTCAGTGCGCCAGTCGGGGCTAAGACCGCACAAGGTTCGCGCGTCACGGCTTTTCGGCACCGCTAAATAAATGAAAAAAAATGTGTGATAATCAGCGGAGAACTTATTGCTGTGTGTTTGGGTGTCTAAATAATACATCGATTCCAGAGTTGTCTCTGTCCAGATTACCTACTGAAAAGGAAAGGTCACTTATTTTAGCATTAAATTTTTACTTGATTATGAGATACTCGTACCTACTTACTTATTATTTTGTTGTCAGACAGACGAAGTTGCCGCCTACTGTCCCACTACAATGTGTTAGGTAATTTTGATCTGTCAATTGATATGCCGCTATTCCTTTGTTTACGTTTAGTCATGCAGATTTCTCAGTATTGTAGGTAGGTTTAGTAAACTAAGTACCTACTTATAGTTATAAAATCGTAATTTAAAATAATTGACGAATTGTGAATCAGATCAATAGAGCAAAGTTCGAAGCGTAACCATTCGTAACAACAGCACAAAAATTGATTATAGTCTAAGACACGGGCGTTGGTTTTTAGGGTTCCGTAGCCAAATGGCAAAAAACGGAACCCTTATAGATTCGTCATGTCTGTCTGTCTGTCTGTCCGTCCGTATGTCACAGCCACTTTTTTCCGAAACTATAAGAGCTATACTGTTGAAACTTGGTAAGTAGATGTATTCTGTGAACCACATTAAGATTTTCACACAAAAATCGAAAAAAAAACAGTAAGTTTTGGGGGTCCCCATACTCAGAACTGACACTAAAAAAAAAATTATGGATAGGTCTTCAAAAATGATATTGAGGTTTCTAATATCATTTTTTTCTAAACTGAATAGTTTGCGCGAGAGGCACTTCCAAAGTGGTAAAATGTGTCCCCCCCCCCCCTGTAACTTCTAAAATAAGAGAATGATAAAACTAAAAAAAATATATGATGTACATTACCATGCAAACTTCCACCGAAAATTGGTTTGAAGGAGATCTAGTAAGTAGTTTTTTTTTTAATACGTCATAAATCGTAAACCGCAATTTATTTTACGGAACCCTTCATTAGCGAGTCCGACTCGCACTTGGCCGCTTTTTTTTGGTTGTTTTACGATGTTTTTTTTATATAATATTTTAGTCACTTTATTCCACTTTTTACGATAGATACCTAATGTATATTAAATATGCTTTGCATTATAGACGCCTTCAGTGGCCGCGAGGATTTGATATTATTATTTTATCTCCTTATTTATAAATAATACTGCTCTGAATCTTGAGTACATTTCTGTATTTGTTAGGAAAACCATTGTTGAACTTTATTGAATAACTAATTAGTTATACAGAGATGTGTTATATTTGGCAAGGGCCGCGCTTTATTTAAACTAATGAATTGGTTGACAGTAGGTACTATCAGTAAACTAAGGTTGCTCGTGCTCATCACCGCCCCGCGCCGCCCATCTGCTGGCCCCGCAACCACATAGGTATCGCCTGTCGCTCTTTCTTTCATCGTGAAAGGTTTAGGTAAAACCGACTTCAAAATCCCTGACCCCAGACAATACAAGTAAAAAATACAACTTCCCGGCCCTTGCCAATTTCTGGGCACAGAATAGGGAACATTACTGCAATGTTCTGCCGCCAGAGGCAGCACTACAACTAATAGTAAACCAGTATAGGAATATAGGGATTCACACGCACATGCACAATTGATTGTCAAATGAGTGACAAGGATGCTTGGATAGACAATACCGCAAGTGGGAACGAGATACAATGTCAACGCTGATAGTGTCGCCACCTACGAAGAGTTTTGCGTAATGTTCCCTATTAAAATTTTGCTAAAAGTGACAACCTCTCAGGCAAGTACGGTAGGCAATTATATCGCGGATTGGGCCGAAGATAGCCGACTGCCCTCTTTCCTTTTACTATGGCAATATAGCCTGCCTACAAAGGGTACAAAACAACATTCTCAGATGCATCACCAATGCTCCATGGTTCGCGAGGAACGATGAAATTCACGAGCATGTAAAAATGCCAACAGTAACATCCGAAGTGGCCCGCTATAAGGAACAACACATAGCTCGCCTTACCCATCACTCTAATCCATTGGCCTCTGGATTGCTCGACAATGTCAATGTGGTTAAGAGATGTGAATCTACGACCCGCCACCCTCGATTCAACTAATCTGATCATATTCTGGAGACTGATTGCAGATCTATAATTTTCATCCATTCCCCATTATACGTACCCATACAAGTTTGACCGGAAGTGAATGATTTTTCAAACTTTCGGCCAATTTTAGGTGCGATAATCTTCTGATTCTTACTCAGCACAACTTTCTCGACCTGCTGCCATGCATTTTATCGTGTTTTCGTGAGACGTAGGCATATTGAGAGTGGTCGCGTTTAGTGGCTGTAATAATAATAATGTTGCCCCGTTATCGCACTGTGCGTGCGACTGTTTTGTGGGGCCCACTCGATGAGCTGGTAAGTCACCGCGCCTTTGGACAATTTTGAGACTGATTGTCACGGCAGGTGTCCGATAGCCTCCTCCCATAACCCACTACCCAGTCCATCCAACATTCAACTCAATAGCCCACAGCCGCGGAGCGCCCATTAACCCATTCAGTGCCCATGACGACACATATGCGTCAGAGCGCTACGAGCGCTTTTCGCTACATACGAGGTTTTACCTGCTACGGACTACGGCGTAGCGCTACGAGATTAGCGTGGCCGTGAATGTGTTAATACAAGCCGATTCCCACCGGACTATAGTTATAAACTCTAAACCTTTTCTCACAACTTTTTTCGTTCCGTGTTGCCCATCGAAATGTTTGACGCGCCGCCACTGATACCTTAATTTCCATCGCAGTCACAGTGCTGCACTGCAATAGTCTTTTCGTCACACTTGCTCATAAATGGTGTTATTCCTTGCCTGTATACAGAAAGACAATGGCCTAAATTGTTTCCGCGGGAAATAATGGCCCATGGGAAGTAATGAGCTTGTGTGTGATCTGATTGGTTAAAAGCAAATCAAACAAATTGGTTGGCAAATCTAGTTGGCCGCGCGTCACAAGAATTCTTCTATGTGATTGGTTGAAAGAAATCTAGCAGGCCGTGGGGCGCCACGCCCCGCCCCCTCGCCCTCCACTCGCAAATCTGTATGTGAAGTTGTCAATTTCGTTAATTTTTGATTGGTGCGGTTGTATGAAACTTAGATTTTTATGTCTTTTGTAGTTATTCATTTCGTCGCAAATGTGATGAAAAACATTGTGTATAACACGGGCGTAAGAATATTGCAAACTCGAGTCATCAAACGCCCTCTGCCTTACGGCGTCGGGCTCCTGATAGACTCTCGTTTGCAATATTCCTCATACGCCCCTTGTTAAACAATGTACTATTTCACGCCACTGTTCGGAAATGTGGCAATAGATGGTCTAAAACCGAGCTGGAAATTATGCATTAACTGTAGCACCTGAACCACCACTAGGTACTACAATGTTTCATTGTAGTAGTGGTTGTTCAAGTGCTACTACAATATTTCATTGTCGTAGTGGTTGTTCAGTTTGTAGAGCGAGCGAGGGCGTCGAGCGGGGCCGCACTCTTTTGTTTTTTGTTTAGTATTATAATCTTGAATTAGGTACTTAATTTTTGAAGCGTTCATAGCCCAGCGGCGCCAGCGAATCGGAAACGATAACGCAGGTTAAGCAAAGATGGCAGCGGTCAGTCTTTGGATGGGTGACCGCCTGTTTGAGTGGTTACTATAAATGAGCGCACGAAGCTTTGGAAGGCACGCTTAGCAGTTGATCCCGAATGACGGATTTTTGACGTTGTAATTCTAAGAAACGGAGAGCTTTTTCTAAATCCTGATTACTTATTTGCATAGGTAAACTCCTCATATTGGTCCTAGCCGCCTCCAATTTAACTATTCAATTTAACGTCTATGACAGTAGTCGTTAAGCCAAGTTAGAGGCCTTCAGGCGGCTTAAGAACCTCTAATAGTCGAGTTGCCCACTCACTTGACAAAGGGGGGACAACTGTCACTTGCGTCCGCATGAAAAGCACTGTGTTAAGCATCGGCCGAAAGTGCAATAGCTGGACTCGTACTAACTCGTCCATCTATTGCTTACTTTCTAGCCTCTACAACAATGTACTATTGCACCTGGCGGGTGCCAATCACCGGTTGTATCATTTTGTGCGCTCGGAGATCGTATCCGCCATGTGTATCCTTCGCTTTAGATTATTGTTGTCTTAAAGGGCCTCTCTTCAGGCATTAAAAATCAGTGGCGAAGTGCCCATACAAGCCGATTTCCACCGGCTTGCCTAAAATGTCTTGCTATACTTATATATTACCAAACTCGTAAATCATCAAAAAACAGCCCCCTTTTTTGCTTCGGGTTGTCCAGTGAAACTTCTCACGCGCCGCCACTGTTAAACACCCATATTAAATAGCACATCGTAATGTGCTGGAGCCCTACATACCTCAAATAGCCCTTATTGTCCTCCTGCTCGGCTAGAGACTTGATAGAAGCCATAAGCAAGTCATCATAGCCGAGAAACTCGTCCAGGACGAATCTCGAGAAGGGATCGCCGAAGCACTCGTCGCGGCTCGGGTCTAACGTGACGATCTTCACTGGGATCTTGAGACGCAGACGAGCGTTGGGCGAGAGACGGAGGAACCCGTACTCGAGGGAATACTCCAATATGTAGTCTTCATCTGGGTGAAACAATGGGAAAAACACGTCAAAGATTTTTATAATAATCATTATTGTTAATTGACTTCGCTCCTCGAAAATGACTTGCACACCTGCACACGCAGGCTGAATGCACTGGACTATTTTATTATATTTTATTTTTAACAACTATGTAACTGCATTCCGAGTATTTGAATCCTATAAAAAATCTTAAACAGACCAGGAAAAAAAAAGTTGGCGCTGACAATATTGTTACGTCTTTAGGGTGATAGTGCAAGCATCAGAAATTAGTGACAATGCTCTCAAGTACTCTGCTATTGGTCAGGTTGGCTGGCCAAGCCGTAATAGAGTACTCTATTTTTTATTTGTCATTTTCACATTATTCATGTTTTAATATGTCATGGTTTATTGTATTAATTCGTGGGCATATCTTTATACTTCTGAAGGGCGGTCCTGAGCGTAGTTAGAGCAATATGGAGACAACGCATAGGTCAACTCATTACACAAGCCTTACTGAGCTTAACGTGGGCCTAGGTTGATTTGTGTCAGATTGTCCCGTAATATTTATTTATTTTTATTTTATTTATTTATTTATTATTTCTCAAGTAAAATAACCTGGATAAATCGTTATAGGTATCTTTGCTTTCTTTGTCAGTTTTCACTAATGTTTATTATTCAACCGATTTCAAAGCACTCGCCCTTTAGTAATCGCTCAAGTTTGAACAGCGAATCCTGTCACAAATAATTGACTTTCAAAACAAAGTGTTAACCGACTTCAAATTAGTAGCCAAATAGCTTCAAGTTTGCCTATAAAATTTGTAGAGTTCCCTCGATTTCTCCAGGATCCCATCATCAGAACTGGATTTTGGTGACAAAGGGACCAATCTGGAAGTATATGCTTTCAAACAAAGAAATAATTTTTCAAATCGGTTCATAAATTACGGAGTTATCGCGTAACATAAACACAAAAAAAAAACATACAGACGAATTGAGAAGCTCCTCCTTTTTGAAGTCGGTTATAAATGTGCTATACTTGAAAAATCTCAAGCTGGTAACACAAAATGCATCTACATACATACGTATTTAGTACCTTCAACTGACAGCTTATTTGGTAACTAAAATTGTTGCCATATAGTTTGAATAAAAAATGCTTATAACACCACTCTCTAGTCATATTATAAATTCTAATGCTAGTTTAATATAAAATATAAATGAATAATAACCTTTCGAAGAATCATTAGAAGCCGCTTCATCCAGAGATTCCTGCAAGAAAACAAACAAACATCGTACATTAAACATCTCCTGTATATTCATTTTAAATGGGTCATTGTCAGTCATAAAAAAACCGGCAAGTGCGAGTCGGACTCGCGCACGAAGGTTTCCGTCCCATTATCTATGAAAAAAAATTTGTAAGTATGGGAGACTCCTGTAGCCTAGTTGGTAATTGGCCTACGAAGCCGGAGGTCCCGGGTTCGAATACTGGTAAGGGCATTTATTGTGTGATGAGCACAAAAGTTTGTTCCTGAGTCATGGATGTTTTCTATGTATTTAAGTATGTTAATCGTCGTCTAGTACCCATAGTACAAGCTTTGCTTAGTTTGACACTAAGCCGATTTGTGTAAGATTGTAAAAGAAAAGAAATATATATATATAATTATGTTTTTTAGTATTTGTTATTATAGCGGCAACAGAAATACATCATCTGTAAAAATTTCAGCTGTCTAACTATCAATGTTGTTGAGATATAGCCTGGTGACAGACGGACAGACAGACAGACAGACAGACAGACAGATAGACAGACAGACAGACAGACAGACGGACGGACAGCGGAGTCTTAGATAGGGTCCCGTTTTACTCTTTGAGTACGGAACCCTAAAAACAAGAATCGTCTTTTCTGTGATCAATAGTGAAGGGCTTATGTTTATATGTATATGATGTGTTTGTATCGCATATAATTATAGAAGAGGCGACGCTGTTTATGCGGATTCAGAGTTCAACCAAAAATTAGGCTTTATAGCCCTTAACTTTGGCAATGTCCACCGAAGAGACAACCTGGTCCTCTGTCGTTGCAGCATTCCCCATTCCAATATATCTTGGGCCCTCGTCTTTGCTTCATTCATTCTTAGATACCTAGTCGTATTTAGATTGTTCTTTAAAGAACCGTAATTACGCTTTACACTTACTCGTAGCAGCGAGTATATTTGACGAAATTAACATTTTACGTCACTGTTAAAGTACTTACATAGTTTTTTTGTATTACCATAACCATCCATCACCAAGCATCAGTAGAACCTAGATAACCGATATAGCCCTCCGAATTGCTAAACTTAAGTGGCAGTGGGCGGGGCGCATTGCACGTAGAACCGATGGCCGTTGGGGCAGAAAGGTTCTCGAGTGGCGAACACGTACTGGAAGGCGCGGCGTGGGTAGGCCCCCCACAACGGTCGCGGGAGTCCGCTGGATGCGGGTGGCGCAGGACCGGCCATTGTGGCACTCTTTGGGGGAGGCCTATGTTTCGGCTGATATGATGATGATGATGATGAACCATCCATATTGAATAACCACATTTTTCATTTCGTCACAGTTACACTATCCATGAAATAAAAAACGTTCATAATTGCTGTATTCTTCTTGATAGCAAAATAATGATTGCCAACTACATTATGTATGTCATCATTAGTCATTAGTGTCATTACTAAAGCACCTATTTCTACATAAATAAAAAACTCTGAAAAGTTTAAAAACCCCCGACATTTTCATTTCAAAGTTCAATATCTAAAACCACATTTTTCATTTTGTCACAGTTACACTATCCATGTAATAAAACACGTAGGTACATAATTACTAACCCGTGTAGACTCGGGCAAGAATAGGTCTACGGTCTCCCCCGCCTGTCGTAAAAGGCGACTTAAGGGGGTCAACGGGGTCGCCAGTGATTTTTTGTGGCGGGGGCCACAGCACTCGGCCACCCCAGAGAAGGCGGCGAAGATGCCCAGAACGAGCCAGCAGGGGCAAAGCGCGAGGAGGGCTTTAGTGCGTTCAACCTGAGATCCTAGAGTCCTCCGAATTACTTAGCGCAGATGGCGGTTGACGTGGAGTTTTTAGAGGGTAGAAATACCACATAACCCAGACCTCCCCCGAGAGCTAGGTATCTGGTTCGCAGGTTTTCTCCACGAAAAAAAAATAAATAAAATAAAAAAAAAGGTACATAATTACTGTATTATTTTTGATAGCAAAATAATGACTGCCACCCATTGACGTACCATAAAGTAAATAGACTCACAATGCCGAACAAAAATTTCTAGAAATGTGCCCCAAAATGACAACTCTAGCTATATTTCAGTAGTTGTTAATAGCGTTAACTTATAACCTGCATCAAGATATATGTTTCATTAAAAAAAGAACTCAGTTATTTAGACTGTATTAGCACTACCATATTAGCAAATCAACATCAACAGATAAAATACTTTTTAGTTTATTGAGATTTTATCATAACGTGACTTAACTGCTCACGTCAAAACTAAATAGCAAATGAATGGAGTCGCGTTATAACATTATTTTAACAATATTTTATGTAGGAATTTAAACAGAAAGACCAAAATTACAAATAAATCAGGTTTCTTTATTTTACAAGTGGGGAATAAACAGTTTCAAATCTCCAAATTATGTATTGACATTGGATTATACAATTATATTATAGTTAATTAAGAGTCCGCAGTAAGTTCAATTCTCCATACAAACGTAGTTACGCTCTCATTTTAAAACGACTAGCTAGTTTGCTCTAAAACTTTGTACTTAGAATACCGTCCAGGTCTTTAATTAGTTTATGTAGCTTCAGTACCATACTAAAAAAATTCAGCAAAATTAAGTTTTTCATACAAAACTTGTTTTTGCTGTATTTTGTTTGTTTTATAAACTGGAGCCATATAAACTTATTAATTTTGCCTGACAAACTATTGGAAAGAATTGAAATTAAAATTGGACTCGTTAGTCCATTTCTTTCCATGACAGGTGTGGCAGTTTTAGTTGGCTGTTTAATCCATTTTTTGTCGTATATAATATCCGAAGCAGAAAAATGAGTCTAACAAACGACGCGCGAATAGAATAGAATAGAAATTTCTTTATTGTTTTTCTTTTCGGTGTTACAATCATGTCCGCTAAACGAGTGTCTCCTTTAAATAGAAATAGAAATAGAAATGTTTATTGCATATCACATTACAGACTTTATGGAATATGTCTTAAAGATCAGTACATTTATTTTATATCGTGTAGCAAATTTACAGCTCACAGATTGTAACATATTGATGTTTTACTTCGCTTTTTATTTTAAAGTCGTTTGGTTTAAATAAATCGTCTCGAGTGTCGCGTGCTATGACTGCAGCCCATTTTGCATGTCGCTGAGGATTTCTTGGAAATCTTAAATATGAAAACCATATAACGTAGGTAACAACGTCATAAAATAAGTATCTAATACCGACTCCTTAGATTTATGTTCTGCGACGTACGTCATTTGAACTAACAAAACTAATTATTTAAAACATGTTTAAAACTATTAAATTACAACGAGTTTGCACAAATTTCGTTACGTTATCAAGATAATTTACTGTATTAATATATCCCATCTTTTTTTCTTGTTTTTTTGTTGGTATTTACGCAGTTTTTGACTTAACATTTAAACATATCTGACAACCAACAAGTATGACGGTCGAAACCAGACTAAACGCAAAAGAGCCGGCCAATTCCATCAGCCGGTTCTTTTGGACTGCCATTTTTTTCGGCTGATTGTGTATCTAGTTACATATACTAAATCAATGCTGCCACCTGCATCAATGTCATTCTTCCGCCCGCGACTTCGTCTGCGTGAACCCCAAAATAAAAACTATCCTACATTTTTATCCAGGCTATAAACTATCTTCATGCAAAATTTCATCCAAGTCGGTGGAGCCGTTTAAGCGTGATTGAGTAACAAACATCAAACTTTTTTTTATTTTTATTTTATTTTATTTATTTATTTTGGTTCACCAACAATTGTTTACACTGAAGTTTACAGTAATCCAATTATCATAACTACTTGCTAAGTGTAACAATCACTTAAAGGTAAACACCGCATGCATTATATAAAAAAAGCCTTAACATTAACTTATCAAAATTATACATAGTTTTTGCTTAACTTATTATTTCTTATTAACTTTTGTTTTTATAATATTAGTAGGATTTTATGCGAGGATTATTTTTTACAAATAATTTATTAGTGTAATTTTAATCAAATCATAAATTACCATTTCATTGGCTTCTAAAAATAGGCCTCGCTAGCACTTGGATTTTGAAAAATGGACACCACTTTTGCCTAGAAATAACATTCAACGTGTCCATAATTGGAGCAGTGTTAACATAGGTATCAGTGGCAGCACCGTTAAGCGCGGAAGCCGCTTGTGTGCTAGCCGGAACCATGCCCTGGGACCTGGACGCGAGGGCCCTCGCGGACCTGGATCTGTGGCGCGGGGAGGCGCGAGACCGGGGGGACCTGCTAGCTCCACAGGAAATTAGGAAGCGGCGAACCGAGCTGCTGCAGGAGGCGATAGACGTTTGGGAGCAGCGGCTGGAACAGCCAAGCACCGGCTCCCGCACCATAGAGGCCCACCTTTCAGCCAGTCCTCCATGATTGGGTTGAAAGGCATTTCGGGGTTCTCACCTTCCGGCTGACGCAGGTGCTGTCGGGGCACGGTTGTTTCGGCAGCTTCCTGCACAAAACCGCACAGACAGAGCCGACCCCGAAATGCCACCAGTGTGGAGCCGGCATAGACTCGGCGCAGCACACGTTGGCCGAGTGTCCGATTTGGAGTGCAGAAAGACCGGAGGTGGTCGCCCGAATAGGGCAAGATCTGTCGCTGCCAGCCGTAGTGCGGGCTATGGTGCCCTGCAAAGCAGCCTGGAAGGCGATGCTGGACTTTAGCGAGCACATTATGGCCGAGAAGGAGGCGGCAGAGCGCGAGCGGGAAGCCCGGGCTGAGGCTGACCCAATGCGCCGCCGCAGGACTGGACGCAGGCGCGCCGCGCACAACCGGCGATTGCCGCCTTAACGAAGACCTCCGGGTGGCAGTCACGGGGGCAACTGCCACCCATAGGGAACAGGTCCTCGAGCTGGAGAGCGTGTCAGGTGTTCGGGCACGCCCCTGAAAATGTTATTCTGGGGGACGAGTATCCATCTCCTCCCCTCCCGCGACGGGTCTCACATGGGGACAGCTGCTGGCGGAGTCGCGGAAGTGTGCGTGAGCGTTGCCGTGGCTCCGCCATAAAGCAGTGCGCAGAGCACCGTGGGGTTTTAGACGGAAGTCCGGGCGGTTCCCGGGAGTCCGTCATACCCGTCCTGGTTCCCCAGCCAGGCGGGATGTGTAAATGCATTTCCCCACGAAAACAAAATAAAAAAAGTATCAAAGCTCCCATACAAGCCATTTTCCATCGGTTTGCCTAAATTTTATTACAGTTACATACTCTAAACTCTTTCATAACTTCTTTTGTTCCGGGTTGCCCATCGAAAATTTCATGCGCCGCCACTGATGATGAGGTATCTGCTGAAACTGGGTAAGAGCAATCTGAGGTTGCTGACTGGTATCGTAACTGGTCACAATACTCTAAATAGACACTTAAAGCTAATAGGTATTAGTAACGAAGCTTCCTGCCCACACTGTGGGGAGGAAGAAACTAACAAGCATGTAGGTATTAGCAGAATGTATTATTTACGCGGCACCATGGATTAATACATTAGGTAAAGATGTGTTAGAGAGGGAATTGAGGGATGTCGACCTTAACGGTGTTCTTCTGTTCTGCAGGAAAACGAGATGAATGGAAGAGTTTGATGTGGGAATGCTGCCGGGACAGTAACCTGAGGCTCCAACTTTAGCGATTGGGGCTGAATGCTAGGCGTCCCTTCACTACATAGGTAGGTTTACCAGCCTAGCTAACACGTTCGCGATTATGTCAATAAAGCATTCGCTCCGCTCGCACGTACTTACTTGGTCACTTTGACTTTGACTTTATGAAGACTAGTAAATTTATTATAATTCGTTCAATCCGTGTGGACGCGCCCTAATCGGTTTAATTTGATCAGGCCGGTTCTTTATGGATTATGTTTGTTTGTTGTTTGACGACCTCTGTAGGCTAGTTGGTAGTGACACTGCCTTCGAAGCCGGAGGTCCCGGGTACGAATCCCAGTAAGGGCATTAATTTTTGTGATGAGCACAAATATTTGTTCCTGAGTCATGGATGTTTTCTATGTATTTAAGTATTTATGTATCAATCAATCAATCAATCATTTATTTATTTCTTGAATGTGGTACATAAGGTGTAATAAGATACAATGTTGTTCAGCACAATCCAGCCTGAATAGGCATAGAAATATCTCAAAAACTGCATTACTATAACTAAGACTAGAGTCTTATGACCTATCATGCAGCATGCAAAAAATACTACTAAGTTACAACATTACACTACATTACCTATACTAGATTCAATAAATATGCGGCATATAGTCAAAAAATTCTTTCAACGTGTAAAAAGCATTTTGTACCAAAAAGTCTAACAAATATTTCCTAAAAAGAGGCATTTCGGATTGTCTTATTAAATTGGGTAACTTATTATATAATTTGGGGGCCATGCCATAAACACTTTTTGCACGCAAGGCTGTTTTTGATGGCTGATGCGTGATTTTGTGTCCCTGTCGCGTACTATTATAAGCAGGAAATTGATTAATATTTAATTTGACATACATGGCAATTTCAAAAATATATAAACATGGCACAGTTAGTATTTTCAAATTAATAAAGTATGGTTTGCATGAGTCAGGTATCTTTAGTCCACAAGCAGAACGCAGACACTTCTTTTGAGCCTTAAAAACCAAATCTCGATCAGTTGAGTTACCCCAGAACATTATACCATAACGCAATGTAGCTGTCACATAGGCGTGATAAGCAGTAAGTACCTCAGTCCGACTTACAACTTTATTTAAATTATATAATGCATATGAAAAACTATTTAATTTTTTACATATAGTATTAATCTGGTATTTCCACGTCAGTTTATTATCTAGATTTAATCCTAAAAATTTCGTATTATCAGTTTCCTCAATTATATAGTTATTATATGTCACAGTTATATTATTAATCATGTTATTGGTTCTTTGGTAAAAATTCATAATTATTGTTTTCCCTAAATTTATATGTAAATTATTGTAATTTAACCAATTTATTATTAATTCTAATGTATTATTTATATTGATTTTACATGTCTGTGGATCTTCTCCAGTCAATATAACCGTGCTGTCATCGGCAAAGAGAACCATTGGGTAGTCTACAGCTTGTGGCAGATCATTTATATAAATGAGGAATAATAAAGGCCCCAATACGCTTCCCTGCGGAACGCCGCGACTAATTTCTCTGTATTTTGATGAAAGAGTAACTTCGGATCTCGTTTTTAAACTTAAGTAATCCATTTGTACTACTTGTCTTCTACCAGATAAGTATGACATTAGCAAATCATGGACGTTGCCGCGTATTCCATAGCTATATAACTTATGCATTAAAATTTCGTGGTCAACTAAGTCGAAAGCCTTGGTTAAATCCATGTATAGAGCGCAAACTGGTTGTCTTTTATCCATATTTGTCATTATTACTTGTAGTAAATCATAAACAGCCATATTTATTGACTTATTTTTGCGAAATCCCTTCTGTTCTTGCGCAAATAGATTATTAGATTCAAAATATAAGCTAATCCGATTGCAAATCACTTTTTCAATAATTTTAGAAAAAATAGGAAGAAGTGCAATTGGCCTGTAGTTGTCCATATTTTCTTTGTCTCCTTTTTTAAAGAGAGGTCGCACAATTGCGATTTTCAACTTTTCAGGAAAGATACCCTGTTCTATACACAAATTTATAATATAACTAATAGGGGATGCTAATATATGTGCAACTCTTTTTATGACTTTGGTGCATATTCCATCATAACCAGTACTGTTACTATTTTTTAAGGAATATATTATATTCAAAACTTCTTGCGGACTTGTTGGTTGCATAAATAAGGAACGAGATGAATTAAATGTCAATGTACTATGTCGATGTAAATTATTATTTGTCGGAGCATTATTATAATTATTAGAAGTAGTTATAAATTTCACTTGATCTACAAAATGATCATTAAATTCCTGTGCGATTAATTGAGGGTCTGTTATCAATTTACCATTATGTCTTATATGGGATATATTATCCTTAGGGTTAACAGTTTTAGTACTGTTAATAATATTCCAAGTTGCTTTAGATTTATTTGATGAACATTTTATGTAATAGTTATTTTGGGCCCTTTTTGTCAGTGATATCACTTTTCTCAAGCGCTTGGAATATTGCTTAAAAAGCCTCTTGTTAATTTCATCTGGGCTTACTCTGTATTTAAAAGCAATGCTCTCTTTTTTACACAACATTTTTTTATTCCTGTGGTGATCCATTTTGGCTTTTTTGTCGAATAAATTTTTAATCTAAGAATAGGAAAACACAAGTCATAAAACAATTGGAACAGATCAAAAAAATGATTATAAGCTTCATTTGCATTGTTTGCCATATACACGCAATTAAAGCCCAGACTTTGCATACATTCGTTAAACTTAACTATATTTTCTATACATGTGTCTCTCCTTTTTACGTACCAGTGTGATAAAAGACAATATTTTTTGACAGGGCAATCCATAATTTGTGCTGTGTGGTCTGAAATGGCAAAGTCGATAACTTCGGTTTTGCCACCCCGGACACAATGTATTATATTATCTATACACGTATTACTATGCAACCGTGTTGGCTCTGTTACGCCCAGTCTAAGATTGTAACTATTAACTAAATGCTTAAATTCAGTCGAAAATTTAGTTTTTTTTAAAATGTCAATGTTGAAATCGCCGCTATATGTATCTATTTAAGTATGTTTATCGTCGTCTAGTACCCATAGTACAAGCTTTGCTTAGTTTGGGACTAGGTTGATTTGTGGAAGATTGTCCCAAATATATTCACTTTATTTTATTTATGTGATGTTTAGTATCTGGCCTAATGCAAAATAAACTTGCTCCTTACCTCTACTTTGGAATCTCTGTCAAGATCTTCAACCAAGCCCATGATGCCGTCCCAAATAGATGAAGAAGGCACTACATTCTCTCCAGAAACTATTGTAGCATTGAGGTCCTCATCTGTTTCCGGCGAGGTTTCTACACTCTCAGATTTGGGATCCATGTAGGCGGTCTCCAGCACCTGATCGGGAGGACCATCGTCCTCACTATCATCATGAATCCGGGTAATGTTGCCGTAGTCTGTGCCATCCCGGAGATATTCGTCCTCCTTAACTTCATTATTGGATGAGGACTCAATATTGATAAACCTGAAAAAGAAATATCATCATCTTTAGCCTATGTATGCCCCCTGCTGGGCACATGCCTACTATCATGGATGAGAAGGAATGTGCAGTGATCCCCACACAGGTTCAGTGCAGGTTGGGGACTACACATACTTTTGACGACCACTATAGTCTAGTTGGCAGTGACCCTGCCTACATCCTGGGTTCGAATCCCAGTAAGGGCATTTATTTGTGTGATGAGCACGAATATTTGTTCCTGAGTCATGGTTGTTTTCTATGTATTTAAGTATTTATTTATCTATGTAAGTATGTTTATCTTCGTCTAGTACCCATAGTACAAGCTTTGCTTAGTTTGGGCCTAGGTCGATTTGTGTAAGATTGTCCCCCAATATTTATTTATTTTCAATTTCTTCGCCAATAAATGCAGGTTTTCTAACGAAGTTTTCCTTGACAAAAAGCTAACGGTAAATATCAAATGATAATCCTGAAAAAGGGTCCTGAAAAACACATTGGTACGAGTAGGAGCCAGAATTTGAACCCACGACCTCCGTTTGACCTCGGCATGCTTGAGCCACTAGGCTGCCAGTATTTTAAAAGGATAATTGAATAAATAAAATATAAATAGGTACAGTATGATTTATGATTTCCGGAATAAATGTACCATGCCAGGTTTAATGAAGGAAGCCAGGTTGGTTCAGTGGTTTAAGTGTGAACAAGTAGTTCTAAATGTATAATAATAGTTTAGATAGTCTAGAGAATTAACCTATAACTTAGATAACCAAATACCTAGGTATGTATCAATATAAGTTCATTCGTTATTTTTTTATCCAACCGCAACATGCTGCAATTCTCAAAGAGTGCTATGAGTAAGCAGTATTACCATCATGTTCTAATTTATTTATTTAATATTTATTGCACAAAAGACGAAATGTTCGTACAGCTTATTGCAAAACCAATTAAAAATAATAAATTACTCTAATAAACAAAAAAAAACTAACTTATTATACTAATAATTCAAATAAACTTCATCCAGAATTATTTAATATGAAAGCTACCCCATCCTGCGTCCCCAAATTTCATAAATAAGCCAAATTTTGGGAAAGATCTTGCACTGAAAATTCCATTGAACTCTCATTCGTGTCTGCCACTAAATAGTCCCTCTACACAACTTCAATCTTTTGTTTTATTCCTGTTAGCCATGAAGAAGTCTATAATACAATAATAATCCTCAAATCCAAAAGTGCGCCGGGTTTTGATAACGTACCGTCAACATTCTTAAAACACATATCCAAAGGAGTAGTGCCTATTATAACCCATCTGATAAACCTTAGTTTTGACCGCGGTGTCTTCCCCAACTCACTAAAACAGTCAATCATCACCCCAGTGTACAAGGGAGGGAGCAGGGAGGACGTCAGTAATTATATGTAGGCCTATTTCTGTACTACCTTCATTATCAAAAATCCTAGAAAAGCTACTTAACGCCAGACTCTTAAGGGGACGTAGGTTCGTGGTCTTCTCTCCCTCTCACTGAGCATAAGCGTGAGCGAGATGGAAGTGCGTGTTTGGAAGCGCGGATATCTTGTTTTTGAATTTTAATTTTTTGTGCGTTTTAATAAATAGAAAAGTAATAGCTGATTTCCCTCAAACATGACATTGCTGATTTTTAGAACAAATTTTAATATGTTTAGCTGTTGTGCATAATTTGTTACAATTTTTTTAAGTGTATTTTAGACCTATGTTCGTGATTTTTTTCTATCGAGCGAAAGTCAAAAACTCAGCATTCGAATAGCTGATTTCCCTCGAGAAAGGCCTCAAGATTGCTAATTAAATTTAGGACAGCCGTATTATAATCCCAACAAGAGCTAAGATTTTTTAAAAATCTGTTTTTGGAGCTCACGTCGCCTTAAGCTTTTTAAACAAAATTAACCTTATATTTGATGCCCAATACGGATTAATTACCCTCGCCTTTTAACATTACCGGGACTGCAAGAGAGTAATTAATAACTATAAATTACGATGAGACAGAGATTTTATTACAATAATCTTATCTATATACAGATACAACACACACACGCACGTACGCACGCAAGCACGCACGCACGCACGCACGCACGCACACACGCACGCACGCATGCCCACACACACACTTTTATTTTTAACACACGCTTGGATTCATGAACCCAATGCTTCACGCATATTTTAATTTTGCAATCTTAACCATGTAAGTAATTAGAGATTGAGCCATAAATAGAATAAAATAAAATAGAATAGAACAGAATGTAACAATCATATAATATAATTTTAGCCAGTTAATTTTATTTTTAATACAGTTGCTCAAAAAGTGGTACTTTTTGTGGCTGCGTAGCGTGCGAGAAGCTCAATTTCTCGCACTAGTGCTTTTTACTTTTTAGTTCCAAACTATACTTTCGAAATGCAGTAATTTTATATTAGATTTTTTACTTGGAAATTATGAAATTAAAAACGCTTACGAATACTAGGAGTATTTATTTTTGATCGCGTTAGTATGAAAGTCATTTTTGAAGCTGAAAATGTACGCATCTGTAGGTAGACCGCTTAACTCATTCCTCGCTTGCGCAGCGCGCGGGTGCAGGGGTATGACGATAACGGGGTGCGGGCGCCGGGGTTTGCCTTCCGCACGTCGCCCGCAGCCCGTTATAGTCATACCCCTGCACCCGCGCGCCGCGCAGGCGAGGACCGAGTTAAACGGTCCACCTATAGGTACCAGGAGCGCATACGCAAGCAGAAGTTTCGATGCAGCCACTAACAGTTGAGATCGAGGTACAATAATATAAATTTATTTAAAGAATTCATTAATATATAAATGACGAATATTAATTTATTATTTTTTCGCAATTGTATTAAAAAACGTCGTTTACAACACGTGTGAAATGTCTTTTACCACTCGTACCGAGTCTTGCCACTCGCTTTCAGCTCGTGGCAAGATACCTCGGTACTAGTGGTAAAAAGACATTCTTTTCACACTAGTTGTAAAATGTACTATTATATTTCATTAATAAAAACATAGTACTAAATTATGTAACCTGTAGGAAGAGCGGCGCCATCCAACGCAGGCTTTTTTTTGCCTACTGGGTGTGGCTCCATCGCCTTTTAGATTATAGTGTATCATCTTACGAAATAAAGAAATTTTTAATTTTTAATTGAATTTGAAAAGGAGAACTTAACGCCGTAATCATTTTCAGCCAGTCAACCTTTGGGCAAATTATATAGATTGAGATGATATTTTCATTACCATAATTTGAAATAAAAAAGGTACTTAAGGCGCTGTCAACACCAAAAACGCGCACACTGTCTATTTGTATCGGAGTAAACGAGAGTGACGAGAGCGAGTGTTACTTGAGCGGCCAGGTTTTAGACGAAAATAATGAATAAAACTTGAAATAAAAAAAAGTGTGGATTATTTGTGAAATATGGCTCATCAGCGGTTTAGGTAGGAATATGTGGACTTCAGGTTTTAAATTGCAGACCCATACGTCAAAAAAATAAGGACATAGAACCGTTTAAGATGATTTTAAGACCAATCTTTGCAATTATTTTCTATGGAGCCGATTTCATCCAATTATGTTTCGAGTCCGTCTACGGTCTTGGAAATATGATGAATATTAACTTATATTTTTTCTGATGTACTAGAACAAATAGTTTTTCTTAAACAACTGCTTAAATATTATCACTTTCAACAAATTTGGTCTTGTCAGCCTCTTAAGATTAAAAGAGATACAGATACCCAAACTTAGATTAGAGAGTTTTTTTTACTTTTAGTCCTGAGGCTCCACTGGCAAATGGGCTTTTCCCAAAAGTCAACTTAACAGGCAACCGCGTAAAGTCCTGCCTAACTGGCGAATCTGAGACTACATACCGCTCAATAAATAATTTTGATTACAAAAACAAATTGAGATCCCCAGATATAATGATGAGCAGAACATTAGCAAGTCTATTCATTTGACACTTGCAAGTTGACACAAAAGCCTTATTTAGCTGTTGCAAATACCAAACTTTTAAAAAGTGAAAGTATAGTTATGTGACTAATAATAGATACTGGAGAAGAAAGTTTTGATTTAGAGGAAGTATTCATGTTAAGTGAAATATGTGACTTATGTGAAGTTTTATTATTATACTGGATGCAAGTTTATAAATAAATATATAATAAATAAATTAATAAATATTAGGGGACAATTTTACACAAATCGAACTAGCCTTGTTTAGCTTACTATAGCTCAATAAGGCTTGTTTTATAGGTACTAGACGACGATATATATATGTAATAGATATAAATACTTAATTACATAGTAAACATCCAAGACTCAGAAACAGATATTCATGCTCATCACACAAATACTTGCCCTTACCAGGATTCAAACTTAACTTTTTAACTTTGGCCGCCTAGATTGACGAATCCAGCAACATTAAAACTAGTTTGATGTATTCACAGTGTACTTAATCACAAAATAAATACAGTGAGTAAATATCTATCGTTAAATTTAAATACCCAATCACAATTATTTACTGGTGGTGCTAGTGAGCACATTAACGCTCTCTTAATACATATACATACAATGCGTTATCATTATATACAAAAAGTAATTGATTATGTTGTAATATATATTTTGTGTGACCTGGTAAAGGTCGCGGGATTCCACTGGATGCGGGTGGCGCAGGACCGGTCACTTTGGAACTCTTTAGGGGAGGCCTATGTCCATCAGTGGACGTCTTTCGGCTGATATGATGATGATGATGATGATATATTTTGTGTAAGGGGAAAGCTCCAGGGGCCGGAATCCACTAGAGGTATAACATCAAGAAGGCTTGCGGTTCCGTACATAAAGCAGCTCACTTGGCCCTTGCCTGCGTCATGAGCTCATGAGAGAACAAAAAATAAGAAGAATTTGATATAAGTATAAGTGCAGCATTATATCTGAACGCGACTTGAGATCAAGCGGCAGGACGGCACGGTGGGAACACTGGGGTCAAGATGGCAGCTGCCTGTCAATTGATCAATACTTGTGTAGTGGATTTGAAAATATGTTGTGTGCCAAATAGTTGGTGCTTTTATTACTTAACATAAATTTTTGGATGATATTAAGTAATGATTATAATAAATATTAGGATATTAGTTTGTAAGTTGTAAATATTATCATGTTGTGTTCCAAAAATTCCAACTCATAATAATTATTTTAAATTCTTCAAGGCAACATAATCAGATCTTACAAAAATTTTTCAAGACAGCAATGACACTGAATACAATTGCAACCTTCAGACTTAAGTCTAATAGGCTTAATAAAATCACTCAAATGTCAGGGTCAGTATGCAATGCATATATGCAAACTCAGTACAAGTGAACTTGACTGTAATTATTCAGGCGTTCAAGGATGTGCATTCATTTAATATATAATCCGTATTCCATATTGTCACAATCATGGACAATAAAGACACTGCATGTCATAGGCCAAACAAACAAATTACTCAAATACTTTAGTTGCTGTAAATGGGTTTATTTATAAATGTAAATCTGTCAGTTAGTACCAATGTAATTTTCTAATACTGTGATACTAACATTGTGATGTTATATACTGTTTTGAAAAAAACCTAAATTGAAGAATAAATAACTTTCAACTTTGAGTAGTTGGTTAATGTTAAACCAATTTGGCACAGAGATATTTTAAGTGTCAAAGAAGTTTGTATGGGATTCTAATCAGCATATATTCTGGTTAGACATTTATTTTACTCAAAAGAAATATTTACATTTCACTTAATGAGTAATATTATTATTATATACATGGCTCAATGGGTGGAACTGTGGGCAAAGCTAGTAAGTTACAAGTAATAAATGTAATAATGAAGGTTTATGGAGCACTGATTAATTACTTTAAGCTTCTAGCACTGCATGATTAAAAACATAGTTTTAAATGGATATTTACTTTTACAAGCTAACAGTGTCAGCATTACCTGCTATTGAAACATACAAAAAAGGCTATACTCTCAAGTTACTCACCCTTCTGTTGCTAGCATGCCCAACATTGAGCTGAGTTCATCCTTGTCTTTCTTCAGTTTTTGCTCCTTTGCATAGCTCTGCTCAATACTGTAATCATGGGCTGGATTTCTCAAAATCTCCACCCGCAAAATGCCATCTCTCGGCCAGGAGTCTTTCACATGATTCAAACAGGTTGTTGGCGTCCTCGAAAACGCTATGTGGATATAAGCAAGCACAAAGAACGCTACAATCGCTTTTAAGAGCACCAAGAATTCAAAGAACCTCCTCACTGGCCTTGGAAATGTCCTTGCATAGGCCACAGCAAACTTGAAAAACAATGCATGAAACAGCCTTTCTCTTACATTAAATAAGGGATTTTGATTATTATTCCTATTTCGATTCATTGTGGGGTTCAGTAGGGGCCCTCCTGGCAGCAAGTTGTTGTCAGGATTCACTCCAGGTGGCAGGTTATTCATTATCTGTGGGCCTCCTGCATTACTCATTGCTTCAGCTTCTATGCAAACTGGATCATAAACGCACTATCTCAATCGCATTTTACGCATGCCACCTAGAAAATAGTAGAACACTTATTCACATATTTATTAACCTCCTGTCAATGTTAGAGGACGTAGGTGTCCAAAAGTTGCCAAATGCGTGATATAAAAATGTTGACTAAGAAACTAGGTTTGTTGTCAGGTTTCTATATTTTTTTCTAATGACGTTGATTGATATTTAGTATCAACAATAAATATCCATAATCGAAACAGTAAGGACTGACCTCTGTTTAGAAAACCGTATTTAACGATGAAAAATATTATTTAGCAATGAAGGCATGTAGTTTTTGGATACACAGCTTTTTGTGATGAATTACACTTATTCGAAGTACTAAAATCCTTCGACACAAGTCACTTTCTCGTGTGAAAATATGGATAAATAAGTGAAACTGTCAATTTCTTGACATGTCATTGGATACGGGTTGAGAAGATTTTGGATCTTGCTTGACCGTGGAATTGGAATGTTTTTAAGTAACCATAGACAGAGTTATTTTTACTTTGACTTACAAAAATACTACCATTTAAGATTTAACCAAAAGCAAAACTGTATTGGCCAACATTACAAACCAAAAGAAAATACAGATAATATAATTGATATACACAATATGTCATAACAACGCTGCAATAAGAACGTGATACAATTATTATTATAATTGAAAATGCAAAAGATTTGTTGTTTTTTTCAATTGCGTTTATCAGGTTGATATATCAGGCCAATCAAAAAATGTAGAAGTTTTATACTTTGGCCCGGGTTGATTTCTTCTCATAGCGGTCCATTGGCTTGCCGCTAGATGGCGCGAGTAGAACAAACAATAAGGAATTTATTTGAATTTATCAGCCAAAACAGGTGAAATACCTTATGATGAAACGTTGATAAAATATTATAATCTTGTGTGACAATAATTTTAGTGTCAATCAATAGGGATGAATACTGCAATGTTCTGCCGCCAGAGTACAGCACTAGCACAAACCGTAAACCAGTACAGGGGGCTAACAGTGGGCGGAGCGCGTCGCGTTAGACACCTATCGCTCGCGAGGCCTCAGGCCGCCAGGCCCGCCAGTGCGCCCAGTATGTATATTGTAGTCTTTGAGTGCGCCAGTCAGTCATCAGTCAGTCGAGTCCAAAGAGTATATAATCACTAGTAGAGTCGAGGGCCGGCGCCGCACGAACAAGCACATGTGCACCATGCTCTGATCCGCTGCCGCCACCGACTTGAACGCGGCGATTACGTTAAGCCTGCAACACACTGGCGCGGCCTGCGGTGGCGGTCCATAGTAAATTTGACAGCTAGTGACAACTTTACTATTGACCGCGGCGGCCAGGCCGCGCCAGTCTGTGAGAGGCCTTATGCGTGTCACACACTGGCGCGGCCTGGCCGCGGCGGACAATAGAAAACTTGTCATTAGCTGTCAAACTTACTATGGTCCGCCACCGCAGGCCGCGCCAGTGTGATGCAGGCCTTAAACATTTTATCTTTCCAAATATCATAAACCCTCCATGATGCGTTCAAGAACCGCACATTATAACCACCATAAAAATAGACTGTTTTGTTAGAACAAAGTTCTTATCTGTGAAAATGTTATTATTGCAAAATAATAACATCGATTTCGATAGTATAATTTCATTCAAATTTCGAACGTCTCTGAAAAACAAAGAAATTTGGTTTAACCTCTATTCTAATATCAGTCGATATGACGTTTAGTTCGAAATCAATTGTCAATTTGCATACAAATTTGACGAATGTCGCACGTAAGTAATGGTCGCACCACACTTGGGGGTTCATGATCGCGTTGCGTCGTTGCCTCTCTTTCATTAACCGTAAGAAGGAAAAAGATGCAACACGAATATTTGGGCAAACACCACCAAGTGTTTTGCGACCATAAAATATCGAACGATATGATAGGTGATCCGACTCTTGTATGTCTCTGAATGTAAAAAAAAACTATGACAGCTGCTAGAAAACTACACTGCGACGCCGGTCATTATATGCGGCTCCTGTGGGTCGATCACGTAACTTTTCTTACGCGCGTCTGTAAGGTCTAAATGTCAATTTTATATTGAAAAATGACAGTTACATTGTGATTTTACTGTCAGACGCGCGTACAATGCGTTACGTGATTGACCTACTGAATGCATCATGGAGGCTTATGATATGTGGATAGATGATATTGTGGTAGTGTATGTAACTGTACATAATTACTTAGGCATTAAAACACTCGTGTGATGTACACTCAATAAACCTACACTCGAGTTTAATGCCCTTCATTATGTACCGTAAAACGGGGTAAATAG
Organism: Epinotia brunnichana; assembly: GCA_963854355.1. Lineage (NCBI taxonomy): Eukaryota > Metazoa > Arthropoda > Insecta > Lepidoptera > Tortricidae > Epinotia > Epinotia brunnichana. The sequence continues at coordinate 18,014,447 of OY977950.1, forward strand.
GTCCAATATTCACATTCAACTGGAATTTTAACCATCTTCCGTAAGTCATAGAGTATTTTATAGTACTACATAAACATGTATGGTAAGCTCTTTTAGATGCTGAGTAGCCTTAAATTCCCGACTTATTGCCATATTTTGATATATTTTACAAAAACCCTATCGGATTCCAATTTACCCCTGACGGGGTAAATAGGTTCGAAAGTGAGGTTAATTGGAATTCACTAGGGTTGTCACTCAATCTATTCAAAGCTAGATAGGTACCTACCATCATCATCATCATCATCATCATCATCATCATCATCATCATCATCATCATCAGATACCTTCAAAACTAGTCTCGGAAAATCTTTACAATAGGCACTAAATTAAAAATGCTTTGTGAGATCTAGTAGGTACCTAAATTAAATTTCCTTAAATTTACTAAGATTTTAGTTTTTGACAACCCTATTAGGCAATGCCAATTTTCCCCATTAACAAACCAAATAACCCCCACGTTGTTCCAATTAGACCTGTTGACGTGCCAATTTCCCCCTTCACCGTTCCTATTATCTCAAAAATAACCTAAAAACGAGTGGTTATCGAAAAACTAAGATTTGTAATGAAATATTACAATTATTTACTTACTTTTTGATTTATATAAACCACAATACACTATTATGATCGATATTACACAAATTTCAACACTTTTCACAGTATTACCTAAAACTTGAAGTTAAAACGCACCATGCACACGTGTTGACGACTACCCTGACTTTGACTTTAAATGTGTTTTTCTTAATGAAACGCCATTGGCTGATTTAAATGCTCAGTGTAGCCAGTAGCAAAAACTACCATGTTCGTTCAGAAATTAATAAGTTGACCTCCTGTCTGGTTGTAATGGAATTAACAGACAGTTTAGAAAAGCAGACTTTTATTCCAATTTACCCCGCGATTCCTATTTTCCCCGTTTTACGGTACAGTCACATAAACTACTATAGAGACCACTTTTTTTTAATAATCTCCATAAGGTAATTAGGTAGCAATCAAACTTCAAACTTCAAATCATTTATTTGTGAACAATAGGTATGCACATAATGTAATTATGCTAGATGGTAGGTACATATAAATTAGTCCAGCTATGTTCTGCCCCAAGGCTTACAAAGATCTTATGACTAAACATGTTCATTATAGCAGATTAAACCTATCATTTAATGAAAATGAAAATGAAAATGAAAATGAAAATGTTTTATTTCATAGATTGCTAGGTTACATTGAAAATAAGGTTGGGTCTTCCTAGTAGGTAAAAAATACCTGTGTCAGGAAGACCCGCTCCTCCATAAAAAAGCAGTTAATGTTAATTTCTTATATGTAGGTAAATATTTATAACATAAAATAAAAACAAAGACGAATTAGGTATCACAGGCATAGTGTCGTGACCCTAAAGTTGAGTGTGTGTGTGTGTGTGTGTGTGTGTGTGTGTGTGTGTGTGTGTGTGTGTGTGTGTGTGTGTGTGTGTGTGTGTGTGTGTGTGTGTGTGTGTGTGTGTGTGTGTGTGTGTGTGCGCGCCTGTGTGTGCGCTTGTGAGTGTGTGTGTTAGTGTGTGCGTGCGTGTGTGTTAGTGTGTGCGTGCGTGTGTGTTGTTTGATAAAGTAGGTATATATTATATATAACATTTTCCATTTTGTTATGTTTTACTAACTATAGAATTAAATTTAGATTAATACAAGATTAAGTAACAGTTCAGTATCTTCATAACTTAGCATCTTTAACCATTCCGTTAGAGACCTCTTACAATTATATTTCTTTTGTTGATAGATATTAATTTTAACATTTATTTTATTATAAAGGTATGCTGCACGTGTCTTATACTGCCTTTTAGCAAACAAAGATCTATATGTTGTAAGTGGGGCAACGGTGTTTTTACGTCTTCTAGTTAGAAGCGTTGGATTAAATTTTAGTGTTTTATGTAACTTTAATGTTGTATAAAGGATATACAGTTTTCGCATTGATAATTTGTCACTAATTTTATACAGTTCATTTGTGGGAAATCTGTATGGCCTCAAGTACATTACCTTTAACAGACTCCGTTGCCCTCTTTCAACCTCCAAGAATTTGGATTTAGTTGCTCCACCCCAGATGGTGATACAGTAGGTCATGATGGATTCCGCTAACGATACATATAGTTGGTTAAGTAGTGTCTTGTTTGCAATATGTCGAAGAATTTTAAAGATCCATACCAATTTTCGAATTCTACCATTTACAAATTCAATATGCTGATGCCAAGATAGGCGCTGGTCTAAGATGACACCAAGGTATTTAGTGGAACTAGCCCTCTCAATGTCCTTACAGTTACATAGAAGGCGATCAGTAAGTGAACAGGTGTGTATTTTGAGGTTTAGGTTAGTCTGTGGTTGAGTGCTATTGTACTTGGTAAAACAAATGTAGTTCGTTTTTTTAACGTTTAAAGTGAGGAGGTTGGATTTTAGCCACGAGGATACCCTACCAAGACCCACATTTGCATTCACGAACACCGACTCCCAGGAATCACCCTCAAAGACGATGACAGTGTCATCAGCATAAGACTGGATATTACCGTGGTTTACATTTAGGTTAATTAGATCGTTGATGTAGATTAAAAATAACGTGGGCCCCAAGATACTTCCCTGGGGGACGCCAAAAGTGATGTCAACTTCATTGCTTATGTGGTCTCCCAACTTAGTTTTTTGAGTGCGACCATGTAGATAGTCACTTAGCAATCTCAGTGGGAGTCCCCTAATACCAACGCACTCCATCTTGCGTACGAGTGTGGGGAGAGAGACGGTGTCAAAGGCCTTTTTTAAATCGAGAAACACAGCTAAGCATTTTTTTCCACTTTCTATTTTGTCTATAATTAGGTTTGTGAGTGAAAGAATCGCGTCCTCAGTGGATCTAGATCGCCGAAAGCCAAACTGGAAGTCAGAAATGATGTTAAATTTATCTAAATATGCTATTAGTCTATTATTTATTAGTTTTTCAATTATTTTAGAAATAGCTGGCAGTACTGATATTGGTCTGTAGTTGTTGACGTCGTCTCTCTCACCACTCTTGTACACAGGAGTGACAATAGATTGTTTAAGTGGGCCGGGGAACATTCCTGTGCTGAAGCAAAGATTAGCTAAGTGGCTAATAACAGGAGCAACATGGTTTTTTAGCAGTTTGAGAAATTTGGTTGGTATGTTGTCCCATTTAAGTATTCGTTGATTGAGTAATATAAAATAAAATAAAATTTAAATTAAAATCCAGGCAACACGCTTCTTAATCAATGTACCTATATTATAAAAGAAAGTTTACATTGTGCGTGCCGCTAAAACATAGTAAGTACTACCTACCTACCTTACCTACCTACGTACCTTTTACTATGGCTAAAACTCAGAAACAGAAATAATGAGTTTTGTAGTAGTTAGTTAGTTATACTGGGCGTTTTCCACAAGTCGACATCCATTGTGCCTATTTTGCGTGAAACGGCGGTGTGGCGCTACTCTAACCACCCCAGCTCGTCTAAAAAGTTGGTGAGTGCCTTGGTAAAATTGCTGACTGCGTCCCGTAGTGTGTTTGGAGAACCTAGGTGCTTCATTCTGTATATTTCTGCCTGCTTGGAGTCCAGTAGTGTATGTTTAGTCGTTTCTTTTGCCTCCATGCACGCTCTGCACATGGGGCTGTTTGTGATACCTAAGTTATAGAGGTGTCTGTTCAAGGTGTTGTGTCCTGTTATTATAAACCCAGTATCTTGCGCAGTTGGTTTCTATGTGTCCTTAGTAGTGTGATTGTGAGTTTGTAGTCGCGTTTCGACAGAATCTCTTTGGTCTGTCTGCATGTGTCTATCTCCTCCCAGTATCTTTGGTGTAGGTCTTTAGTGTGTTAATTGGTCCAGTTGATTGTATATGTAGCTTTGTGGCAGGGGCAAGATTGGCTCCGGTCCGTATGCCGTTGTTTCTGAGCCTTTCCTGACCAGTTAATCCGCTGCATCGTTTCCTCTTGAGCCACCGTGCCCCTTGATCCATTGTATAGTAACTTTGTTTTTATCTGCGCAGACCTCTGTGAGGTTTAAGTGACATTCGTATATCAAGCTAGATGTGATGTTATCACTGCTCAGTGCTTGTAATAGTACCGATTGACTGTCTGAGAGTATCCGTATGTTTGTGTTTTCGACTTGTCGTCTCTTTATGGCATTGCAGGCTTCAATTATCCCTATACGCATTCAGCCTGGAATACCGTGTTTTGTACACCCAGTGGTTTGGATATGTGTATGTTTAAATCCTCTGAGAACACACCACATCCTGTTCCCGTATTTGTTTTTGAACCATCTGTAAAGATTCTGAGGTCTGTTTGGTTTAACTCCTCTTTGGAGTCTTCCGTCAGTAATATTCCATAGTCTTTCCCAAAGACTGCAGTTTTTGGTATTTGTCGATTGAAGCTTCCATCATAGGTAGGCTTGTGAACAGTTTGTTGTGGATCTTCGTGTGGGGTATGTCTAGTTTCATCCATAGGTTGAGGCTTTTTAGGCGTATTGCCGTTGCAGCCGCCTCTTTTTGTATGTGCATATTTATGTAAAGGTAGTAGCCCTAGCATGACTTCTAGTGCTGCTGTTGGGGTTGTTCTCATGCAACCTGTAGCAGCGACACATGCTAGTCTTTGTGTTTTCTGAATTTTGGTAATTGCACTCGTGGTTTGGGTGCGGGGCCACCATACAATGGCACCGTAGCTTATCATTGGTACCATCACCATTCTATATAGCCACAGTATGATGTGGGGGGCCAGGCCCCATCTTTTCTCCACCATCCTTCTGCATTGCTAGAAGGTTACTGTTGCTTTGTTTACTAAGGTTACTGAGTTTTGTAGTATTTCAACAAACGGGCTAAGATCGAAGTTACAAGAACCTGTACCGAAACTCGCCCATACCTCGCGCGACTGCTCTACTCAACTCAGTGCTCGCAGCATCACCGCAGTGTGATGTGTTTGTTTGTTTGTGTTTGTGATGACTGAATGTAAGTGGGTGTTAGAGAGACGTCTAGATGTTTTTTAGTCAGTAGGTACTTAGATTTAGTTTAGTAATTTAGGTTAAGTTGAATCGCTGTAACGTTTTGGTTAATACTCTGATGTTGCACATTCTGTGCTAAAAGGTTGCCGACCCCTGCCTTAAGGGGTGGAATTTTCCAAAACGCTGTCAGTACTTCTATTGTATTTTAATAAGTTATCTTTTTACAAAGTTTTAAGTTTCTACCTAAAAAACAGTTTACAAAACCATACAATACAAACGCACCTCTTTGTGGAATTTTCCAAACCAGTGAAAGTAATTTACCTATATTTATATTCTAATATATAATCTTTCTACACAATTTCAAGTCTGGCTAAAAAAAAAGTTTCCTCTGTACAAATTTTCACCCCTTTTTATCCCCCTTAGGGTGGAATTTTACATAACGCTGAAAGTACTGTAATTAACGGCCTCCGTAGCCCAGTGGGTAGTGACTCTGCCTACGAAGCTGGAGGTCCCGGGTTCGAATCCCGGTCAGGGCATTTATTTGTGTACTAGCTTTTGCCCGCGACTTCGTCTGCGTAGAACTCGTTTATATCGTAGCTCGATACAAACTTTTACCCTCCATTTTCCTTTTAGGGGTAGTTTTCCGATATAAAAACTATCATATGTCCTTCTCCGAGACTCAAACTATCTTTATCATTATCATCATCATCATCATATCAGCCGAAAGACGTCCACTGCTGGACATAGGCCTCCCCCAAAGAGTTCCAAAGTCACCAATCTTGCGCCACCCGCATCCAGCGGACTCCCGCGACCTTTACCAGGTCATCAGTCCACCTTTTGGGGGGTCTACCTATGCCGCGCCTACTAACTACCTCTATACCAAACTTTATCTAAATGGGTTGTATAGTAGATCCATACAAATATTCACCCCCCATTTCACCCTCTTAGGAGATGATTTCCGGGATAAAAACTATCATATGTCCTTTCCCGGAACTCAAACTACCTATCTGTTAACCAAATTTCATCTAAATGGGTCACTCACATCCAAATTTTCACCACTTAGGGGAGGATTTTCGTGATAAAACTATCCTATGTCCTTCCCCAGGACCCCTATCGCTCTACCGTAAATGGGTTCCATCAGAATTTTCACCCCCATTTCACCCCCTTAGGGGATGATCTCCGGAATAAAAACTATCTTCTGTCCTTCCCCAGGACTTCCAACTATCGCTATAACGTAATTGGGTTCCATCCAATTTTTCACCCCCCATTTCACCTCCTTAGAGGATGATTTTCGGGATAAAAACTATCCGTTGTCATTCTCGGTACTCAAACTATTTTTATACCTAATTTCGTCTCAATGGGTTACATCCAAATTTTCACCACCATTTCACCCCCTTAGGGGATGATTTCCGGAATAAAAACTGTCTTAGGTCCTTTTCCAGGACTCAAACTATCTTTGAACCAAATTTTATCAAAATGGGTCACAAACAAATTTTCATGCACAATTACAACACCTTAGGGGATGATTTTTCAGGATAAAAACTATGCATTGTCCTTTCCTTCTATCTCTTTACCAAATTTTAACTAAATGGAATATATCCACATTTTCACTCCTATTTCATCCCGAGTCTCGTATGGGCAGCCGAACAGAGCGGTCGCTGCCTGAGATCCTTTCTCGTCCTTTCCTATCGCCATAAAATTTAACAAAAGCCCATGAGACAATAGGTCGGTCAGTTGCAGATGTTGCTTGCGCCCGCGCCTTTCGGAAGTCCAAATAACACGCGTGACTTATACATTGAGTCATCCCTTCGATTTTTTCAAATTGTGTTGTGCCGGGTTAATAGCAGTGTGTTTGTTATATATTGGAGGTATAAACAGTGAGTGCAATAAAAGTGCGTGCAACTCCAAGCTCCGTGAATTGCAGCAATAGCAACCCTGTACCTGTCGCCACCTAACAGGGCACGCCGTCGTCACAGTTAAAAACCGGTGAGGTCCTTCCATTAAAGTTGTAGTTTTCAAATTCCAGATCCTTTTTCTGAAGGCTAAATCGCTCAGTGATTTGAAAATGACGGTTAAATCTACGAGGCCCCTTGGTCTCGGGAAAAGCTATTTTACCTGGCCCTAACGTATCCCACTTTCAAGCTAGATCGAATGTTCAACAGTTAGACGAGCAACATAACACATCTGTTTACGCCCCTAGCACCTAGCACAAAGGCCTCCAACTTAATATTGTGTAGAATACTTAATACAATGTACAACACCCTGCCATCCCGCGCACTTATCACTTCTTGTTTCTTCCTAATGATCAACGGCGAAGAACATCTGCTTTGACCCACACCTAGGGAAGCAGAGAAGCTATAAAATTGCACCTCTGCTGTTAATTAGTTATTTACTTAGTTACCTAATATTGCATGGAGTAGATGTCAGTCATATAGTTTATTTTAACGATCGTTAAACTAGAAATAACTATATACTAATGCAGGGAGGAGATGTCACATGGTTAATTAATCAATGGTTAAACTAGAAATACACATCTGAAGCGTTCGCCTCGGTCTCCATCGCCTAACCACGCTGTCCGTTCCGATAACTCGCTTCGATACTCGTACTCATTTCGCGATACATGCCGGTCTACAAAAAAATGTGCAGTGCGTCTATATATTATATAACAGTGAATGCAGCTGATTAATGTGCGGTCATCTTCTATCGTCTTCGCCAGCTACGACGACGCTTGTCCAAGTTGAAACGATACATTTGATGAGGTCTCTCCAATATTCAAATGTACGCATAAATCACCGTGAGGTGGCGGTAAATGGCGGGCTCCGATATAGCGGACCAACCTTGCCTGATTCGTCCCGGGAAGGCAGCAATACATACACAGCTCGTAAAAATACAGAGCTCCTCTTGTTATGATATGTCGACGCACTGTTATGTCGATAAACCTCCACTAGTTAATTATCTATATGTGTACACAATATCTATTTAGATAACCATTTACTTCCTTTTAATCGTTCACATTTAACAGTAAGCACATACTCAAGGGTTGCACGCTGTTCTGTAACATTCAAAGACTTTCAGTGCAAAAAGGCTTGAAACCTTAGATCATAAGTTTTGTAATGGCAATGGCCAATGGTGGAAATTAACAATTTAATTTATTATGTTTAGCATGATATACCTATATGTATTATCCATTTGATTTTATTACTAATATTAGCATGTATTTTATTACTTATTTTAGAGTCCAGCTACTAATTACTAAAACTATTTTGGGTGATTGCTTTCGCCTAACGGGTAATATACAATCATTGTTTTTTCCTTCAAGCCCATAGCGGAAGCTTCATGCTCTTTTAAGCCACTGAGTTATGGACAATGGATGGAAGGTCTACAATGCTTTTACAATCACACATCTGGCGTTAGCTACAATTAAATACAGAACGTCGCCGCCACGAGCCTGACATAGAAAGGGCAAAAACAAAAAGAAAAAAAAACAGACAAGGGGCGACTGAAATTTGCGCCTACCAAGAAACTTGGAGAAAACCCACGTGCAGTAATCGCGGTTCATGAAGACAATAGAACAAAACAAGATCGTGGCGACCGACCGACAAGGTTCAAAATAAATTAATTGTACAGATTCCAAAAGGCTGAAATTGCTTACGAACTAAATGCCATTCGCAGATGAATAAAAAAAAAATTATACGGTGCCATGCCTTAGGCGTATGGACGATAACCGGCTAGATGGTCTGGAAATAAGGAAAGCCGTATTGGGCGGTACCTAATTATGGATGCCCTGCCTAGGGATGAAGTCGGAACACTATAACCGACTATGTAATTAGTGTGTACCTACTACATACTTACCTGTAATCTGATTAAGGTGCAGAGGTGAATGTTGCAATTGATTGATGAACTACTATAATAATAAAAGTGTATTTTATGATGTGTGCAATTGTTATGTGTGCGTTAAGATGGTGACTTGTGCAGGTGTGCTGAATGAACCGGTAAAGTGATTTGAAAGGAAGGTTTTAGCGGAGAAAGTCGGCTTTGGAAACGAGTAGGGAGTGTATTTTGACTACCTATTGTGCAGTTGATACGCGTGTCTAAATATTTAGTGTCTGGGGGTTGCATTGTCGAGGCGATTTTAGTGCAAAAGTAAGTGTTGCTATTGATTGATGAACTACGATAATAACAGTGCATTTTATTATGGGTGCAGTGTTTAAGTGTGCAGTAGGATGGTAGCATGTACAGGTGCTGGATGAACCGGTGACGTGATTTGAGTGGGAAGTTTTGACGTCGAAGCGAGTGTTGAAAACTAGTAGGTAATGAGTGTTTAATGGCTCGGGTTTGCATCGTCAACGTTCAATCCACATATATGTACCTATATGATAACCCCGCTAGCAGCAGTGATAAAGGTAAAAGAAAGAACCAAATTTTATTACCTTGCCTAGTGAAGTAAGAAGTAAGGCAACTCTATGTCTAAATAAAACAAGTCTTGGAAGGCACTTTCACGAAAGCACTTCGCAACGACGCGCACATGGCCGAGCCGCGACTACTTACTGAGGAAAGACAAGTCTACAGCCGCAGTCAGATACACTTGAAACTCGACCAATGTACAGCCGCATGCTACACGTTACCAACCCAGCGAATCATGACATGGACATTGATCATTGATTGACTACTGAGACAAGAAAAAAGAGGAGAACGAAGAGACAGAGAAGACACACAATCGCCGGGTCTTGATTAACAATTGCGATAAGCGCGAAGAGGTTCAATGTGAGAACCTGAGGGTCAAAGGGGAGGGACAAAGCAGTCAAAAACTAATTATATATATTATTCACCAAGTATAGTATCTATCTACCCCATGCTGGCTTAACGATGCCTGTATTCGGGTCGGCTCCAACTCCCGTCTCTCCAACCATCCTGACTGCACACCTACACTCCCGTCCTATCTACTTGGCTCTCCGGTTTCTCGGGCAGGAAGCTGTTGCCTGCGGCCGGGCGGCGGAAGTTGGTTCAAAATGGACAGGCAAGCCCGCTTACCCCGATCATTATAGTATTTGCGGTTAAGTCGGTGATCGGTTAAGGTTCTCATACCCCACTAACTTTCTGCCGCATATGCTACACTAGACGAGGTAAGCGAGCCTTCTTCGTTATTTTGCTCTAACACCTCCTCCCTCCTGTAGTCAGCACTTCTGAGTCCTTGCAGCAGAACTGCTGGCTGGATGAGTCACCAGAACAGAACAGAACAGAACATTTTCACTCCTATTTCATCCCCTTAGGGGATGATTTTCGGGATTCAAAGTATCCGTTCTCATTCTCCGGCACTCAAACTATCTCTATACCAAATTTGATCTAAACAGAGTCCATCCATAATTTCATCCCCCATTCCACCCCCTTAGGGGAAGATTTCCGGGATAAAAACTATACAATGTCCTTTCCCAGAACTTAAACTACCTAAACCAAATTTTATCAAAATGGGTTAGATCCAAATTTTCACCCCCCCGTTTTACCTCCAAAATGGAAGATTTCCGGGCTAAAACCTATTGTTTGACCTTCCCTGGGACTTAAACTATTTATATACCAAATTTCATCCAAATCGGTGCAGCGGTTTAAGTAGCTCCTTACAAACTTCCACCCCCCATTTCATCCCTTTAGAGTCTGACTTCCGGGATAAAAACTACTCTATGTCCTTCCCCAGAACTCAAACTATCTCTATACCAAATTTCATCTAAATCGGTTTAGTCGTTTTCACGTGATGCGCGGTCACATAAACAGACAAACAGATAAACAGATAAACAGACAAACAGACAAAAATTCTAAAAACTGTTGGAACGTGTTCTGTTATCGATTTTAAGTATCCCTAGCCAGTTTTTTTTCGAATATCTTCCATGTACAGACTTTCGACCCTCTTCAGCTTTATTATATGTATAGATTTATCACGAATATATTTGTTCCTGAGTTATGGATGTTATATATGTATATAAGTATCTATATGTATGTATCTATTATATATATCATCGCCTAGTACCCACAACACAAGCCTTACTGAGCTTACCGTGGGCCTAGGTTGATTTGTGTAAGATTGTCCCGTAATATTTATTTATTTATTTTTATTTATTTATTGTAATAAGTAATTATTCAACAAAGTTTTCAGTCTCTATTAGCTAAAAAAAAGGTTTCCTCCATACAAATGTTGCACCCCCTTTTAACCCCCTTTGGGGTGGAATTTTCTAAAACGATGAAAGTATTTTTTTGTATTTCAATAAGTAATCTGCCTACAAACTTTTAAGCTTATCTCAAAAAAGAGTTACCCTCATACAAACTCTGCAACCCTTTTAAACCCCCTTAGGGCTGGAATTTTCCAAAACGCTGAAAGTTCTTTATTTGTATTTTAATAAGTAATCTTTAAGTCCCTAGCTCAAAAATTAAGTTGCCCCCATACAAACTTTGCACCCCTATTTAACCAGTTATTCTTCACTACACAGTATAAAACAAAGTCGCTTCCCGCTGTCTGTCTGTCCCTATGTATGCTTAGATCTTTAAACCTACGCAACGGATTTTGATGGATAGAGTGATTCAACAGGAAGGTTTATATGTATAAAGCCGCGTCCGCTGCGCCGTGTTTTCGGTGTTTGCAAACATCTAACATGTTTTTCGAACAGAAAAGGGGAGTGGCGAACATGTTTATTATTTACAAACAGAGAAACATGTTTTCCGTCACGGATGGAAAACATTCCCCACGTTCGTCTGCGGGGGAGGGGGGTCATGTTTTGTCATGGAATTAATTGTACTGGGATGACAGATGTCAGATGTCAAAAGAAAAGTGACAAACAATACACCGTTCACTCCAACCATAGTCGCAATGGACGTGCAACTGTACCTAAACATGTTATGTAACATGTTTTGCTAACATGTTTTGTTAGTTTTTTGGCGCAGCGGACACGCCAGACATGCATATAAACCCGTGTGCATATAAACCCGTGCGAAGCCGGGGCGGGTCGCTAGTAGTAAATAAGTTGTTAAAATATGTAATTTGTCATTTAAGTAGCATTAAGTAATTATCATTATTGTCACTAACGTAGTTCATAAGTCTCCACTGTTACTAACATCATAAGGATCGACGACCAATGATCTGGCCCCGTAGCATGGATCACGCGATAAGTGATAGGATAAGCGCGTCGTCTCATTCTATCGAACGGTGTCAGCCAGGGACGGCAGCTCTATCCTATCACTTATCGCGTGATAAGGCCCATCCATGCTACGGGGCCTGAAATAAAGATATTTTATTTATTTTTAACCGCTTTATAAAAATCCCTTCTTATCCGTTGCGTACGTTGTAAAAGGTAGGTGTAAACTTCAACTCTCTAGTCCCAGTAGTTTCGGCTGTGCGTTGAAGAGTGAATGAGTCAGTCAGGACATAAGCATTTATATGTATAGAGGTCTGGTAGGTAGCAGTGGCGGAGCGCCCATACAAGCCGATTCCCACCGGCTTGCCTAAAATTTCTTGCTAGAATTACCAAACTCGTAAATCATCAAAAACCAGCTCTTTTTTTTTGCTCCGTGTTGTCCAGTGAAAATTTTCACGCGCCGCCACTGGTAGGTAGGTTAAAAGATTATTGGGTTAAAATCAGGAACGTTATTGATTTGCAGCTTATTCATATTTATAAATTGAATAGGCGATTCTGACAAATAAAATCCTCCTTTCTAAGGGCCCTTTTTTTTCCTTTTCACGACTTTAATTCCTACGCAAAGGAGCAGCCATTAATTTTACGGATTATTTGTGATACAACAGGGGACTTTTATGTGCGGTCACAGCGTGAACATTATGAAGGATCATTGTGAGCACATGTCAGACAAAACCCGCACGTCCATAGAGTTGACTGACAGCTAAATTGTGCGAGGCTCCTTAAACGTGTTTTTTTTATTCATTTTTTAGGGTTCCGTACTCAAAGAGTAAAACGGGACCCTATTACTAAGACTTCGCTGTCCGTCCGTCCGTCCGTCTGTCATCAGCCCCCCTATTCTGTAACTTGTTTTAAGCTCACCTCAACGCCCACCCACAAATATATCTTGACACCGCGATGCGTAGTAATTAAGCGTAGGTAGAGGTCTAGTTTCGTAACGGGTGACCGGCGGGGTGAGCCGCATTAACGCGTAGCGAATAACAGCCCAGGCTGTATCTCAAGAACCGTGATAGCTAGAGAGTTGAAATTTTCACAGATTATGTATTTCTGTTGTCGCTATCACAACAAATACTAATAAAACCGGCCAAGTGCGAGTCGGGTACGCACGAAGGGTTCCGTACCATTATCAATAAAAATATTTATTTTATTTTGTTTTTAGTATTTGTTGATAAAGCGGCAACCGAAATACATCATCTGTGAAAATTTCAACTAACTATCACGGTATCAGTGAGATACAGCCTGGTGACAGACAGACGGACGGACGGACGGACGGACAGCGGAGTCTTAGTAATAGGGTCCCGTTTTACTCTTTGAGTACGGAACCCTAAAAACAAAATAAAATAAATATTTTTATTGATAATGGTAATGGTACGGAACCCTTCGTGCGCGAGTCCGACTCGCACTTGGCCGGTTTATTTTTATTTTTAAACCTTATGTTTGAGCATTGGCTGGGAATAACCTGCTGAAACGATTCATTAAAGTTGTTGCTGTTCACTTGTGATAATGGCAGACGATCAAGATTTTTTTATTCACTAACTAGTTATCTGTTTTCAGGCAATTAATAAAAACAACAATATAAAACTTAACCTAAAGGTAAAAAATTTGGCCTAAGTCGCCGTCAATAGGCAAGGTGCCCAGAAGGCTGGCCGTATTTCCTCGCTGTATAGCGATACTAACACGCTGTGCGAAATAGTGGCCAGCCCTCTGGTCACCCGATGCCTCTATTAGGCGCGTCGCCAAATCCTTGTATAGCCGACGTGCACTTGGCCCCCATGGCCCCAAGGTTTCAACGCCAAACGCCGCAAACATGTAGCTATTTCCTAGGATGGCATATTTGCGGCGCTTGAGGCTTTCGGCCGAGGATGCCGCAGCGCCAGCGGTGGCACTGGTGCTTGGAACATGGGACGGTGCCAGGGTATGAATGTCAATTATCAGAAAATGGTCATCTCGTTAGATCACCATATGATGTAGTATTACGAGTTATATACAGTGTATTCGCAAGTTGTTAACTAATCGTGTCATTATGACGAATGGACATTATGTATTTCATCTGTCGCATATACTTGTATTACATGAAAGATTCTAAATTATACCCACAAAGTCCTCTTTCGTATATTTATTTACCTATCTCATAATTGCATTGCATATCCAGATCCTGAAGAACCGTTGCTACAGAATTACAAGTCGAGTTAGCACTTCGTGTTTATAATGGCGTCGTGTTTTAGACAACATAAAATTACCATTACCCCTAGTTCCCTGACCTGTTGGAATTCTCATTAATCGTAGCCAAAGAAACAAAAGGAACGGACTCAGATAGAGCCTCCAAGATAACGAGAAGTACCCGATGTTAAATTACTGGCCACTAGAGTTATAAATATTCAAAAAGCTCCGAGTCGGCTTGAGAAAAAAAATTGACGTCTCAATTATCGAGCGCCGAGGGACGGTGACAATGGAGAGAGATACAGTAGGCGCTCGTCAGTCATGCCTTTACGGGAATCACGAGGCACATACTAATGACATTGGTGTTATGTTATACGAGCGTAAGTAGTTACGTTTCAAATAAATAACCAGGTAAGTTGAGTTCATTAGTCTGAATCAAACGGTTAAACAGTACCTAGAATCAATAAGAATTTACTACTTCATTAACTCTACATTTAGTAGAGCTGGCGGCGTTGTAATGTGCGTTTTGTAAACACTGATTTTCTTGGACTAGGTTCCACAACATTTTTACTTAAATCTGGTCTATAAAAAAATACTTTGCACGTATAACCTCGGTCTTTTTTGAAGTCGGTTAAAAAATAGGTGTCTATAGGTATCACTTGAAATATTTGATGTCGATATATTTTTTTAAACGTTTTCTGGCTTTGTAATACATATTTAGTTGTGCCGGTTAGGATTAACCGAATAAAATATGAATTACTAACTATGCCTATAACGTAACTAATAAGTGATAGACTGAATAGTAATATATATAAAGTATTCCAACACAGTAGAAAACGCCATACTGTTCTTAAAACTTGTCTCCACTGTGGCAGGGGGCAGAGGACTTAATTTATATTATTCTCACGTTTTTTATTTCCTGTTAGCATCTCGTTGTGGTCGAGACGAAATGCTTGGCGTCGGTGCCTACTCAACTGTGATTTGGAAGCTAAATTATTAAGTCACTTATTAAAAACACATTTCCAACTCTACATTTTTCTTTTTTATTTGACGCCGTGATCCATTTTATAGCTGTCTCACAGTCCCAGATGGTTTTTGTAGTCAAATATTTTATCCGAAATATAACAGAGAGTACTTATCTACCTATAAGGGCTAAGATGATGTCCGTTTCCGCAACCTAAAGTGTAAATATTCCAAATTTCATGTCAGTCGTTTTAAGGGTGAAAATTGTGAAAAGTATAGAAACAGAGAGGCATACAGTCACTAGCTAGACACTTTCGCATTGATACAGCTAGGTAGGTAAAAGATTGATTGTGGATTTAATATCGTTAAATAGGTACATGTTAAGGCTTTACTGTCTGCTGTTGTAGGTACAAGGTCATACATATATCTAACTTTTTAAAGGATTACTTGTTTTTTTCACAATATCATCGTACAAATGCGGTCTGTTAACGCCGTCATTTCCAAGGAACTGATTGAAGATTAAATTCGACGAATAAGTTTTTTAGGTATGACAGCTCACTCCATCTCCATACCATACTGCCTTAGTTTTATTTCCTAATAAACATACCTATTAACAATTTCAAAGACGAATTCAACAAACTACCTAGTTACCTAAATGAAAACAAATACAAAAGTAATTCCAGATGTAACTCAATTAAGACCTGAAGATTTTAGTTTTTATTAAAGCAGGAATTAGTGTGTGAATTATAGCCGAATGTAAAATTGGCTGCACGGTCAAGTTCCATAGCATGGTATTAAAAAATATAAAAAACTTTACAAGGTGCCGGTTATGGGCGGGAATGGTAGTGTGACATTACAACATTTTAATTTAATATCGCTTCTCGGAACTGATTTTTATCATCTCATGCATATTATATTAGTTCTTAAATCGAATGAGCAGTAAATTGTAATCTCCTTTATATAAATCATAAGGTTTTTGTGAATTTACGAGAGATATTTTTGTGTCTGCCGATGTCGTAAAAATTTATTCGCGTCGGGGTTTACGGTGTTGCTTCGTGAAAGAAACAAATGGCGTTACCTGCTCCTTTTTGTGTTGCTCGGGTAGGCTCTGACAGGATAACGAATAACCTATAGTTCGAGTCGATTGTTATGCTGTACTTGCCTCTAAGAAATAATGAAGACAATAAAATTTGACAAGTTCTGTCGATATATTATCAAAGATACCAGAATTAGGGCTTAACTTAGCAGTCTCATCTCAGCAGTCTGTGAGTATTTGAAACAATGTTCATTAGGTCTGTGAGTACCTATTTAAAACAATGTTCGGGCTGTATTTTTTTCTGTCGCTAGCTCTTACATGTTCTTATACACCGTAGTAAGCGTGCCCAAATAATGTTCTTCACGTGCCTTAGACTCAACTGGACACTACTAAAGCACAAATAAAATTAGACTTAGACTACTATATCACAGATAAAATGATGTCACTGTGATATTTATGTGGCCTATGACTGGGTAGGACCACGCTCCACAGTTGTGTACGGGGATCGCTGGAATGGAATGGAATTAATATAGGAGCTAAACCGTTCTTTTTGTATAGCCTGACCGCTTGCACATGCACATCCAACCTCTGCATTCCCTATAGTATCCGCGGAATTAAGTGGGTAGCATGATTCTAATATTTTATGACCCTGCTCGCCACTTAATTCTGCGGATACTATAGTAGTGGCGGTTACTTATTACGCTAGTAAGCTCATCATTTTTAGCGGAATAGCAAAATAATATTGTTCTAGTAACTCATCAGTTACTTATTCACAATGTGCCCTAGATTCACAGTGATGTTAGTCCTAGAATTCAATTCCAGAAGCATGCTCACACTAGTACCCTTTTATACCTTCATCTACAAACTGAACTGAATAAAATGAAAGTTTACTCTAGGTTTCCTATGGAAATATTTGACGTCACGTCCTTAGGATATGAAGTGATTACGTTCGCGTCGTCCTTTATTTACCTTCCTAGCGTCTTCCCTGATAATTCAGGATACAAAGAACGTTAAGCCTAAGTATGCGATTCACATTCCTCGAGCTACCTTACCACTACTATAACTTGACGTCTATATTCGTATGAACTATGAGTAATTAGAGGTCAGAATTACACTGGTTCTCCTCAGATGGGGTAAACGTTGTGAATACGAGCCAAGTTTGAGTGATATATTTGCTTTTCCGCCTCATCGCGCTCAGAACAAGATAATCCCAGCCCGTGGCATAGATACCTGCTCAAATTATGTGACTGTTTGACTCTAACTGCGTCAATATTTGCTCAGTGCCTACCGTGTGTAAACTGACACTTTTACCAACTTGCTTTTGCAGTTCTTAAAGTAGGGAATCGAGGATGCTGTTGCAATTAAGGTCGGGTTTAGGACTTTTTGGGTGTAGGAGTTAAATTGGTCGACTTGCACGTGTCTACGGCTCCCGTTTTTGGCTGGTTTCCTTTGTTTTTGTTGAGTTCTTAATCTTTGTGATTACTATTCTGAACTTTAAAATTTAACTCAGTTCTCTATTTAAATAACATGTGATGCTGATAACAAACCAACTTCCCGTAATAATAAAAAAAAGAAGTAAACTAGGAATTAAATTCGATATGTTACTTACATACGTATCAATAAATATGAGTTTTTATTCGTTTTATTCGAGCTACAATAATATTGCGTTGGCTTTAGTATCGTGCCTTAGTAGCGTCTGTAGACGTTTTGATGTTGGGTTTGCAGCCGTTGTCAACCTTTTCTTTAAGCACATATCTGACGGTAAAAAAATTAGCTTCTTGTTGAGTACCTACCAATTATACCATATTAAGTAATGTTCAATTTAATTTATTTATTGCTAGAAACAATATTTACACGTCAATATTTCAATAATATACATTTAGATATTAAATTATATTTTTTTACGGTTCCGTACTCAAAGAGTAAAACGGGACCCTATTACTAAGACTCCGCTGTCCGTCCGTCCGTCTGTCTGTCACCAGGCTGTATCTCACTGATACCGTGATAGTTCCAGCTGAAATTCTCACAGATGATGTATTTCTGTTGCCGCTATAACAACAAATACTAAAAACACAGAATAAAAGATTTTTTTTATAGATAATGGTACGGAACCCTTCGTGTGCGAGTCCAACTCGCACTTGGCCGGTTTTTTTTATATTTAGATGTCAGTTTACATATAATTTCCAATCTAATTGTCATCATGCGAGAAGAATTCGCTCAAAGAGCGAATAAAAAAATAATGATGCAATCATGCAATAACTAAAAAGTTCTAGTGTGTCGTAGGTATTTAAGCAGTGTCTTTGGCCGGTACGATTCCTTTGTTCAGAGATTACGCAACAACATTTAAATGCACCTATTTATTCTAGACTAATCAACTACCTATAGGTACGAAATTTAATTTTTTTTAAATTCTCTTAAATAATTAACTTGTAATCTAATTACTTAACAAGTAAAATTTTCCACGATTACCTAGTCCAAAAAAATTGTCTTTTAACGTCGGTTGTTTCAAATTGTCGGTAATCGTAAGTTACCAACGTCCGTTAAAATTTTCTAGTATTGGAAGTTTGACAATTCTCTAAGTGATGCCATTCTTAACGCTACTGTTCCACCAAAGGTGGATGATGCAACCCGCACGTAGTCTCATACCGAGTGATTAATCCAATTTGCTTAAATCAAACATGGATAAAATATTTAAAACTTGACTTTTTTTTAACTCCAAAACTGTTGCCGATCCCTGCCCACGATCCTCTCACATCCAGCTGCGATATCTTCATTTGGCGGCCGGCAGGTGTCACGTGGCTCCGACTCTTGCGTCCCTCTCTAACCCCCACCAACCTCTGTCCCCGTCCCGCTCGCTTTTGTGCTCCGCTCTGTAGGAAAGCTTGTAAGTTTTTTTTTATCTTATTGGTGAAGGTTTTATTTATTTCTCTCGTATTCGTGTGTACAAATAAATATGTTTGTATATGTAAGTTTTAAACCGTGAGTAGTTGGTGAGTAAGAGTGGGAACTTGCTACAGAATGGCAGTTATGTTTCATACGGTTTCCGTTGACGGTTAATTTTGAAAAACAGTAGAAGAGGCTTTCATAATTCAAGGAACCGGGATGATTTCTTCAGTGTTATATTAAATCTTCTTAATAGATAATTGTACTTTAAAAACAAAGTTTTAACCGACTTCAAATCAGTAGCCAAATTGCTTCAAGTTTGCCTATAAAATTTGAAGAGTTCCCTCGATTTCCCCTGGATCCCATCATCAGAACTGGATTTTGATCCAATCTGGAAGTATATGCTTTCAAACAAAGAAAAAAAATTTCAAATCGGTTCATAAATTATTGAGTTATCGCGTAACATACACACATAAAAAAATACAGACGAATTGAGAACCTCCTCCTTTTTTGAAGTCGGTTATAAATATTAGCTAATGTTTGACATTTCCACGTGGATATACAAAAACATCTCAGGTTTTAGGGTGGACAAAAGTTAGTTTTAGACAGAGAGTAGTTATTTGCAATAAAATATAGGCAATGGTGCAGCATGTATAGGCATGTCTACGCTACAAATGTACATGATGTAATTCGTCGAAAATAGTGTAGGTACCAATCAAACAACTGAAGTTACGATACAAATTCTCGAATTCACCACGTCCATTGTCCCCATACAAAATGTTTTGACAATGTCACACTTCAAAGTGTGCATCCATTTCGAAGCTGTGAATACAGTGTGGGAGCACGGACTCCTGAAAAGCAGGTGTAAGTCCCATCATTGGGGTCACTCGGGCAGGGAACAAATTTTCTACCGTCTGAAATTTGCTCTTCTAATAAACACACTACTCTTCACCAATCTCGCTCTAAAGAGGGAGATGTATTAACTGGGGGATTTGAAAAAAAAATGACAGATTAAGGTTAATTAAAGTGATGTTTAAGTCACGTCTAACCTGTCGGTTTTGTTACTAAACGTAGGCGATTGACATTGACTGTACGGTTTTGTTACTATCCTTAACTGTCCGTTTAAGCGTGCAAAAATAATGAATATCCCCAACTGCTCTCCCCCAGTTAGGGTTGCCATACGTCAGGATTTTTGACCATTTGCCAAGACTTGGCAAGTGTCCGGATTTTTAAAAATGGCCTCATACAATACAAAAAAAAATGTATGTTTTTTTTATGATACGTTTATTACAAATTTTACACAGTTTTAATGAATGAAATGATACAACTCTGTTGCAAGAAATATCAAGACTTTTAGAGTGATGTCAGGATTTTTATCAGGACAATTCAATTTTCCATATGGCAACCCTACCCCTAGTTAGTGCACTGCATTTTAGCCAGGTCTAAAGGCCGCTTAAGGCGTCGTGAGCTCAGAAAACGGATTTTTAAAAAGTCGTAGCTGTTGTTTTGGTTATAATACGGCTGCATTAAATTTATTTAGCAATCTTGAGGCCTTTCTCGAGGGACAACAGCTATTTGAATCCAGAGATTTTGACTTTCGCTCGATAGAAAAAAATCACGAACATAGGTCTAAAATATGCTTAAAAAATTCGTAACAAATTATGTACAACAGTTAAACATATAAAAATTGGTTATAAAAATCAGCAATATCGTGCTTGAGGGAACTTAGCTATTACTTTTTTATTTATTAAAACGCACAAAAAAATCAAATTAAAAAACATGATATCCGCGCTTCCGAACACGCACTTCCATTTCGCTCACGCTTATGCTCAGTGAGAGGGAGATAATACCACGAGCCTACGTCGCTTTAACACTAGCGTGCTCACGCGCACTCATCTATGTACACGAGTGAAATGAGGTCGTCACATTCCTGTTTTTTTCATACGGTGAAATTGAAGGCGAGCTTGCACTTGCACGTAGGTGCCTGCTCGTATGTTTACAATGTTAGCATAAATGGTCCTCTGCGCCAATGTTTTCACGTTTTTCTAACTTGGATGTTAATCCGTCAGTCTCGGCAAACAAAATGTTTAAACAAAGACGTAAATAGATAAGATAATTCTACGCGATGAAGTCCCGTTTAGTAAAAATAATGTAAAACAAATTTACAAATATAATCGGGCTGGACAAATCCTTTGACCAAGTTTTTGTTTTTAGGGTTCCGTAGCCAAATGGCAAAAAACGGAACCCTTATAGATTCGTCATGTCCGTCTGTCTGTCTGTCCGTCCGTATGTCACAGCCACTTTTTTCCGAAACTATAAGAGCTATACTGTTGAAACTTGGTAAGTAGATGTATTCTGTGAACCGCATTAAGATTTTCACACAAAAATCGAAAAAAAACATTAAGTTTTAGGAGTCCCCATACTCAGAACTGAAACCCAAAAAATTTTTTTTCATCAAACCCATACGTGTGGGGATGATGTGATGGATAGGTCTTCAAAAATGATATAGAGGTTTCTAACATCATTTTTTTCTAAACTGAATAGTTTGCGCGAGAGACACTTCCAAAGTGGTAAAATGTGTGTCCCCCCCCCCTGTAACTTCTAAAATAAGAGAATGATAAAACTAAAAAAAATATATGATGTACATTACCATGTAAACTTTCACCGAAAATTTGTTTGAACGAGATCTAATAAGTAGTTTTCTTTAATACGTCATAAATCGTAAACCGCAATTTATTTCACGGAACCCTTCATGTGCGAGTCCGACTCGCACTTGGCCGCTTTTTTTTTGTTGGGACACTTGGAACACTCTGTATCACCGAGGCTTGAACCATGGACCTTCGCTATTTATTGTTAAATTAAGAGTTAGCTTAGTTCGCAAATTCAACCGAGTAGGTACTACAGCCCACGTAAAAGATATACGCTCAATTGGACACCTCATTAAAAAAATCATAATATGCAAATATGCATACGCTAAGTTTGCGTCGCTAACTAAACATGTTTTTTTAAAACATTTGAAAAACGGTACTATTATATTTGCGCTTCCGCTTAGTTTTAATTGTTTATCAAAATACCATCTTACTTACACTATCGGGCGTCTGGGTCTTACTTAGAAGAGAAACGGTTATTTATGTCTTTGATGTGTATGATTTTAATTTGTATATGTAATTGCTTTTCAATTAGTATTTATCTCTTTGCCTGAGATACAGGATAATCCTAGTTCAGGCGCATTTAATAAATTTCCCTAACATGTAACAGTTTTAAGCACAATGTAACATTAGCAATAAGGTTTTTTCAATAAATTATTCTTATTCTTAAACCCAGCGCATCGCCTATTAAGTTCTAAAACTTCTAACCCCCTTATTCATAATACCTACTTAAAATGCCTCAAATAAAATGTGTTTTGTCCCTTTCATACGAACATAAATATCAAAGTGACAGATAAAGTCAAACGAATTTTAACGGCATTTTAGCTAAAATAGGCTTGGTGAACGTTTATGAATACGGCCATAAATCTTCATCAAATCGGCAAACCGGTACAAATGGAAGTTCTATTAAAATCTCGCCACTAACTTGTATATTTTAGTAACCTAGAAAATAAATACAGTTCCTCAACATAAAATGCCACGTGGAAAAGCTAGCGTAATGAATCGAAAGACATCGAAACTCTTCACGCTCATTAAAAATAACCGTATAAGCATTTCTAAACACCTGTCTTCAAGCTTGAAAAGTAAAGAGGTTTTACAATATTGAACCTTACAGCTCAGACATAAGTTTTATAATGTTATTGACATTAGACTTGGAACTCGCCCGGTCATGACATTACATGCTTTAATAAGCAATCGTGATTAACTTCAATTCCAGTCAAATATTACTTCATTCATTACACATTACACATAAAAATATAAAGATAATATCTTCCAAGAGGCAGCTGGGCCGAATTTTCTTTTACTGACAACTTTTGACGGTTTTAGGGTTCCGGACCAAAAAGGTAAAAACGGAACCCTTATGGCGCAACTCCGTCCGTCTGTCTGTCTGTCACAAACTTAAATATCTCAGGAACTACTAAATGCTATCAATTTGAAATTTGGAATAAGTAGTTTTAAACAAAGCTAATCCACGTGTGTGGAAAATGAAAAATTTAAACATATATTTTTAATTTCTATAAAAAAGGACGGATGAGAAGGGGAGCAAAAATTAAAAGTCTAGTTAGTAGGCCAAGTGGGGTATCAAGGTATCATATTAAAGGGCTTGAATTGCAAATTCTAAAACAGTTTTGCATTTATTTCTAAAATAGTAACTTTGATTTACAAAGGAAAATGTAGAAAAAATACCCCCCCCCCCCCCCCCCTTATCTCCAAAGTTTACCAAGCAAAAAAATTTAAAATAAAATATATAATTAATATTAACGTAAACATTACCGGAAAAGTATAACGAGACCCTGTTGAGATGTACAGAAGCCTTAACAAGGATGGACCTTGTTAAGGCTATTTGTATTTGTATTTGTATTTATTTATTTCACCATAAAGTAATATGTGCATTACATGGTATGTCAGTAACAATTTGTAAAAATAAAAGAAATAAATTACAATAAAATCAAAATGATACTTATAGCTAATAACATACAGTTCAAAATGTTTGTAAGCTAATATTGCTTGTTAAAAATTCTGATACGGAGTAAAAGGCATGTTTCCTGAAATAGTGTGATATTTTCTTCTTAAAACTATGAATTGGCAATGATGTTACTTCAAAAGGTAATTTGTTGTACATTTTTATCTTTAGAAAAGCACCCTGTTTTTGACATTTTGTAAGCCGCAACTGTGGTAGTACCAATTTGTGTTTAGATCGGCTTCTGTACAAAAACAATTTTCATTGTCCTTGAGTGCAGATCGTTCAAGCCAGGAAGACGCTCCCCACCCCCACCTACATCCAAACTAATATTATAAATGCGAAAGTGCGTCTGTCTGTCTGTCACCTCTTCGCGCTTAAACCGCTGAAGCGATTTGGATGAAATTTGGTATATGTAGTGATAGTTTGAGTCCCGGGGAAGAAAGGATAATAGGACAGTTTTTATCCCGGAAATCATCCTCTACGGGGGTGAAATGGGGGGTGAAAGATTGTATGGAGGTACGATGTAAACGAGTTCCACGCGGACGGAGTCATGGGCAGTAGATAATAATTAATAAAAGAATAAGAAGAGTGAAGTGCTTCCTCGATGTGAAGATTTGGTGATTTAACGGCCTCCGTAGCCCAGTGGGTAGTGACTCTGCCTACGAAGCTGGAGGTCCCGGGTTCGAATCCCGGTCAGGGCATTTATTTGTGTGTTTATCACGAATATTTCCTGAGTTATGGATGTTATATATGTATATAAGTATCTATATGTATTTATCTATTATATATATCGTCGCCTAGTACCCACAACACAAGCCTTATTGAGCTTACCGTGGGCCTAGGTTGATTTGTGTATGATTGTCCCGTAATATTTATTATTATTATGTATGTCTTTCCCGCTCACGGGACATTGATGTCCCGGACCTTTGGGAGGCGTGCGTGGGGCTAGGTACCTACAAAGTACCAACTGAGCCAACACGTAGAGGCCCTTTTGACAATTTAATGAAATGCAAGGAGTACACCGAGCGGATGCTGTCCCTGCCCGTGTCATGGGACGCACACA
Source organism: Epinotia brunnichana (assembly GCA_963854355.1). Classification (NCBI taxonomy): domain Eukaryota; kingdom Metazoa; phylum Arthropoda; class Insecta; order Lepidoptera; family Tortricidae; genus Epinotia; species Epinotia brunnichana. The sequence continues at coordinate 18,039,334 of OY977950.1, forward strand.
GAGACAGCACCCGCTGGGGTGTATAGGGAATATTGCTGTTGATGGAATCTAAAGAAAATTTGGTTATTGGGTGAAAATGATGGACTAGTGGCTGGGCTATTGGGTGAAACATCGGACGCCTGCCTAATAAACTGTCTCATTTTTTATCTCTGGCAGACGGTGACTCGCCAACTGCTAGATGGGCCCCTATTAATAGCGACATTAAAAAATGGCCTAAGGGCAACACCAGTCAGAGAGGCTGGGGGGGTAGAGAGGTGGCACTGGACTTTAAACATATAGCCAACTCGCCACTTAGGTGTCCACATCTACCCTCGAGCAACAGCTCTTGCGACTCCACTCTGGACAGCCAGTTAAGGCAAGCCAGAGGTGGGGGGCCTGTCCAACCAACCACCCGATCGGCTCAGCCTGACCACAGGACACCCCCAGGGGCACTCAGGTACGTAGGGTCGCTACTCCCTAACAGCCCGCCACAAGCTGCCTTACGTTGACTGATTGCACCAGAAATCTGGTGGGCGATGGGGCCGTCACATCCCTCCATCCATTATTATTATATCGAATTGACAATTACCAAATACCAAGACGTTTATGAAATTGTGTTTTATGAAACGATAAACAAACTTTTTTTTTACTAATATTCCACGGTGTGGAATATTAGTATTTATTGGTCAAAATTAGTAGTCTTATTGTTTCTATCCAGTCATGCTCCAAGCGTTATTCCCGGTTGTGCCCCTAAAGGAGTCCGGGGTCCGCTTTGACACCTAATCCCAAGATTTGGCATAGGCGCTAGTTTTACGAAAGCGACTGCCATCTGACCTTCCAACCCAGAGGGAAAACTAGACCTTATTGAGATTAGACCGGTTTCCTCACGATGTTTTCCTTCACCGAAAAGCTAACGGTAAATATTCCGTACATAAGTTCCGAAAAACTCATTGGTATTGTTTCTATCCAGTGATATTTAATAATATATACCCCACATGAATGTTTTGCACTTACCTCGTTCTATGGATACAAAAGACATCAACGCGTAATATGCTCTACTCTAGTTAATAAAGTTTTTCGTGATAAAGTCGTTCGTGAAAAAGTTTTCATGAAAAAGCTTTTCGTGGTTTAGTACTGTCACGGTTATCCCAGCTGCATGCAAGTTTAACCAAGATAAAATTAAATAATAATAAAATTAGTGGCAAAAATACATCATCAATTTCATTCGACCTATCAAAAAAACCGGTCAAGTACGAGTCTGACTCACGCACCGAGGGTTCCGTACAAACTTTCATACACCCGTACCATTCATTCTTGAACAATCTTAAACAGCTCATCGTAGAACTTTTTGTGTTGGTACTAACAACTTACAACCTAGTATGTTTGTTTATCAGCGATATTTTTTTATAACGCGTACTGATTTCGGTTATTTATATTTTAATAGAACGAAGGGACTTTAAAGAAAATCTCATAGGAATTTGAAGACTTATGTCACTTATAACTTATAAAATCACATACAAAAGTAAGTAAATTACAAACTTGATTAAGAAATGATTGTTGATAAAAAAATACGCTAGATAGAGGTATCGTTTTATTTTTGTTGTATTATTTATGTTACTCTTAATCATATGTAATTATTTCAGAATTTTCGCTTGGTAAACTTCGGAGATAAGGGGGAGAATGGTATTTTTTTCTACGTTTTCCTTAATAAATAAAAAATTAACCACTGTAGAAAAAAAAACGGTCTTAGAAGTTGCAACTCAAGCCCTTTAATATGATACCCCATTTGATCTATTTACTAGGCATTGAAGTTTTAACCCCTCTCATATTCGTCATTTAAACAGAAAATAAAAATGTATACAGAATTTTTTCTATTTCCATACACGTGTCTTGACCTTTTTAACAGTTTTTCCAAATTTCAAATTGATAGCTTAAGTAGTTCCTGAGATATTTAACGTTGTGACAGACGGACAGAGTCGCACCGCACCATAAGAGTTCCTTTTTTACCTTTTTGGTACGGAACCCTAAAAAGTTACTTAGACCCAATAAATTACGACAAAACGAATGGATTTACACTTGGACAGACACTTTTACAAATTGTTAACCTTACATCGTTGACATAACGTTGAAAATTGAATGTAGGCTCGTATACTAGATTATACAATTGTAATTTTATTATCACAAAGAACTACCGACAACTCAAACCGCCTCCAGTGCACTAATTATAGAAAAACATTCACGAATTCATTTACCATCGTTAAAGTTAATACTCAGATGTCCGTCTCTGAGAATAAAGTTCAATTTTGTACTTAAATTATTCTACTGACTGTATAATATAATTTTATTTTTATACATAATATTTTTTTACGATATCGACGCATAAAAGTCCCTTTTAAATGATAGCGTAAGTTTTTTGTGAATACAGCTTAACTATTTAATGGTTGATATACATTGTAGGAGGTAATTATTGACATCGTTGCTGGGCGTTGAACGGGTTGTTTCCATAAAAATAGTATATTCTCAATTTTAAGGTATATTTTATGGGTTCTAATTCGTTTATTAACACAACTTAGGGTGTTATAAATGGGAAAAACAATAAATAAATAAATAAAATACAAAGCACACTCAGAAATTACACTAAACTAAACTAAAATATGCTAAACATAGACAGGTATCGAATAACCCACCCGCATCACTCCTGCCCCGCTATTCTGTAACTTGGTTTAGCCTTACCTCACTGTTCGCCCACAAATATATCTTGACGCTGCGATTTGTAGTAACTAAGCGTAGGTAGAGGTCCGAAAACCACTCAGAATAATTTGATTGAATCAAAGCTGGACACATTCTTCAGCAATTGTCTGGAAGAAGTAATAAACAGGGACTCTTGGAGATCCAGGGAATAGGCCTTTGCCCGCGAAATTTTATCAACGAGGTTTTAGTTCTGCGTCAAATTGAGAACACGTTACGACAATTCACAACTTAAATGATGAATAGGGAAAAGTAGAGGTTTTTGTATCCATGAAGGTTAACATGAACAGGAGCAACAAGTAATTTATAATACTCAATTAACAAACTCGCATACGAAGCGCCTTAATTAATTGAGGTACATACAATAGGGTGCTAAAACTTGAACATTATATTCACAGGCACCTTTTAGTGCAGAAGACGGGTTTTCCATTGTTGTACACCTTGCTGATAATTATATTCCAATGAATATTACTGGTTCATGTGGTTCATAACATCATCATCATCATATCAGCCGAAAGACGTCCACTGCTGGACATAGGCCTCCCCCAAACAGTGCCACAATGGCCGGTCCTGCGCCACCCGCATCCAGCGGACTCCCGCGACATTTACCAGGTCATCAGTCCACCTTGTGTGTGTGTCGTGTTGTGTGTTCATAACATGTCTTGACTTAACTCACCGCTTGTTCCTAAGTATATTTTGAACCCGAGTATTAAAACAACTGCACGACAGACTTAAACTGGTTCACCTGCACGGAGTTTTGGGTAAGCGTTGTGAATTCCAATCCGAGATACCGCAATCATAGAGATACAGATGTCATATGTAGACGATTTTAGACTTAATTTTAGGCCAGCCGCATAAAAGCTGATTTTAGCCACCAAATTTCACCTGCAGCTGCTCCATATAAAATGTATTCGGGTCATTGTCAGATTTAGGTTCGCGTCTCTTCGGTGGACATTGCCATGGTTAAGAAGGGCTATAAAGCCTAATTTTTGGTTGAACTCTGAATCCGCATAAACGGCGTTGCCCCTTCTATAATTCCATGTGATAAAAAAATATTATATTATATATATATATATATATATAAGCCCTTAACTATTGACCACCGGAAAGATTATTTTTGTTTTTGTGACTGACAATGACCCATTCGGCACAGACAGGCGGCTGAAATCGGCGTCGAAATTCAGCCTGTATATGGCGAGCCTTACAGGAATAAAGTTTTACGTTTCAAGCAAATAAAGCTTACAGGTCAAGCATGTATTCATTTGTTCGCTAATTTTGTAGTATAGAATACAGCTGCAGGAACAGTCCAGCAGCTTTATTGCTGAAGTGAGGTGAAGCGTCCTGTATACAGCACAGGCTCTATACAGGACGCTTCACCTCACTTTAGGCAAACTAGTCTAGGCCTCCGATTACGCTTTGTTATTACGAATCGGTGTCAAGATATTCTTAAAATAAGGGTGAGGTCGCTACTCACAAGTTCACAACTTGTTTCACAGTTACCTGACCGGACAATGTCTTAAAAATATGGGCCACAACTCTACTCATTGAGACGTCACAGCATGTCAGATGTTTATGACTGCTTTGTTTTCCGAGTTACTGCTTATTACAAGTGACTGACTAGAGGTTTAAGTCCATCCATAATTATTATGTAAATGCGTTAGTAATTTTATTGTTGTCTGTTGGTCTGTCATTTTGATATTTATACTAGCTTCTGCCCGTGACTCCGTCCGCGTGGAACTCTTTTATATTGCTTGATACAAATTTACACCCCCATTTACCCTTCCCTTAGGGCATGATTTCCGGGACTCAAACTATCATCATAATTTCATCTAAACAGGTTCAGCGGTGTAAACGTGAAGAGGTAACATACTGACAGACCAATAGACAGACACACTTTCGCATTTATAATATTAGTATGGATATGAAATTATTTTTAGGATATAGTTTGAATCTCGGAGAAGGACAAAGGGAAAAGTAATAATAATAACAATATTCTTTATTGCACCACAAATAACATAACAGATAAGTAATAGTGGTGGCAGTTTATATGCGAATACTAATACCTAACAAGTACCACGCGGATGAAGTCCGCATGCAAGAGCAAGTATTTTAATAACTATTACATACTCGTAATACCACGATCTTGGGTTACAATACAATGCCATTTGATAATTCCAGTATTTCGCGGTCGTTCCGACACGATACCTTAGCGTGCGAAACACATTGAAATCAAATTAGAATGTGTGTGGTAGTATTGGTCCAGGCAATGAACTGACAACTTGTATGGAAAAAATGTCAAATTTGGAAATAATTTATAATAGCAGAGTTTTTCTTTGTATTGGATATATTATCAATTAAATAGTTACCTAGCAACAAAATCCAACAAAATTTCAGACATAAAAAAAATGATAACTTAACTAGCTTCAGAAAACTCAGTAAAATATTAATAAATGGTTTTATCTTTATTTTGGTTCATTTACATTTGCTCTATAATATTCAATATAAACAATTAAAAAAAAACAATTCATCCTTTATTTAAATCTATATAAATACTTCCAGATGGAAAGTTTGTTGGATTCTTGAAAGAAGCATTTTAGAATAATGTTTTAAAATGAAATAAAGAAAAAAACCGCTATTATAAATTAATGTTTTTCAAAACCGTATTTTGCCTGGAGTATATAGCAAAGTAATAACCCGCAAGTTTGTGTACCGCAATGTGAAGTGTTTGTGATAGAGATATCCACTTAGTGCGTAATAAGTAGTTAGTTTAGCTTAGATGTATAAGGATGAATCGCTCGCTGTAAAGCTATTGATTGGCTTACACAATTTTAAAATATACATACACAGAAATATACAAATAACCTTTCCAAAATTCAATAATTTTAAATAAATCGTTGGTATAAACATTTAAACATTTTAATCATTCCAACATTCATTTCCTCAGAAAATTGAGTTGAAATCTCAACGTTGAACGCAACCCTAAAGTCAACGACCTTTAATTTTGTACCTTGTTCCAGTTTCTGTTGACATGGATACATTTCTAGGGACTCATATCATCTGTCTCACGGACAATTTGTCACAACACCTACAAAAAGCTTTCTCTTTTTTAAAACCCTATATTTTTTATCGATACACGTTTTTTATTGCTTCGATCCGACGTGTTCGATAAATATTTTTTAACCTTTACATTTCTTTGGAGCCGACGTTACCCTTCAATTTTAAGCGAACAATATAAAATGTTTAAAAAAATGAAGTTATTGTATTGTACTTAAATAGTTAAGTATGTGACGTTGTTTTAGGCAGGTAAGTAACATTTCATTCCAAAACATAGCCATATTTAATTGATTATAGCACCAGGTACTTATTTTTATAAATGTAGGTACCTAGTGTTCACTTACACACTCTCAGCATAATTTTTCAACTGTATGTGTTAATCTGAAAAGCTTTAATAAATGTTAGCTTACTTTCCTCTTCTTTTGTTATCAGAAAACAAGGCCATCGCACGTGAATCAGAACAAAAATCTAAATAGATTTTTATGTTTTTATATTTTTAATCTACCCACATATATTCTATACTAGTATTATAAAGAGGAAGTGTCTGTGAGAGTTGTATGTAATGGGTAATCTCCGGAACCGCTTATCCGATTTCAAAAAATATTTTTTGTACTCGACGATTAAAATTTTTCGGAACTTATGTACGGAATATTTACCGTTAGCTTTTCGGTGAAGGAAAACGTAAGGAAACCGGTCTAATCCCAGTAAGGTCTAGTTTTCCCTCTAGGTTGGAAGGTAAGATGGCAGTCGCTTTCGTAAAACTAGTGCCTATGCCAAATCTTGGGATTAGGTGTCAAAGCGGACCCCGGACTCCTTTAGGGGCACAACCGGGAATAACGCTAGGAGGATGATGACTCGACGATTAAAATATTATGTGTATTAAGATTTCATAGAGAATACTGCAACGTCACTCTTTTCATCGTTGAATAGTCTGTTACTTCCGAAACAACCGAAATAACTGTTTCGATACGCTCTAGACAACCGAAAATTTTTTTAAATTAGAACTAAAATAAATTCGACCAATCACGTGGCTGCTTTACCGAACTGTAATGAATTGGACCAATAGAATCGCTTTGATTATTGAGTTTACTTACTCGTTGATGTCTTTTAAGATATCAACGAGCGTACGAGCGATAGGCTGCACTTCGTTTCAACAGTATCGAGTTTGTTTAATTAGTTCAGTTGACTCGTAGAAAATTAATTTTAATGAACTCGTACAAAAAGTATTGTTTACAATAGTGTTATAATCAAGCTTTTTAATCTCGTACCTTACTTAGGCCACTCAGCAAGCTTCGTGGCCTAAACACGGTACTCGACTAAAAAGCTCTCTATTATAACACGATTGTGAAAAATACTATTATCTACGTACATATCATTAGTGCTCTAAAATGCGTTCAGAAACCGTAGGAAATGACCAGCATTTTTACTATGACAAATTTCTTGTCTGTGGTAGCAGGTAAAATCTGTACTTTAATGTTACTACAGTACAGATTTTTGTATCGTTATGAGTTTAAATTTGGAACAGCTGTCAAAACTCCAGTGGGTCTCTATTCTAGTATATTATAGATATTACAACAGGCATCGATACAAAACGTGAATTCATTATGTTTTTTAAACATAAATCTCACGACATTTGATCTCGACTCGAGTGACATGATAATAGGGACTTCATTCGTTTACTCTACGATTAAAAAAAAAACATTCGTTTTGATGGAGGATCGAATTGCCGCCATTAGGTAGTTAGTGTTGTAAATTGTTTGTACGTTTTTTGTTGTTACGAAAACGAAAGTAGAATTGTGAAAAGTTGTTTGTAATTTACATTGGCAAATACAGTGGTCTCGGCGCCGAGTATAATTTTGTTCCATTCGGCGTCGAAACCCTAGGTCCGTGGGGCCCTGGCGCTCTGATCCTCTTTAAGGACATGTCGAAGAGGCTCAGAGACGCCACGGGTGACCAAAGAGCTGGCAGTTTCCTCGCTCAACGCATCGGCCTGGCGATCCAGCGAGGAAATGCTGCCAGCGTCTTCGGTACCATGCCGCAGGGGCCATTTTTAGATACATTTTAGTTTTATTTAAATGTATTTTAGTTTTAGTTTAGTTTAATTTGAGATCTAAATTAATATTTTATGTGTAAATATGGTTAAAATAATAAATCATTACCTGATTTTCATTTAAATATGGAGATTGGATATTGAAATTTACATTTTAGTTTAAAACCGGATATCGTAAATGATGCCAAGATTGCAACAAAGATATTTTACAGGTAGTAGCAATGCAGGTCATTTTCCTACGGCTTCTGAACCCATCTTAGAGTACTTATGATATGTGTTTAGATAAAGTAGTGTATGCAACTGTACATAATTAGGCCTTAAAACACTCGTGTGATCCTATTATGAAACTCGCTGACGCTCGTTTCATAAAACCGCACTCGTATTTTAACGCCTCTCATTATTTATCAGTTGCATAAACTACTATTATATGCGTGTAGAATAGACTTTTTGAATGGTTATAGGCTATATTTCATACCGCGGGATTGTCTGCGTTCTTTGCAATACACGGGCGAAGCCGCGCGGGCAGCTTATAAGTAATATACTTAGTTGATGGATGTACGTACCATTTTTATTGAAAACAGGAATTCTGTATGCTTTTACACCCAAAAGGAAGATTCTTCATTAATGTGCAACAACACAATCTAAATCTATACAACACTATAAAAACATAACGTCAGTGTGTTAGTAATTGTATGACTATTATTTTAATATTTATTTGGCAGACCTACTGCACGTTATTAAACACTTTTTATCAACTTAATACTCGTATCAACTTTCCATCCGTTTCAGCACTTTCTGTGTCAAAAGCTATAATAAGAAACCATTTATTTCAGGCATTTAAAGCACATAGTTACAAATACCTTAAAGGTTAACATACAATTTACATACAATTATATAATTTACTTTTCAAAACAAAGTTTTAACCGACTTCAAATCAGTAGCCAAATTGCTTTAAGTTTGCCTATAAAAATTGAAGAGTTCCCTCGATTTCTCCAGGATGCCATCATCAGAACTGGATTTTGGTGACAACAGGACCAATCTATCAGTATATGCATCCAAACAAAGAAAAAAATCAAATCGGTTCATAAATTACCGAGTTATCGCGTAACAAACACACATAAAAAAAACATACAGACGAATTGAGAACCTCCTCCTTTTTTGAAGTCGGTTAAAAATTAAAAACGAATTAGTATTGAGGCGGCAGGCTATTATCGACTATAGGTACCATATTTTTTCTAGCTTGATTAGAATGATATACTACTCAAAAGAAAATAAGGGCCACTTACATGTTTCTGTTTTTGAGTAAATTTTTAGATGTAAACTAATTAATAAGTGACTAATTAATGATGTCCGGCCTCCTTCAGTATCCAACCTCTTTAATGCTGGTGTTTAAGTCTTACAGCTGGCCAGAAATTGAAGCAAATAAAAAAAACGAGTTTCAGGTCCAATTCCTTTCAGATGGAATCACAATTTTATTCTGTTAAAAAACTATTTCTGTCCATCTTTTGCTTCTTTTAACATCTTTTGTTAATAATGCCACGTCAACGAAGGCATATGGATACCATTACTGCCACCAGAGCCGTTACATTGATTGCTGAAGGTCATTCACAGCGGTCTGTAGCTTTTTCGATGGATTTCTCTCGCCGAGCCATCCAAAATGTGTGGGATCGGTTCCAAGAGACTGGCAGTGTTGCAAGAAGGCCTGGATCGGGCAGGGTGCGAGCGACTACGGCACAAGAGGATCGCTACATCCGATTGAGTGCCCGTCGAGAGCGCTCTGTGATGGCACGTAAGTTACAAAATTGCCTACGGTTGACAACGGGGACTCGTGTTAGTGACCAAACTGGAGCAAACACCTAGACAGCAGACTAAACAAAGCAACAGTAGCCTTCTGGCAATGCAGAAGGATGGTGGGGAAAAGATGGGGCCTGGCCCCCCACATCATACTGTGGCTATACAGAATGGTGATAGTACCAATGATAAGCTACGGTGCCATTGTATGGTGGCCCCGCACCCAAACCACGAGTGCAATTACCAAAATTCAGAAAACACAAAGACTAGCATGTGTCGCTGCTACAGGTTGCATGAGAACAACCCCAACAGCAGCACTAGAAGTCATGCTAGGGCTACTACCTCTACAAATGCACATACAAAAAGAGGCGGCTGCGACGGCAATACGCCTAAAAAGCCTCAACCTATGGACGAAACTAGACATACCCCACACAAAGATCCACAACAAACTGATCACAAGCCTACCTATGATGGAAGCTTCAATCGACAAAATACCAAAAACTGCAGTCTTTGGGAAAGACTACGAAATATTACTGACGGAAGACTCCAAAGAGGGGTTAAACCAAACAGACCTCAGAATATTTACAGATGGTTCAAAAACAAATACGGGAACAGGATGTGGTGTGTTCTCAGAGGATTTAAACATACACATATCCAAACCACTGGGTGTACAAAACTCGGTATTCCAGGCTGAATGCGTAGGGATACTTGAAGCCTGCAGTGCCATAAAGAGACGACAAGTCGAAAATACAAACATACGGATACTCTCAGACAGTAAATCGGTACTACAAGCACTGAGCAGTGATAACATCACATCTAGCTTGGTATACGAATGTCACCTAAACCTCACAGAGGTGTGCGCAGATAAAAACAAAGTTACTATACAATGGATCAAGGGGCACAGTGGCTCAAGAGGAAACGATGCAGCGGATGAACTGGCCAGGAAAGGCTCAGAAACAACGGCATACGGACCGGAGCCAATCTTGCCCCTGCCACAAAGCTACATATACAATCAACTGGACCAACACACTAAAGACCTACACCAAAGATACTGGGAGGAGATTAGACACATGCAGACAGACCAAAGAGATCCTATCGAAACGCGACTACAAACTCACAACCACACTACTAAGGACACATAGAAACCAACTGCGCAAGATAGTGGGTATAATAACAGGACACAACACCTTGAACAGACACCTCTATAACTTAGGTATCACAGACAGCCCCATGTGCAGAGCGTGCATGGAGGCAGAAGAAACGACTAAACATATACTACTGGACTGCAAGGAGGTAGAAGTATACAGAATAAAGCACCTATTAGGTTCTACAAACACACTACGGGACGCAGTCAGCAACACCAAGGCACTCACCAACTTTTTAGACGAGCTGGGGTGGTTAGAGTAGCGCCACACCACCGTTTCACGCAAAATAGGCACAATGGATGTCGACTTGCGGAAAACGCTCAGTATAACTAACTAACTACTAACTAGTGACCAAACGATACGTAATCGACTGACTGCATGAAGACCAGCAAAGGTCCAGACGCCGAGTAGTACGAATTCCTTTATCTAGGGTTCAACGTAGAAATCGTTTAAGTTTTTGCCGCGAACATTCAGATTGGAGCATGAATCAATGGGGTATGGTGCTCTTCACAGATGAGTGTAAAGTGAAGCTTTGTAGTGATGATCGGCGGATTAGAGTATGGAGACGACAGGGTGAGAGATTTTCCGATGTCTGCATCAAGGAAATTGACCGCTTTGGAGGTCCTAGTGTGATGGTTTGGGCTGGGATTAGCTTACAAGGCAAACCTGAGCTGGTTTTCTTAAATCAAGGCACAGTAACTGCACAACGGTACATCGATGAAGTCATCAGGCCTCATGTGATTCCATTCTCACAGAGAGTGGGGCCAGGGTTCTGGTTAATGCATGACAATGCCCGCCCACACACAGCTCGGGCCACTCAGACTGTACTGGATGACTCCCATATTCGTGTCCTACCATGGCCAGCGTATAGTCCGGATTTAAATCCAATGAGCATATGTGGGACCAATTAAAACGAAGGGTTAGGGAGCATGAGCAAGAGGTTCACAACCAGCAACAGCTTATGGATGCTCTGAAACGTGCGTGGGAAGAGATACCTTATGAAAACATCAGAAACTTAATCGAGAGTATGCATTCAAGGCTCCAGGAGTGTGAAAACAGGAGAGGAGGACACACCCGTTACTAAACCATTAAAAAAAACAGCTTGTGTCAGTTTTTGTTTTGTTTTGCAAAGAGTTTCTGTTTAGTTTTTGCTGTTGACAATGTACTAATTTCATGTTAATTGAAATAAGTGAAACAATTGACTACACGATTAAATGGTTATTAGCATAAGTTAAAACAAAAGCCTTGTTACATGTTATTTTAATATATATACATTACTGTTTACTATATTTTTCACGTAGCAATCAATACTTAGTGGCCCCTATTTTCTTTTGAGTAGTATAGATGTCACTTCATCATGTCACTTTGTAAGGCGGGAAGCGATCATATTTTTTCCAAGCGACAAATATTGCTTGTAAAAATTAAATCACGTCTAATATGCGTATTTTATAAATCAATTAATAAAAGGTACCGTGAAAACACTACGTATTCGTCAGTTTGGTATCTGTCATTCTAATCAAGCTTGAAAAAATATGGTAGGTACACAACCTATACCTGTGTCTTCTGTCGCTATTCTTACTATATCCGTGGTTCTGTTCTGTTGAATACTGTCGGTATTCTTACTACATCTGTGGTTCTACCATGCACGAGACCAGGGCTGTTATTCACTACGCGTTAATGCGGCTCACCCCGCCGGTCACCCGTTACGAAACTAGACTTCTACCTACGCTTAGTTACTACGCATCGCGGTGTTAAGGTATATTTGTGGGTGAGCGTTGAGGTGAGCTTAAAACAAGTTACAGAATCGGGGGGCAGGTGAACCGGCCGCCGGAACTGGTTCCCGCTCGTTAGTGCCGATGAAGTTGTTAAACGCGGCGACTCCCGCCTGCTTTTGTTCGTTTTGTGGCGTTGATGCCGACACGTAGTGGGTTTGAGCACTAGCTTTTTCAGTTAGATATACTTGCATGGGGCTTATTCGTTGGAGATAAAAAAATGTGGGTCGGTGCATTATGATTACAATAAACATTCCTACGTTCGAAAATCACTAAGGCATCAAATTTCTAAGTTCAGAATTATAATTGTACTGTATCAAGGAGCTAAAATAATGATATTCCAAATCTCATTATACTGACATTTACATTAGAAGTAGGGTACGTTTAATCGATCGTAGTAGTATAATTAATAATAATAAAAAAAACGCGCAAAACTTTTGTCATATAATTATAAGTTAATAAGTCGTAGGAATTTAGATTTTCGGAAATATGATCTGTCAATCAAATATTTTAGAAAATCTGTATGCTTTAGATTTAAGAAAGGTTCAGTATGACAGAAACTTTTTCAAAAATGGTTAAAATTTGTATAAAAATATATATTTTATTACGAGAAATGCTAAACTATAGCTACCTACCTATAGACAACAGAGCTAGGATCACGCATACAATTTTTTTTAATAATTACTTAGCATAGCAGTTAAAAACGAAGTCACTGTGAATTACAAATGAAATATATACATTTTAATATATGACAGAAGAATTACATCTATCCATCACCTAACAGTGCCTTAAGCATTCACGATAGGTACACCATTCCCCAATTACTTCCAAAGACGTCCACATCCGGTGCTGATGCAAGAAGCGCATTTAGGTAAGGCAGTGTAGAGCTCTGACGAACGGAGAGTTTTTGCGCGCTACGGTGCGCGCCTCTGGAGCAGCTAGCAGAAGTCGCTTACGCGGGCGAAAATTGAACTTCGGCAGTGAGGGGACTAGCAGACGCACCGCCTGACCCACCAACTCTGGGCAGTCTTAACATCGTCGCAAGAATTTGCAAGCGCTCGTTAGTAACACACAGTTACGCCTCACCTCAAGTGAATTAAATAATACGAAAATGTATAATATCCATATTTTTTATTATAAAGAAACCGTAAGAAGGCTTTTTGGATTTTCTCCAGTAGCAAGGTGTAAGAAGCTTCATGCGGATTTCAAATTATAGATGCTGTCTCAAGTTTGTTTAACTAGGGCGGTGAATATAAGTTGTATAGCCCTAGGACAGTCGAAATCATGCGCATTCCTGATGATCACGAACCTTCTGAAACAGTTCAACATGCTATGTAATGAAATGACACCGGGATTTTGAAATTAGTTCTTTTTTCGTACCGATAGCAAGTTCAGCAGCAAATTGTAAGTAAGATTAAAAGCTTCCTCAGAGTATTACGTTTCAATTGTTTTTTAGAAAAAATATACGAGTATTTGAGTTTATTAGGACGTCATAATTTTTATAATGAATTATTCACCTTCAAGTCCATAAAAAAACATGTATCTACCTTAACTCTCCTGCCGATACCTATACTGTGGGCTAGTTTCAGGCTGAAGTCATATAGCGCCCTGCGTATCCAATACAACAACATTTTCAGGAGGCTGTTTGGGCTTCCCCGATTCTGCAGCGCCTCTGGGATGTTTGCCGATGCTAGCGTAGATACGGAAGAAGACGGCGTCTGTGGTGATGCAGACGAGGGGAAGCTCAAATAGCATCCTGAAAATGATAGCAGAGAGGTGGGACTCGGACATACTCCGCCGATACACCGACCTACACGTCCTAAAAAAATAAAATAAAATTAATTCATGTGGCTATAATTTTACTAATATAGTTATATAAGTGTTTTGTGTTTTTGTTTTGTGTTTTGTAATGCTATGGATCTAAGAAATCTGAAAATAAACCATTTTTTTTTTATTTATACTTGGATTTTGTTCTTCACTGCACCTTTTTCTGGAATAAACATTTAATATTCCTATTCTGATATCTTTACGGTTCTTAACACAACGGATGTCACAAATTTACATATTTTAGGTATAATCGACATTATAGCTTAAGCCGCGTCGAACGTAATAAACCCAAAACGGCCTATTTCAATAGTGATTTTCATCTGACTTATGGTTCAATGCAAGTCTGAATAAAGTTATGTATCATCCCAAATCTCCAGCATCCGGCACACGTGTGTAGGCCTCCACCCACACACGTATCCTATATGAGGACGAGACCCAGCCCTAACTAGTACGATTGTATTTTAATTTCCATCCATGTTAATCATTTCCTTTAAGAACATGCATATGCATTTCGTAATATTGTGTATAAGGTATTGTTCCTTGCCTTGTTGAGGTTTAAAAAACCACTATAAGGCACAGACTACATGCATTTCGTTGCATGCAAGTACTTACAGAGAACTATACAATAAATAAGTCGAAAAAACTCTGCACCCGCGCTATTCGATCCGCTCCGAGGAAAAACTCGGGTTTAAGATTTCTACCCACGATTTCATACCCCTGTTCGTGTGCTGAGCTCTAGACTCGCGAATTCCTTACCGCGGTAAATTCCATCGATATCTTTCCGTACAGCCCCCAGGCATAGAGCCTTACCTAAATTTTCTCACAAATTGTTGAAAATCGTGACATGCGAGTAGGAACATCGAAGCACTTATTCCTTAATGACGCTTTAATAAAGTCATGCTTATCATTAAAGCATAAGCCCCGTTTGGGAATAGATAATTAACATTTAAGTATACCTACATTATACTAAAGTGTCATCGACCTAACAATTACGTAAAAGCACTTACGAACATTCAACGTGGTTAGGTAAATTTATTTCGCACAGCAGCAGGTGGCTGCTACATATATTGCTACCTAATTTGCTCTGTTTTACATATTTGGTCATGCACTGGATGAGACTACATAGAACATGGCTGCTATATAACTTTGCAACAAATAAAGGTTTATGGTCCTATACGGGTATGGTTTACGGTCCTTGGTATGGTGTGCTTCTAAAGTCGTATGTAGATGATATATCTTACAACTGTGTATTGGAAAACATTGTTGCACAGATTGATGTAGAATTTACGGGAGTCGTGCTCCGTTCTGATATAACGTTGACCATTTGAAGTTATAGCCCAAAGCGATTCCGTATTGCCTCATAATCCTTATCGAGATCTGTTTGATGTAGGTATAAGTTAAGAATAATACCTAAATATTCACAAAATATAGTGGAACTTGTGCACTACTTACAAACATGTTATTATATATCATTTGCATCACATCATACATTTAAGGGTCATCTAGTCGGTTGAGTATATAATTTCCAATGTATTCTACATTCCGCCTTTTCTTTTATTTCTCTTAAAGATGAAGCTTTGTTTTTTTCCTCCGTGTAAGATCTCCTCGACCGTCCTCTTTTCCTTCTATTTGCTCTCTATTATTGCTTTCATCCAGTCATCTTGGCGTAATATATGTACTAACATTTTTCCTCTCCGGTTTTCAACGACTTTCATTTATTTTTTCGGTAACTATTTCCAGAACCTCCTAAATAGTTATATTTTCCAAATAACTTAGTTACCTAAATACCTACCTAAATAGTGAAACTTTGATCCAACTCTCCAGACAGCGTTAAACAGGTGTGAATGTGGCCCGAATTAAATTGTGGTATGTAATGTAACCTACCTAAAGGATTACAAGAAGTCTAGTTGTACTGCTAAAGATAGGTATAAAACAAAGGAAACCAATACATACTGGTAACTCTTGCCGAAAATACATATATGACTATTGTTCGATTTATAAAAGTAACTTCTAGCAGTCAGCATTACATTAATCAACCAGTCGCGAAGAACCAATTAACTTGAAATATTTCTTAAGGCTCATACAAATGTTAATACGAGTACCATATATTGTTATGAACTCCATATATGTGTATCAGTGTCAAAGGCCTTGTTAAGGTCTGCAAAGGCTAAAAACAGAGGTGTGTTCTGCTCTCGGCACTTTTCCTGTAGCTGACGAAGTGAGAAAACCATATCCACCGTGGAACGCTGGGGATGAAAACCAAAAAATTGACTATCGGGTCTGGGCAAAGCTTGCCGAAGATAGAGATGGATGATGGAGCAAACGCGTTGTGGACGCCAGAGCGTTGTGCGATGGAACCTGGTTCGAAACACTGACCAATAGAAGGTTGCGTAGACAACAAGCTGAAACTAGAGCACCTGGCGCGAATTTCGTCTGCCAGAAATGTGAAAGATCATGCCGGTCGCGTATTGGCCTCTACAGTCACCAAAAACGATGTCTCCAAGGCAATTTTTAAATCGTCTGGAATAGACGCAAAGGCCTGTGATGATATGTGTATATATATACCCGCGTGGACTCAATCATTAATTAATTCAAAACGCCTGAATACCTCAGAAAAGTTAAAGTCAGCATTGCTTAACTCAAAGTCATTGTACTCTTAAGTCCACTCTAAATTACTGGCAGTCTCGTTTGACAATACCACGCAACGTAACCACAAGAATCTTATGATACTAAAGGGTATAGTGACTTTTAGAGTCGTGTCTGCCTCTCCCCGCGGCCCGTGCGCGCAACGAGTTAATCAGCCAAACAAAATCAGCGGCCGTCAAAGTTTACGGGTCAATGATTTTAACTTTCCTGATCGCTTTGTTTCTCTACGATCATGTTACGTATCCGAACGTATTTGGTAATATCTATTACATTTGGTAACTGCGTTACATAGGTAGGTATAGTTCTATTTCGGAACGCATTTTAGAACCATCGAGTTCGTGAGCATTCGCTTTCGCTGAGTGTGTGCGAGCATTATGCACATTGAGATGATTTTGTTTGTTATTAAGATGGAATGAAAAATGTAGGTACTTTTAACATTGAAACCCTGGAGTTTCATTACGTTGCTTTTCCAGTGACTTCACCGATCCCAACTGCTCATCAGTGCTCGAAGACGATGTTGATCGTTAGCATCACTGTTGATTTAACCTTCGACTATACTATAAACGACGGTGCACTCGATGTAAGTTTCTTATCAACTGCTTATGTCGGCTAGTTAAATACTGACCACCTCACCACCGTATCTAATGTAAGTAAGTACAAGCTTAATTTAAAGCACTCCGTTGTAAGATTGTTCATAATGAATATTAATGACTACTGGCTGAACTTTATCTTGATTTAAATGTATTTCTGAACAAAATCGTTGATGGTTCCAAATCTGACCTCCGCACCCGTAGCGCTGTAAGCTAATGTTGAGCACCCGTGTCGGATAATGGCACATAATGACTCTATCGGCGTCGGCCGCTCGAAAGCCGAGGGCGAGCGGATCAGAGCCATCCGCCCGCTTTTTCTGCTTCCTTCTGGGAACACACAAGTGCTTATTACAGCCATGTAAATATACACGCAGCCTGAGAACTGAAAATAAATCACAGCTCAACAGGAAGCCTACTGTTCTGTTTTCCGTAAATTTAATAGAATGATTGTATTGAAAATTGGGAGTTCTTAGGACGACTAGATAGTTTTTTTTACATAAATGCGAGCTTTGAGCCTCAAATAATAACCACTTCTGCTATTTCGGCACCCAACTGACTCAATTAATTACTGTATTATGCGTTTAAGGGCAAAAATCTAACGCAAACGACGGAAAACTTGAGCCGTGGAAAATGTAAATAGGTAGGTATCGGTAAAATAGCACACAAACATGATAACAATCAGTAACTTATCACGAGGTAATGTCCTTAGAACAAAAATAAACTAACTAAGAAGTCGCCACAAAGTCGATGGGAATTATCAATTCAACGTAACTGACTTTTTCCTCGCATCAAAAACTATGATGAGACTTTGACTGATTACAATCTCGGACCAATCGTGGCTTAGGTGTTCGAAACAAATGACAGTTCGAAAAAGCTTTAATGAAGACCTCAAGCGCGCTGCGGCGAGTTTACCCTTACTTTCAGATGCTCGTATCTCTATGATCCACAAATTACAATTTTAACCTTATTATTTTACCACTAAGGTTTAGATAACCCACCTGCGGGATATATTGATAGGATATTTTAAAAAGTATGTGTTGAAAGACGGTGTTCGTTTGAAGTCGCCGCCTCGCCGCTCGGTGACATGCGGAGGCGATGACGCCTTCATAAAAACTCAATGATTTATTTATTCCCGGCTGGCAAGGTTTGGTTGATGTATCTATCGAGGTGCAAGTCTGGTTTAATTGAAGGCTTTGTCGATTGTTTACCATTGTTACCTGGGTCTATAACAAATTTAAAGAAGCAAACATTATCCTCTTCTCCTCCACTCTCTGTAAAACTTGTGGATGAATAAATTCTGAGATAATAATGCTACGGAGATTTCAAATTCCCATTATAGTTGTCAGACACGGAGAGTAAAAGCAGATTTACTATACATGCATGTTTCAATCCCATTGATCTTGTGAGTAGGCGTTAGTAAAGATCATCATTAAACTGAGTATACGGTAAAATACAGGTAGTATCAGGAAACCTTCGATTCTAAAACTTATACATTGTATTAGACATCAATTGAACTTGAGCAGAATTTTTTAATTGCAAGAAAGAAGCGGCTTTTCTTATCGGTTTCTGGTACACAACCGCCCACAATGTGAGGGTGTGCTAAAGAGAAAGAAATTGTAAATATGCGTCACTCTCACACTGCGCCGTGTGTCGAGTGTGTAGTTGTGCTAGTCCCACATTCGTGAAGATTTGGAGTCATCTAAGTATCTCAACTTCTCGGCGGAATCTCATGGCTAAGGGCATGTTGTCGCTATCGACTGACAATGCTTACCAAGCCGCCCGATCTTAAGCCTTTCTTTTAGAGCTTTGTATTTTGATGCGTGAACTTTACTGTGTAGCATCCTGCCCTCCTCAATTGCTTCAAATCCGCTTGATAGTATTCTGCTTTCTGCTCCTCTTATCCTTCACTGGCCGGCCAGTATTAACAAAAAGTCATGTAAACCCTAAAAATCTAACTAACAGTATAAGCAGCAGCAGATCTTTCGCCCGCTTAACTAAGCGGGCGAAAGGCTGAAATGTATCTGCCCAAACTTGTATTGCCTTATAATGAAGACGTGTGTAGATCTTTTTGACCTCTTCGTACTCGTAACTTCTTCATCTGCATACTGCAGACTGTACATAGTACCTTAACGGAAGGAGTAAGGATACTCTTTAGAATGCTCAACCTACACCCACGATTTAACCTTTGACGGCATTCCAGATCATCCCGCTATTGGACATCTTAATTAAAGTAATGGCATGCCCTGGATTGGCATACATAGGTAGGTAAAGCATTGTTCCTTCTCTTGTCTCCGCGGGTGGTCCCAATTACTGGAGCCTGCCCCGTCTTGCGTAAGGCTTCTAATTACTAGCAGTTCATGTAAAGATGTACATTAGCGGATACAATAACTGAATAAAAAGGAGGTCGCTCGCTTTTGTTCAGGTTTTCAGTAATTGAACGGTTTGCAAAAGACTAAAGCAACGTTCGTAATGATGCAAGTACCTACGAACTCGAGCTAGACGCCGTCATGAAGTGTGTCATAATCACGGGGGACTCGGGTCTTGTACAAATAGGCATTGAGAGTTCATGCATTTTAAAACATTGTGACCTTCAAGGTTTTCCTTACAAATACATTAAGAGTCCGCTGTAAGCTCGGCCGAATTTCACTTTCCCATACAAAGGGTTTCGGTCTCATTTTAAAACGACGTGTTGGATTGTAACGAAACTTTGCATATACAATGACATGAGGTACATCTAAGGCTGAAATTAGTTTATATGGCTCCACTTTATAAAACAAATGAAATGCAGCAAAAACAAGTATTGTATGAAAAACTTAAATTTACTGTAAGTACTTATTCTGAATACAAAGTTTCAGAGCAAACTAGCTACTTAGTCGTTTTAAAATGAGAGCGTAACTACGTTTGTTTGGAGAATCGAGCATACAGCGAACTCTTAATTTTCAAAACTAAAATATTTAACCCGTGTTCCGTGTTCCCTATTACAAAAAAATACAAATACAAAATCGTTTATTAACCAAAAAAGTAACACAATCATGAAGACTTAGGTATCTATCAGACTCCAAACTAGTTATAGGCTGAACCTGTGTCCAATGGACATCTGCGAGAGCGATTATCAGCATCATCTCCACTTATAATAAATCTCTAAATTAAAAAAAGAATCAGCCAGTTTGAAACTAAGCTTTGTGTCTTACGAATGTTCTCAGCATCCCATGAACGGAAAAATATGAAACATTTTATACAGGTACATTATTATTCTAGCTGCAACTTAGGATAGTTTTTATCCGATTGCGGCAATTATTTATTTTTCCGAAATATACGACTTCATTAATTTTTCATTTATTATTCTTAAAGTATATCGCCGCCACATCTGTCAGTTTTATGAAACGTCAAAATGGCAGATTGCTTTTCCTTAATTTCACCTATTAATAATTTAAATCCCGTCTCTGATAGACCTTCAGGAATCACGTACCAAAAGGTAAAGCATAAGAAATTAATCGATTCTGATATGAGAACTTATATGCGCAAATGTCGTATTAAGGCGTAATTTCCATAAATGTATCAACAAATTCGAACAATATAAGTAACACAAATTTTTTTTTTTATGGCACGCGCGCGCTCTCTTTGCGCATTCAGCCAAACCACGCAAACCAAAACTCGAAGTTCGTATATCTGCATTCCTCTCACTCGAGTAATGTTAGTGCGATAGAGATAGAGATACCTGAATATTTTCGAATTCTGAAGTTCGTGGTTTAAAAGAGAATACGGATGTCGGATAGATCGAAAATAGGGATGTAAACACTGTAGACACAAAATAAAATAAACGCAATGTTGTATTTTCTCGAAAAAGGATTTAAAATGAAGTCAAATGGAGAAAAAAACAACGCAAGAGGTTATTTAAGTAGTCACTAAGTTATAAGTGTCCAAAGTTTTAAGAGGGGGTAAGTTCTGTCCCTTTTCCGCAAAACGCACCTTCATATGAAACGATTGTTTTACTATGAGTACTATGACGCTCGAGGATCGTGACGTTACGGTCCCGATCGTTTTCTCACCCTAACAAGCGATATGAAAGCTTCGTAATTTTTTGAGATATTTGAACGGGTTTTTCGTTTCTTCTTTCTTTTGAAGTAATAATACATTTTGAGTCTACTTCTCTATTTGGAAGACAAGCGGAAAGAGTACCTAAATTAATCTATATATTAAAGACTAGAGATTTATTATAAGTGGAGATGAGTCATTTGAAGAAATAGATACCTACAGAAAAAAACAGTACGGATTGACAGCAAAAAGTATAATAATTATAGTTATGGGAACAAAAATATAAATGCCTATGTCTTCCAAAATTCCACCCCTAAGGGGATGAAAAAAGGGTGCAATGTTGGTAAAGGGGATCTTTTGGAGCTAGAATCTCAACACTTTTTAGAAAGATTACTTACATAATAAAAAAAATTAAAGATATGAGATTTATTTTAACTTCGATCTTAGCCTGTTTAGACTACCAAAATTATTTCAGCGTTTTTTGAAATTCTTCAATCTAAGGGGATTATAAGGGCATTCAAAGTTAATCCAAAGTATGGAGAGCAAGACATTTTAAAAGTAATTAAGGGATTTGTAACTTCGGAGTTAGACAAAACAAACATGCTAAAATACTACACAACTTATTTCAGCGTTTTTTTTATTCATCGTATAATATAGAGCAAGATATTTTAAAAGTAAGAAATTTGTAACTACGGTTTCAGCCTGTTTACTATGAGCTATGAGGGTTCAAAGGGGGTTCTAAGTGTGTATAGAGAGCAAGCCATTTTGAAAGTAAGAGATTTGTAACTTCGGTTTTAGACTGTTTACCTACTAAAAGACTAGGCACAAAACTAATTTCAATGTTTTTTTTAATTCATTCCTTAAACAAACTTTTAGACAATGACATGTTATACGCGGACGAAGTCGCGGGCAACAGCTAGTTTACAAATAAATACTTAAAATCTTGATCACAATGGAAACTCATAACTTGACAGGGCAAAATAATAAATTAAAAAAAAATCCTTCCTAAGCTTTTACATTTTAAATGAAAGAAAAATTAGACTAGGCTTGTATCATTGCTAAAGTGTGTGCTGTGTGCGTATATGTGTGATAATGTGCGTGTGTGTGTGTGTGTGTATGTGTAGATGGGATGTCCATTAATAAACGTTTGAACCAGCTTTTCGGTTTCACCATAAGACAGTGTGTAAAGCCATTTTAGTACGAGATTTTTGACCCGGCGAACTGAAAGAGCTTTTAGCTCGAGAACTCTAAATATGTACATTGTTTTAGGTGTATGGAAATGCGAAGGCAGGCGACTTCCAAGCTACCACAGATATCACAGGGCACTTGGGGTTCGTTTTAGTCTCAGAGCATAGAGTACTAGAGAGAGGACAAGCCGCTGGCGGCCGTGTCGCAGCTGTTAGCTCAATGGGCATACTCTGCCATACTGTGCACGCGTGCTAATCGCAGAGAATATTACGTTTTTTCCCAAAATGCCTGATATGATGCGCGTTTATTGTCAAATAAGCGTTCAGGTATCCAAAAATGTGTGTTTTAGATGTGTGCGTGCTTTGTCTTGTCAATTACTTGGGCGTTGTGTGGGTTAATGAACTTGCGACAGGAGTACTCTATACAAATCGGCCGGCATGTCCGATCTCCTTATATTCATACATCTGTGGTGTAAGTATTACAATTTTGTAGGTTGGAGACGCGAGCAAAGCGCTGTATGCACGGACTGCTGCTTTAACGATATACAGCGTGTATTTTTAATATTACCTCAAATTGTAACCAGAGGTGGGTGTTAGGGCTATGAACAATTGAACAGTATGAACCGATGTTGCATGATTTTTTTTCTTAACTACTAAGTTTTTTTTTCTTATAAAATAATTCAGCACGCAATGTATCACTACATTGTCTTAATGATGTGACGTCACAAGTAACCCGATTCTTCCATGTGTCAAATGAGTGTAGGCATTACATTGCTGCTCGATCAATTTTCAAGACACAAGATATTTATTCATAAAAGTCAATGTTTTACAAGTCAGGTATGTACATAATAAATAGTATTATTTATTTATTACATCGGATGTCAAATAAGGTCGCATATAGCTTTACATGTCTGAGTGATACAGGAAATTTCAATTTAAAAATATTAGTTACTAAATAGTGATGCCTTAACTGTAAGGTTATGTAGGTGCTCCTAATACTTAGGTTAGGGCCAGTGCACGTCTCAACAAATTCGTCAACGCTGTAGCATGCTATGTTGTTTAACATAGTTTTAAGTTTGTTGTCGAACATTTTTTCAGTTTTTGATAGTTTTATCTCCTCTGGTAGCAAGTTATACAATTTTGCGCCAAAGACCCCGAGTGACTTCTGGGTCTTTGCGAGCCTGCACCGCGGGATAAATAAGCGGTTGTTCCAACGAGCCGACGAATGGGTTCCACGTTTCAAAAATTAATTACGCTTTGGTAGTTAAGACTAACTTAAAATTTTCTTACAATATCGGTTCAGAGTACTAAAAGCTACGTATGGTTTAAATTTGAGGTAATATTAAATATACAGGCTGTAGAGCTGCCGTACCCTAAGCAGTTTGGTTTCCTGATACAGCAGGTCAGTGGGAAAACGGAGATGCTTTCTGTGAATCACCTTTATAACGGCTCTTTGTGCACGTTCAAGAGTTATCAAACAGCTTTTGCCAGCGCTACCCCAGACACCCACACTGTAATTTTCTTCATGATGTAAATTACTTTCCTGACTAGAAGCGAGGGTGATTATGTGCTGCTTGAAAGTGAGATGCTGATCGAATAAAAGCCCCAGGTACTTAACATACCTACTCGCACCTCGCTATCTCTTGGCATGAGCAAAGTTGGTCAAGGACGACTGGGGCATGTCATCATGTTCGTTTGACACAAATGGTATTTGATGGTTTTATCAACGGGAAGAGAAGAAGCACGAGTTTTGGAGTAAGCAACAAAGTTTGTTGTATCTATATATATTTTATGTCTGTAAATTATTATAGGCCTCCCCCAAAGAGTGCCAAAATGGCCGGTCCTGCGCCACCCACATCCAGCGGACTCCCGCGACCTTTACCAGGTCATCAGTCCATCTTGTGGGGTGCCTACCTACGCCTCGGCTTCCGGTACGTGGTCGCCACTCGTGAACCTTTCCGCCCCAACGACCATCGGTTCTACGTTCAATGTGCCCCCGCCTTCTGCCACTTAAGTTTAGCGATTCGGAGGGCCATATCGGTTACCTTGGTTCTGCTGCGGATAGCCTCATTTCTGATGCGATCACGCAGAGAAACTCCCAACATAGCCCTCTCCATTGCCCTTTGGGTGACTTTGAGCACTCTTTGGGGGAGGCCTATGTCCAGCAGTGGACGTCTTTCGGCTGATATGATGATTATGATGATGATATTATTTTATAATAAATTACTATTGTTTGAATCGTTTCAGATAATTACCTACTCGTACTAGTAGTTAGTGAAAGTAGTATAGTAGGTACCTAATATAGGATATCAGTAAACATGCTCTACAAACTATGAACTTTAGTGGATAAAATGTCACAGTTAGCTGTCTAATAAATACATCTACTTTTGTTGAATAGGGAACATTACGCAAAACTCTTCGTAGGTGGCGACACTAGCAGCGTTGACATTGTATCTCGTTCGCACTTGCGCAAGCTCTATGCAAGCATCCTTGTCACTCATTTGACAATCAATTGTGCATGTGTGTGTGAATCCCTATATTTCTATACTGGTTTACTATTAGTGGTAGTGCTGCCTCTGGCGGCAGAACATTGCAGTAATGTTCCCTATTAAGTCGCAAACACAGTCAGTGTCAGTTTGAAAAAAAGAATCCGAGCGATGGCGACGCTTGGCTAACAATAACTGACAGGCACTATTATGTGACATTTAAACAAAAGCCTAACGACACGTGTAACATTTAAGCGCTCCGTGCCACCGTCTTCATTACGGTTACTATTATAATAATAGTCATAAGTTGCTCTAGTTCGAGAGTAACGAAGTATAATTTCCAGTCCCATGGACCACCGCGCTCGAGCCCTCGGCACGAAGTTCCACGCCTCTAATGCGGGACGGATACACGCGGCACGACTGTCTACACTTTGCTGTGATCACCGTTGTGTCGTGGATTTGAAGAATAGTAGATTGTACAACAAGCGCATAAAACGAGCCATTTAACCCGAGTTTATATCCACCCTCGCCGGTGACTCGGTGGATAGTCAAGACGAGGGGTTAAATGGCTAATTTATGCCCGAGTTATACACACTGCTTTTCACTTCGATTAATTGCGAGAAAATAACAAATACATGCAAAATAAAATAAAATAATAGCTCATTCCCGTCAGCCGTCACTTAACTTTTTAAAGTTGATGTTTAATTTTCGACACTTGATATTAGACTCACGTAGGTACTTCATACTGCTAAGTAATTTAATGGTTCAATACGTTTTAAAATAATAATAGACTCCTATTTTATTTGTTTTTATTACGATTTAGTGTTGAAAAACACGGATGTGAAATTTATTAAAGCAAATCAAATCAAATGATAAGTTTATTAATTCTACGAAGTTTTATTGTGTGTTAGGCCCGAATATCTTAGTCTTTAAAAACATTTTACTTTTTGCACTAGAGCATAAAAGTGGCATTTTGTGCAGCATACATCCAGCACAAAGGCGAACTTTGCGAGCATTATGAGAAGTGAAAATTAAATTTTACACGATTGCTCGGCAAAAGTCTAGGTCGATAAAACTCACGTTGTAAGTTCATACAAATTCCCTTTGACCTCATAAAAACTGGTATACCTTGGCAACACTTAACTTCAGGATGTATGAAATTAACTTGTAGGTAGACTTATTCATACATCCTGAGAATCCATAGAAAAAAGTTCGTGACATCTTAAATATTAAGTATCATGATTGTCGAATACAGCGATTCTATCGTTCTATTCCACATAAAAATAACTTTGTCCACAAATGTATGAACTATGAAGTGACGTCATATAGTGAAACTGCTCCCAGTGTTCACTAATTCAGTCTTTTTTCTAGTCTTTCATAACATGAAATCTCAAATTCTCATTCGAACTGAATCAAATTTGGACTGAATCAAATGGCTCAGGCCACTAGCAGTAGGTACTCGCACAAAGGCCTCCCTCCACACATTGGTCGCGGATCACTCGCGGTTGCGGCGCGAACGCGGGTCGAGCGCGGGCCCGCGCAAGTTGTAAAGCATTGAAACTTCACTTCAAACACACATCGAACGCGGTCCTAAGTTCTAATTCTAACGCGAGCCCGAGGCTTGTACCTTCCACCCGGAACAAACCACCTCACTCAGGTATTACAAGTACCTACTTGTAATACCTGAGTGAGGTGCTACCTAGCCTACCCACTTTATACCTACAAATAACCGTTGAATGTAAAATAAACCATAAAACAATAACTTTAAATCCATTTTCAAAATGTAACTTATTAGTACGCGATCGTAATAAAACAGTCATGCCTTTGTATCTAGATAGATTGTAATAAGGATTATTATGTTAAAATAGAATTATATCGTCGGCGTCAGATGACGCCGACGATATCTTTTAATTACTTACAATTATTAAGTCGTTTTGTCGGCTGTCTACAAAGAATGGTTTTATCAGAGCAAAAGATTGTTATTTTATCATTTCAATTCCTTTTAATCCAGTCGATATTGTTAAACCTCGATCCTGAGTTTCATTTTTGGTTGGTACGAATGTCCTGGTACAGCTTACTACTTACTGGCGGGGACTTTTAGGAGATGAAAACCAATGAACATTCGTACCCAATTTTATCAAACTCACCGCGATGTCGACTGGATTAGTTACTATTAGATAGTTAGTGCAGTATCTACACACACAGTCACTTCTGAAACTCTGAAACAAATTTTCAAGGCAGCGATTCCTGTTTTCTCAATGACATAAGGGTCTGTTCTTAGCATATCACTTTTCTTTACTGTCTCTGTCATTCTATTTTTAATGACAGATACATGAAAATGGGGATATCCCTATGAAGTGACAATGACATCATATTTTGACAATAGGGGCTCCTGGGTGTTCGATTGTATATTAGATTAGGGTGATCATGAGTTAACAATTAACGTGTACTTTACTTACGTTAAAACATTGCTCTGAAATAATGCGTCTTTGCACATTACTATTCAGTATCGAATTAAAGACATGAGCATATTAGTATAGTTAGTTACATGTACCTACTATGTTTGAAAAATTTTCATTCCGTGAAACTATCTTCCAGTAAAACCTGTAGCAATCTAGCCTGTAGTTTAAACCGTATGGAACTCGTTCTAGTTACAGGCCTTTCGCAGTACCTAGTAGGTATACGTAGTTAAGCACTAAGTCATCGTAAATAAAATTGTCGATACAGACCCAACTAGCACTTGCAAGTTACTGTATCATTGTAAAAAAGGTGATAACCACAGTTGAATTCCAATCAAGATACGACTGTTCTTATAAATGAAGCTGTTTATAACCCCAGGAAAT
Organism: Epinotia brunnichana; assembly: GCA_963854355.1. Classification (NCBI taxonomy): domain Eukaryota; kingdom Metazoa; phylum Arthropoda; class Insecta; order Lepidoptera; family Tortricidae; genus Epinotia; species Epinotia brunnichana. The sequence goes on from OY977950.1 coordinate 18,067,487, forward strand.
ATACTGCTGATTAAGTCATTGGATAGGACAGGTTCCTGAGTTGTAAAACCGTAAACGATCTTGCCAAACATACCTAGTTTATTTATCGTTGTTACTTTGCGATCATAATTTATTCGTTTTGTTGTTTTTATATTCGAACAAGTATTTTTATAGACTAGATTGCTGATTCCTTGAATGAGAGGTATTCTTCTATATAGCGATAAAAGGCGAAAAATACCACACACACACACACACACACACACTATATAGCACTCTATAGTGGAAAAAAATTATCATAAACTCCTCCGTTATTAAAATGACACCCCATATTAGGTAACTTGAACAGGGGTAAAAATGTCAGGCTTATTCCTCCTAATGCCGACGGATTTGCAGTAATAACAAAAAGCAAAGACCAAAGTGCCAATAACCATATATCGGTTTCACACGACGCCAAAGAAATAGATCAGGTTATAGCAATTAACTCGTTAAAATACGAGTACCTAAGTATAGACCGTTGAGAGCGGTACAATCATACTCGAATACTTAAAAAAAGACCTACATTACCAAACGTTCTTACATTGTAAACATTATTGAAAAATAACAGATTCCTACAAAATTGCTTCCACTCAGTACAATTTCAACTTACCGGAGGGCCCGAGCCCTCAAGCTTGTGTTGTGTCCCTGCAGCCTTGCCGTAGCCTCCAAGGCTACTGAAACGGGCACAAACAACCGTGGGTGGTCGTCGCCCGTAATGACCGCTGATGATGCAGTAATTATGCTCCAAACCGAATAGTTTCCTCATTGTTGCGCCATGCTGGAGCGTGTGTGGCGCGCGCATGCAAGTCTTACCGCAGACGATTCAGCGTGAATACTTATCATTTATTTGGTACACTTTCAAATATTATTTCTGTACTTGGTACTGTACCTGATGCACACTTCTTCTTGCTGTCTAATGTCTATGTTAAATGCTATGTAAAACTGTAGGTATGCGAAATGATTTGGTTACTTAAAGGTCCAATAAACTCTCTATATCACTATCCGTATACACTAAGTACTTATACAGTTTGCTGTTTTTAATGGTGTTTTCACCAACGTTCCCGTTTCCCGAGAAAGGTTTATGTAAGTAGGTTACGTGGGTTTCATTATGTTCGTGTACCTAATTTATGCTAAGCAGTATACAGTGTTTGCTTATAAGAGCTGAAATGAAAAAGCATCCCTACAAAACGGTATTGGGCAGAAACAACCACCTAGTCAACTGAGCTATAATATAGGTCTTTCAAATAGATTTTGCAGAAATTTTAGCGAACCTTAGTTTGTTGTAATTAGTAAGGGCTGCTCAGCAGCTCTTACTATTACAAAAACCGATCGATTAGTGCCCTTTTTGCAGCATCCATGTCGAACTACATACTTCTAGTCTAAGTATCCAGAAGCATGAAGTTAATGCCTAGAATATATACAATTACTTACTATCATTATTTTGTTGATCACTACAGATATTTGTAACTAAAAATGTAATGAAAAATTCTTTAGCGCCTAATGATAGAACAACGGGCAATCAAATGTTAAGTGTCATCCTGCGAGACGGGCATAGCCTAGTGCAGGTGACACGGGCGATCTAATTAATATTAAACCATAATAACGGTGTTCGGTAACTAGTATGTCACAGAAACCATGATTTGACTAAATTTGTGTCACTGTATAAATAAAACATTTTGATTTTGATTTGATTTTTTAAGTATGCGTTTTGTGACCATACGAACGTATGCGGTCGAGCTTATCTTCTACTGTGCCTACATAGCATGATAACCGCATGCTGAGCTGCCATTCCCTTAACCTCGGCCGTTGCCACGTTGTTGTTAATGGCACCGAAAATCTATAACAAATTGCCAAAAAATCTATGCAAAGTAGAAGATTTAATAGAATTCAAAAAAAGCCTGTTTACCCTTTTAGTAAAAAAAGCCTATTATTCACTGAATGAATATTTTACAGATTGTGAACTATAATAATATAATACTTACTCTAAATTAGATGCATGCTGCTCCATTTTCTCATAAGTATTTGTATGCCATATGGCAAAACATAGTGGTACATAATTTTAAGTTCTTTGACCATCCATATACCTATGTTTACAAATAAATGATTTTGAATTTTGAATTTTGAATTTTGTTGCTCTACCAGTTTGCCAAGAATTAGGCGCTAGTAAGTACACATGGGTACAGGACTGGTCGAAAACATCGTATAAACTTATAGATGGAGGGCAGAGACGACTTTTTGATACGAGCAACCATAATAACGGATAACGTGGATACATCATACGATTTATCGATAGAAAACGGTAAAATTACGTTTATTTGTTATGTTTGTTGACAGGTGAAAGTTTATTTGAATGTGATTTGGAGAAGTCCCTAAAAATTTACTCCAATAAGTAATTTAAAACTGAGATTAACAACTCAATAAAACCGGCCAAGTGCGTGTCGGACTCGCACCATTATCAATACAAATATTTATTTTGTTTTGTTTTTAGTATTTGTTGTTATAGCGGCAACAGAAATACATAATCTGTGAAAATGTCAACTCTCTAGCTACCACGGTTCTTGAGATACAGCCTGGTGACAGACAGACGGACGGACGGACGGACGGACAGCGGAGTCTTAGTAATAGGTTCCCGTTTTACTTTTTGAGTACGGAACCCTAAAAACCGTACTACTTTTGACGAGCTACAATGCATCCTGGATGTTTTTTGTATTCAACCAACTAAGGCTCTATTATAAGGCCGTATCGTGTACCGTTGGCCGTTGGTTAGCTAAAACTTTAAGAACATCAAAGTCAGCGCGGCCTCAACTTATACAAACCTTAACATTACAGACAGACCGCCTTCTAAAAAGTAGGATAACGAAGAACGTTCTTATTTGGCGCGACCTTTTCACAGAGAATGACAGTATTGTACTATCGGTAGGTAGGTAAGTACTTTATCCATTGGCTACTGGTGTTAAGTATTTGTTATTAGGGTTTATTGGCATTGTATAGTGTCCTGCTGTGTCAAACAAAAGCTTAACAGACAATAACACTCCAAAAGGGTCCAGCAGGTTTAAACTCCAAACATAAGTTGTATAGCTATTATTTGTAAATATTTAAGCATTCTAGCAATTTGTTGATGTTTCCGGTTTCTTGGAATCCGTAAGTTTCATAACATAACCAATATACCTAAACATTATTGTAACAGTAATAAGTAAACCTAGATTTACCTAAAATTTACTACATCTTGTACCGTCATTGTAACAAGCTAAAACCTTTGCGGTATATACGGCCGCTGCATATTGGCCGGTTGTAATGAAAAACTCGCTACGGTACATCTTTTCTCGACCGTTTTAATGTTTGTCATGAAGAATTTTAAATGATTTTAACTATTACTTGAGATCTAACGTGACATTAAGTAGGGTACAGTTTGTGAAAATACTTATAGGTATTTATTGTATACTTACATTACAGGTTGGAAAGTTAAAACGGGGCAGTAAGGGCAGCTACTAGATCCCTTGCCGCCACGCAAAAATGGCATTGGGATTTAATTCCTAACTTTTTAAGTGATGACAATCTACATTCACAGATTTTTGAAAAAAAGTACAGTCAGCGAGAAAATCATCAATTTTGACGATTTTTTTAATACCATTCGATCCCATTCCTATTAACCCATTCAGTGCCCATGACGACACATATGCGTCAGAGCGCTACGAGCGCTTTTCGCTACATACGAGGTTTAACCTGCTACGGACTACGGCGTAGCGCTACGAGATTAGCGTGGCCGTGAATGTGTTAAGGATCAAAATAATCTTTGGGACCGACTAAGGTTTGACTACTAGAACGCCCAGAAATCATAGAAAACTTTTTCCATACAGTTAGTATGGGAATCCCAAAGTGCAAGTACTTAGTCCTTTAGTTAGACGACCATCAAATTGTATGCAGACGGAGATAACTTCATTTAGATTTGAATTGAGAGAATTGTAAAAATAGATACATAAGTACATCAAAAACACAATAGAATATACAATTAAAACTAGATTTAAAATTTAAACTAAAACTTAACATAAAAATAACCTACCAAAAACTATAAATTACTATCTAAATTTGGACCCTTTGGTAGGGTACCCATCACGCAGGCAGCGTTCCCGCGTTGGATTGCGATTGCAAGTCGTTGTGCAAGAAAGCTGCCTGCGCGAGGGTCGCCTGTTGCCTCCCTCAAACGTTTGCTGAGCGCTCCGTGAAGCCCACGCGCGCCCTTGCCCCACGGGCCACGTGTCCCGACACCAAATGCAACGAACTCGTACTGAATGCCGAGACAATTGTATTTGACCGCCTTTGCTCGTTCCCGTGCGTCTGCCGCCGCGCCGGCACGTCTGCTGGTCGAAGGGAGGTAGGACGCAGCCAACGTGTCAGCGCAAGTGGCGTCCCACACCAGTGCACGGCCCATCTTCCACGGAATCAACGACATCCCGTCAGGGCGCTTACCATCGCTCCGCACAATCTGGGGCTCCAGAGCGGCGGGAACATTGGCACTGACGAGTGCCCTTCTGAGGATGTCGTTGAGAGTGGCATGGCATTTGTTAAAAAAACTGGTTTTATTCAATGACGGCCAGCTTTATTCAGTAAAAAGTTTGTAAAAAGAGTTAGTATTCTTTTCGGTATCCGTATTCAGAAATTTTGTTCGAAATTTAAAATTTACTAAGGTAAGGGTTTTACAGCACCTGTTCGCTCGTGAGTACTATCCACATAGTAACGTTTATGAATACGGGTGTAAATACGTTAGTTTTTTTTTTAACAAAGGAATGAATTCTATCATTTCTAATCTAAATGAAGTTATGTCAGTCTCCATACAATTTGATGATCGTCTAACTAAAGGACTACTTGCAATTTGGGATTCCCATACTAACTGTATGGAAAAAGTTTTCTTTGATTTCTGGGCGTTCTAGTAGTCAAACCTTAGTCGGTCCCAAAGAGTATTTTGTTCCTTAATAGGTATGGGATCGAATGGCATAAAAAAAAATTCGTCAAATTTGATGATTTTCTCGCTGACTGTACTTTTTTTCAAAAATCTGTGAATGTAGATTTTCATCACTTAAAAAGTTATTAGGAATTAAATCCTTATGCCATTTTTGCGTAGCGGCAAGGGATCTAGTAGCTGCCCTTACTGCCCCGTTTTAACTTTCCACCCTGTATACGTTGTTAATTCTGTACTTAACGTACAGTATAATAATGTTGTTTGTTAATCCCAAGCCAAGGTTCATTTAGCCGTCACTGGCCTAGACCATATGAGGCTCGGATTGGTTTCGAATTCGCATTAAGCCATAGGATTACTTGCAGCCCTTCCTACTTGACTACATTTCTACTGAATGTTGCAACCTGCTGAACATATTGTTTGGAAGGACCCTTTACCTACTCGTACAGCCTGGCGGAAACTTTAAGGCGCTGTCAACACCAAAAACGCGCACACTGTCTAATTGTATCGGAGTAAACGAGAGCGAGTGTTACTTGAGAGGTATTATTTAGACGAAAATATTGAATAAAAATTGAAATAAAAAAAGTGTGGATAATTTGTGAAATATGGCTCGTCAGCAGATTAGGTATGAATATGTGGACTTCATGTTTTAAATTGCAGACCCATACGTCAAAAAAATAAGGACATAGAACCGTTTAAGATGATTTTAAGACCAATCTTTGCAATTATTTTCTATCGAGCCGATTTCATCCAATTATGTTTCGAGTCCGTCTACGGTCTTGGAAATATGATGAATATTAACTTTAATATATTTTTTTTTATGTGCACATGCACAAATAGTTTTTCTTAAACAACTGCTTAAATATTATCAATTTCAACAAATTTGGTCTTGTCAGCCTCTCAAGGCCACCTGTACTTACACTAGACATCCAGATTACGGACCTCATCACTATCATTTAAATCAGTGTGTTTTATTCCGTCGCTGTTTACCACCTTTGTACACAGTTTTACTCCGTTATATTTTAAGTATGTTACCAACGAATAATTTTATTACTAAGGCTAGCCGGGCTACCGTATGAGGAATATAATGTGCTTTGAATGTACTTATCGTAACACTTCCTTACAATAATAGCTTGTGCAGCATCACATGCAAGCGCAAAGTCACTTTATTTATGCATGCATAATACAATGCGTTAAGTCCAACTATTTTCTCACGCTTCCAGCCAACGGATACCGCTTTTCAGGAAACCCATTGTGACGTTTAAGTACTAAATTGTTAATAGATAAGGGCTTTTCAAACATAAGAGCACTTCATGAGACTTGAGTTAAGTAAGAGTGTAATTGGCTGTACGTGATTATTTTGGTAAATCTAACCCCGTCGGCCGTGGGAAAGGATGTCGCAAAAAACTTGTGTCGAAGGTTTTTATCAGGTACGAGTAGGTACATGTGTGATTGGAATATTATATACAGGATATTATATTAGGTAGGTACATGTTTTTCGAGCGGAAGATGAGCATTTACCTAAGCATATTTGCGACGTTCAGCGGGTAAAGGTACCTTGTGGTTGGTATGGGTTATGATGTATACAGCGTGTGTTTTTAATATTACCTCAAATTGTAACCAGAGGTAGGTGTTAGGGCTATGAACCGATAGGTATTACAAAAGATTTTTTTTCTTAACTACTTACTAACTTTTTTTCCATACCAAATAATTCAGCACGCAATGTATCACTACATTGTCTTACTGATGTGACGTCACAACTATCACAAGTAACCCGCTTCTTCCATGTGTCAAATGAGTGTAAGCATTACATTGTTGCTCGATAAATTTTCAAAAATTAATTACGCTTTGGTAGTTAAGACTAATAGTACTAAAAGCTACGTATAGTTAAAATTTGAGGTAATATTAAACATACAGGTTGTATACCTACCCAGAAATCATCTGTGAAAATTAGAAAAAAAAAGTTTCGAACTATGTATATCGTGTGACATATTAAAAGAAAGGTTACATTATAAAGTTCTCAAAAATATTTTTTTCATATTTTTAAGGTAAACAGTTTTGAAGTTATTTAAGGAAATAGGCGAAAATTTACCATTTCCTCGCTCCCCCCCTTATCTCCTATAGTATATTGGGCCTAAAAATTTGGAAAAAATACAGAAAATAGTTCTTGACCTTATAGATTGCAGGAAAACCTATAAAAGTCTATGGTATTTAAAGTAACACCGTTTAACCAGTACGAATATTTATAGTTCGCTGATTGGCCGAATGATTTAAATAAAAAAAGCATAGCAACGGTAAATGAAACAGTTTAGAAATAAATTATACCTTTTTAATAAGAGCATAGTCTATTATTTACTCCAGTCATACAAATCTTGGCGACCTCTACGGTCGTGTTATTAAGTTTGTACATCCGCTTGTATATTAAATACATACGTGAGATTATGTATATTGGTCGAATTGCATAAAAGTAGTCCATTCAAAAAGCAACTCTACCGTCCAAGGTAGAAGATTACAATTCCAGTGGACAGTTTTATAAAAAGTAAGCCGACATTAAATAATCTCAACCTTATAGGTAGGTATGTACAAATTTTGATGGATGTGCAGAGATTGGGCAATGACAGGTGTATAAGTTTCGTCATACCTAATCGTTTTTATTTAGTCTCAGGCCCCTCTAACCCCTTCAAGTTAATCATAAACTAGTCTTATATTATGGCTAATATTGTTTTTTTTTTGTGGGGCGTCATTTTTCTTGACTTTAATGTAGATGGGACCACCCGTATTAGCAAGGACATCAGGTATTTCACTGTGTCTATAAAGAGAACATGTGAATCCATTTAGTACCTACCTACGTATGATTTTCCATTCACAACCATATGTACCACAAAATCCAGTAACCTTGTCGCCTGAAAGTATAGGGATCTTTGCGTGAAATTCATTATTTCTGATTTGTTTCAGGCTCGTTTATGATGTTGGCCCAATGAATATTTAATCCAAGTTTGTGACCTCGAGCGCCGAACGCAACTTTGCACTTAAAAAATCTAAAATATCGCGTTTTTTTTGTTTTGGCGATTATTATAACCCTTAAGGACTAGTTTTAGATAGAGTACCTTCTCAGTACGTTTTTAAGGAATACTACATTTTCCACAATATGAGACTAGAATTGTCTCTGTAGTCTATAATTTTGTCGAATTATTTCCTCATTGTTTAGCCATCCAATGGGAATGGGACCTATTTTGCATTTCTAGGACCAGTAATTGTACAGATAATAGTTCTGCCCTGATAATTGTAGGTACTTGCAGTAATCGACATTTTTGAGATTTTCAGTTTATTGAAAAAAAGTGAAAATCTCAAAAATGTCGATTACTGCAAGCAATTATCAGGGCAGAGTTGCCTATTGCGACCGTGCCAGTCAACTCAAAATTTAAAATGTATTAATAGATAAGTACCTACTACTGAATAAAAAGGCATTGAGGGTAAAGGTCATAAAATTGATCGTACTAGCGAGTAGCAATGACCCTGTATAACTCGATCCTCAACATAGATTATCACTAATTCGCCACACTCGTAATCAGAGCACTAAATCTTAGAGTATTCCATTGTAGTTACCGCTTGCATGGTCGCGGAGGTTTCCTCTAGATTTTCCCTAAGCTTCTATCCCACTGTAGGCTTTAGTGAGCCCATTATTTATGTCCAAGTCGGAACTAAAAAGAGAAAATTCTAGACATTTCAAACTGCGTTTCTTCCTATTCGCAATTTTGTAAAACGCAATTCTTCACCAAGTTAGTTATTCGTTTCGTCACAATAGGCTAGTTTTAAATGATTCAAAGATATTATTTATTTTTCACTTTTATAATGCTCGCAAAGTTCGCCTTTGTGCTGGATGTATGCTGCACAAAATGCCACTTTTATGCTCTAGTGCACAAAGTAAAATTGTTTTAAAGACTAATATAATCGGGCCTAACAGCCACACACGCAATAAAACTTCGTAGAATAAACTTGTCATTTGATTTGATTTACTTTAATAAATTTCACATTCGTGTTTTTCATTACTAAATTAATAAAACCAGATAAAATAGGAGTCAATTATTATTTTAAAACGTATTGAACCATTAAATGACTTGGCAGTATGAAGTACTTACCTAAGTCTAAATATCACGTGTCGAAAATTAAACATAAAAACTTTAAAAATTAAGTGACGGGAATGAGCTATTATTTAATTTAATTTTGCAATCATTTGTTATTTTCTCGCAATCGAAGTGAAAAGCAGTGTGTATAACTGGGACATAATTTAGCCATTTAACCCCTCGACTTAACTATCAGTGGCGGAGCGCCCATACAAGCCGATTCCCACCGGCTTGCCTAAAATTTATTTTTAGACAAATCTATAGTCATACAGGGTGTCGCCTGTAATAGGAGCAAATATTCAAAGGTACGCTTCCTTAGAGCATTTGTAGTAACCCCTTGTGTCCCCCCACTCATTATATTTTTTTGGATTCGGAGATATTTTGATCTAAAGTTATGACCTCCAAGTAATATCTTGGCACCACGACGTCATAGCACAGCAGTCAATGCGGATTTTGAGGTAAAATCATGTAACGAGTCATAATAGTTTTTTCATTTTTGTTTTCAAAACATATTTTTGTAATTTTTTGATTTTTATTTAATTTTTTTTAGTGTGTTTAAAATAAAAAGTTACTGATAGCACTTCAGAAGAGTAAAAAAATACAACTAAACTTATTTTGAAGAAAAATATTTATTTTTTCAAGTTTAACCATGTGGAAATAATTGTTCACAAGCTTAATAATCTACCGTTAAATTTTTTGCTCCTATTACAGGCCACACCCTGTATACCTACTCTAAACATTTACATAACTTTCTGTGTTTCAGGTTGCCCATCGAAAATTTTCACGCGCCGCCACTGTTAACTATCCACCCTCGCCAGTGGCTCCGGTGGATATAAAGGCCTCCACACACCGGTCGCGGGCGCGGGTCGGGCGCGCGTCGGGCGCGGGCCCGCGCAAGTTGTAAAACATTGAAACTACACTTCAAACACACATCAAACGCGGATTCGCCGCGGGCCCGCGCCCGACGCGCGCCCGACCCGCGCCCACGACCGGTGTGTGGAGGCCTCACGTTAAATGGCTCGTTTTATGCGCTTGTTGTACAATCTACTTTTTCACGCCACTGCTTGGAAATGTGGCAAAACATAGTTTGGTTTTTTAACACTATAAAAGTACATTGACCTTGTCAAGAATCCCGTTTGTAAAGAATTGTGAGTAAGAAGGCTCGCTATTAGGCATTATTTGGAAAACATTCTAAAAATAAGTTATTGAAAAAAAACTTTTTTTTAGATTTTTGGCATAAATACCAATAAAACCACAGAATAAAGAAAACAAGTTTTTTATTTCATTAAAATAAAATAAATAGAAATAAATCCTTACTATAATTTTACAAAACGAACAAATGCAACAATTTTTACAAACTCTAATTACAACTACCTAATTAGTTATCTAATTCAATAAATTATTAATTATGTATATTTATAATTCCAAAAACTTTGTACGATTTTTATAATTACAGACATTGTAATGAATTGTAACATATAAGTTACATATTTAGTACTTATTACATTACTATTCTCTAGACACTAATAATCTAATAATCTCACTTTGGTAAACTGTGGTTAATCGGTATAACATTTATGGATATTCATTAAAGAACAAACTATTCTATACTGCACTACAGTCACACATAATCTCAAGGAATTAAAGTAAATATACTATGTATCTCTTACACACACACTCACTCACACTCATACAAACTGCCTCTATGTAGAAGTAGTTTCTTATTCTATGAATGCTACAATATCAAAAATGTAATACTTAAGAGTTATTCACTAATAGACATCCATCCATCCATGGAATAGTCTGTAGTAGGTACTTACTTGAACTATACATTTTTGAAAATGGCTGTTATTATTGAATACAAATTATATAAATTACATACCTACACTCGGCGTCAAAAGCAAAACCTTTCCTAAAATTCGTTTCAAGTGATTATTACTCCTAAGATATTAACTGTACCCTGTCGATATTAGAATCTTTTGAAAGGTAATAAAACCCCCTAGGCTTTCAAATGATACTAATATCGACAGGGTTTCAGTAAGTATCTTAGGAGTAATAATCGCTTGAAACGAATTTTTGGAAAGGTGCGATACTTTTGACGCCGAGTGTATAATCAGAGGGCCTACCGCGAACGGCATTCGAAGTTTTCCCTCTCTGTCGCACTTACGTACGAACTCGTAAGTATGACAGAGAGGGGAAACTTCGAATGCATTTCGCGGTAGGCCCTCAATCACGTAGGTATTTGTCAGAATAACACAAGTCGGAATAGACAATGTAGACAAAATCGTCGACACGTATACATGTATTATGTTGACTGAACAATAGTATTTTTCACAATCGTGTTATAATAGAGAGCTTTTTAGTCGAGTACCGTGTTTAGGCCACGAAGCTTGCTGAGTGGCCTAAGTAAGGTACGAGATTAAAAAGCTTGATTATAACACTATTGTGAACAATACTTTTTGTACGAGTTCATTAAAATTAATTTTCTACGAGTCAACTGAACTAATTAAACAAACTCGATACTGTTGAAACGAAGTGCAGCTCATCGCTCGTACGCTTGTTGATATCTTAAAAGACATCAACGAGCGTACGACATCAAAGCGATTCTATTGGTCCAATTCATTACAGTTCAGTAAAGCAGCCACGTGATTGGTCGAATTTATTTTAGTTGTCTGGAGCGTATCGAAAAGTAGTTATTTCGATTGTTTCGACAGTAACATGGACTACAACTATGAAAAGAGTGACGTTGCAGTATTCTCTATGAAATCTTAATACACATATTTTAATCGTCGAGTACAAAAAATTCTTTAGGAAAGACCTAACTGTCTAAAACGGTTTCGCACGCCAATTCTCCGTATAATGATTACAATGAAAATGTAATGCGAAAATAAGTGAGTCTACATGCGTATGCCGTATATCAAGTCGATTCATTATGCATAAAGAACGACATGATTGGCGACAATACATTACTATACAATTGCGGGAAGCATACTAAACAACATCGTACTTTTATCGATGACTCTCGGTTAAAATGTTAAAATTTAACGGTCTACAATTACAGTTAGGTACTAGACTTTATGAATGGTCTAAATTATGTAGGTACGTTACCACCATAAAATTAGCAAATGTTGTGGAATGTTCTAAAGACAGGGCAATGTAGATAGCACGCAGAATATCGTTAAAAAATGCTAACTATGTACCTACTTCGTGAATGAATGTGTGATTCCGTACAAAAAAAGTGAAATAAGTATGGACGTTACGGATAATTTCGTCCTAGTTCTAGTATAAACACGCACTCTCATCTCAAGTAAGGTTTTGATGGACTCTAAATAAATCTATGTACTTAGGTACGAGTACTGGTGCAAAACAGATAGTCTGCTGTGCTCTCGTTTCGGTGTTCTCTCGAATAGGCGCTTCGAGCAAACCGGTTCCAACCTCTTCATTATTGAGGGACCACAGTAAAACCGTCCGGTTTAAATTGTGTAAGAGGGACACCACTACAACGGGTACATAAAACTACGTTAAAAGACATCAGATATATGTATCTGTAAATAAGAGGGCGACCAATTCCATCTATACATATAATAAAGCTGAAGAGGGTCGAAAGTCTGTACATGGAAGATATTCGAAAAAAAATTGGCTAGGTATACTTAAAATCGGTAACAGAACACGTTCCAACAGTTTTTAGAATTTTTGTCTGTTTGTCTGTTTATCTGTTTGTCTGTTTATCTGTTTGTCTGTTTATGTGACCGCGCATCACGTGAAAACGGCTAAACCGATTAAGATGACATTTGGTATAGAGATAGTTTAAGTCCTGGGGAAGGACTTAGGGTAGTGTTTATCCTGGAAATCAACCCCTAAGGGGATGAAATTGGGGGTGGAATTTTGTATGGAGCTACTTAAACCGCTGCACCGATTTGGATGAAATTTGGTATATAATTAGTTTGAGTCCCGGGAAAGGTCAAAGGATAGTTTTTATCCCAAAAATCTTCCCTTTAGTGGGTAAAATGGAGGGGTGAAAATTTTGATGTAATCCATTTTGATAAAATTTGGTTTAGAGGTAGTTTAAGTTCTGGGGAAGGACATTGGATAGTTTTTATTCTGGAAATCTTCTCCTAAGGGGGTGAAATGGGGGGTGAAATTTTGGATGGACTCCGTTTAGACCAAATTTGGTATAGATATAGTGTGAGTCCCGGAGAATGACAATGGATAGTTTGAATCCCGAAAATCATCCCCCAAGGGGATGAAATAGGGATGAAAATGTGGATAAATCCCATTTAGTTAAAATTTGGTATAGAGATAGAAGGAGTCCCAGGGAAGGACAATGCATAGTTTTTATCCTGAAAAATCATTTATTAAGGGGGTGAAATGAGGGGTGAAAATTTGGATAGAACCGATTAATATGAAATTTGGTATGGTGATAGTTAAGAGTCCTGGGGAAGGACTTAACATAATTTTTAGTCCAGAAATCTGTGAAATATGAAAATTTGGGTTCCCCATTTACGGTATAGCGAGTCGTAGTCTTGGGGAAGGACATAGGATAGTTTACTCCTAAAAATCATCCCCTAAGGGGGTGTAATTGGGGGTGAAAATTTGTTTGTGACCCATTTTGATGAAATTTGGTTGAACGATAGTTTGAGTCCCGGAGTATGACAACGGATAGTTTTAATCCCGAAAATCATCCCCTCAGGGATGAAATAGGGGGTGAAAATTTGGATAAAACCCATTTAATAGATGAAATTTGGTAAAGAGATAGAAGGAGTCCTAGGGAAGGACAATGCATAGTTTTAATCCCGAAAAATCATTTCCTGAGGTGGTGAAATGAGGGTTGAAGATTTCGATAGAACCCATTTAGATGAAATTTGGTATAGAGAGAGGTCTCAGTCCAAGGAAAGAACATAGAATATTTTTTATTCCGGAACACATGAAAGGAGGAAATAAGGGAAACACATAAGGGGTGAGAAATGGTGGATGAAAATTTGGATTGAACCCATTTACGGTATAGCGATAGTTAAGGAAGGACATAGGATGGTTTTATCCCGAAAATCATCCCCTAAGGGGGTGTAATTGGGGGTGGAAATTCGTTCATGACACATTTTGATAAAATTTGGTTGAAAGATAGTTTGAGTCCTGGAAAAGGACATATGATAGTTTCTATTCTGGAAATCATCCCCTAAGGGGGTGAAATGGGGGTGAAAATTTGGATGTAGCCCATTTAGATGAAATTTGGTATAGAGATAGTTTGAGTCCTGGAGCATTCTCCAAGGAGGTGAAATAGGGGGTGTAAAATTGGATGGAACCCATTTACGGTATAGCGGTAGTTGGGAGTCCTGGGGAATAGGAACATTACATAGGTAAATATATGTATGTGACGTTCCAAGGGTAAAGGTATGGCGGTAGTTTCGAAGATGTTTTCTAAAACGGGGTAAAAAAGACGTTTTATTATGGCTATTTTGAAAACTAATAGATGTAACATTTTGTTGACGTATCTCTATTTTTAATATAAAATATTTAAATTACATGTCAGTTAATTTAGTCCTACGGTTTAGTAGAAAAGGTCCTTACGGCCGTGTGATATGAAAAATGCAAAATAATACTGAAAAAAGGCCTACATGCATCTATTATGGTAAGGCGGGTCATAGACACCAAGTTTGCGGCGGAGTATATTTTGTAAAAAAAGGCGTTCGGAGTAAGCTAATCTATAAAATCATGCAACTCAGCCATAATGACCCTTTCATTCATACAATCCATACTAATATTACAAATGCGAAAGTAACTCTGTCTGTCTGTTACCTTTTCATGCTTAAACTGCTGAACCGATTGAGATGAAATTTGGTGTAGAGATACTTTGAATTCCGGGGCCTTCCCAAAGAATCCTTACTAAAGATAGTTTTTATCTGGAAATTTATCACCTAAGGGGGTGAAAAGGGGAGAGAAAGTTACGATATAAACGAGTTCCGCGCGGACGAAGTCGCGGGCAAAAGCTAGTTATTCATATATTTTGAGAGTTGGTATTCATTCTTGTAATGCGAGAACGTACGAATTTACATTCTTTCAGAGATTCATTGGCGAAAAACGTCGCTCGAAGATCATAATGTTGGAACATGGCATGTTAATTTTGTTTATCTATCCAAATATCATAAACCCTCCATGATGAGTTCAAGAACCGCACATTATGGTCACCATAAAAATAGACTGTTTTGTTAGAACAAATTTCTTATCTGTGAAAATGTTATTATTGCTAAATAATAACATCGATTTCGATAATATTATTTCACTCAAATTTCGAACATCTCTGAATTCAAAGAAATTTGATTTGACCTCTATTCTAATATCAGTCGAGACGAGATGACGTTTCGTGTGAAATGAATTGTCAATTTGCATACAAATTTGACAAATGTCGCACGTAAGTAAGATATCGAACGATATGACAGTTGGATCCGACTCTAGTTTGTCTCTGAATTAAGAAAAAACTATGACAGCTGCCAGAAAACAACGCCGCGATGCCAGTCATAATATGCGGCTCCTGAATGCATCGTGGAGGCTTATGATATGTGGATAGATAAAGTAGTGTATGTAACTGTACATAATTAGGCATTAAGACACTCGTGTGATGTGTGTTCGTGTTTAATGCCCTTCATTATGTACAGTCACATAAACTACTATAATATTATCGTATGGCGGTTACACACTGGTACATATATGTATTCGTATCGATGTCGCTGGGCATGTTAATGGGACGCTGGAATCCCTGCCCACATACTTCTACCATATTTTCTCCCGCCCTACATCAGTCCAAGAGATTAGTGTCACACCGGAATTAGCTACGACTATGTCATTAGTACATCCACTTCCCTAACCCAAACGACCTCAGAACCCTTCCGTTTCTTTCAAGCGCGTGGTGGATCACGTGCTATAGATAGGGACAGATTGAAACGTTGACTTGTAAATCCGTGTGTTTGACAGCGATTGGTACCGGGACGTTAGATCAATCGTCGTGGCGCCGGCGGGAACAGCCTAGCATTTGTCACCGGACCACCGGCGCTGCTGTATTTATAGCGACGCCCGCGCAACGCTTGTGTGCTGTGGGCGGCGGCGCGGCTATCCCTCTATCATGCAAGATTGCCTGCATTATGCGCGTGCGTTGCCCTAAGATTTAACACCGTATCTGCGCATAGACTCTGCGAGTTCTCTACCGGAAACTTTAGATGTGTTTCTTTGTGTCTACTTTAACAGTGACCTTTCTTAATCTTTTAGCTTTCTAGATTCCAGATTCTTAGAGCTTCTATTTCAATGAAGATGCTTGTTGGTTTATATACATACTAGCAGTGTCAATATTGTTACAGGATATCGGTGGTGCACTGATGCATTAATGTTTTATTTATAATCTTATACAAGTAAATTACAAGAAAAACGCGTAATTACCAATATGCTTTAGTTATATTTACACGGCTGTTGTTATCCTTAATAACAATAAATAAAAAAATACAATTGATTTTTGTGCTGTAAAGTCGACGCCTAAAATATGTTTACACTTTTGCACATTATTCCATTGTAATAAGGCGAAAACTGTAAACATATTTTTGGCGTCGACTGTACTGTATCTATATTCTTATGTAAGTACCTACCTCTTAGCTTCTGTTAGTTCCGTTACACATACAACAAAGCCAATCCCATATTTTTAGTAGGAACATCTTGCAATCTACCTGTTTTACCCCTTGCCTTCCCTCACTTATACACTATACTTGCCTTTACTATATTTATTTACATATTTACAAAAGTTGTACTTCAATGCAATCGTGGCTGCAACCTTATAATTAAATTTAATCTAATGCTTGAGGTAGACCCCTTATAAACTATCACGTATAGAATGTTGCACTGAAAAATATTGATAATACTAGCTGCCATTTGGAAACAGTTGTGAACGAACTGCCGCCGCCGCCGATTAGCACCACTTGTGGCGGCAAAGTTGTTTTATGCTTTGACGACGAGTCGTTAATGGGCTTCTTATGGAAGCAAAGTCTTGCGAGGTTATTCTGCATTTTCGGACAGTCGTAGTCCTCATTTCCGTCGCACTGGCACCCCGTTAGCGGCGCAGCTTTCTCCAGTTTCTTTAAAATCTCTATAGCATTTAGGCACTTAAGGGAGCACTTTCTGCCGCGGTACATGGCACGACACAGGCGGTGGTAGTAGCTGAGCGCAGTGGCGCACTGAGCATCTGCCGAGCAGATTAGCTGGGACAGACGACACGAGCTCGTCGCGTTGGCAGCACCACGAAGAACCGACGGTCGACAGACGTCGATTCTGCTTTTCGCCTCCAAGCAGTACTCGTCTTCGCACTCACACTGCAACAAAGAAAGACTCGTGTTACTCAACGGCAGACGTGACCCTAATCCTATTTGATAATCAATATATTTTTTGAGAAAATCGTAAATTTCCGCGGTTCGTATCACGTAATATTGTTTCACGCTCGTAAAAGTCGTTTACGACATATGAAACGCTCCAGCCACCATCAAAATACATCGTGTTTTGTAAAATTGTACGGCGTCGTGCAGCGATGTGGCCGGATGCTCGGATGCATTTCATTCAATGGATGCTTTACTAGCTATGTCTACTGTTTTTGCGACAGTACCTCGCTGGAATTAAACAAAAAATACCTATGTTACTCGCTTCCTGACGTTTTTAAATCTTTGCGAGAATTGCGAGTCTCTAGGCGCGGGTTGTAGTATGTTTTATTTTATTTAGGCTTTTATGTAAGTTTGTAACATTTCGACCCTTAAGCCAAGAAGTATCGAAGCTCCTCGTTTTGTGAACCGTCTTAAAAAATGTTAGTTGAAACGAATTTCTAAATTAAACGGCAATTTTAATCGGTTTAGTGACAAGACTGAAGCTTTACGAAGCGTTATAAATTCAGACTTATCCAAAATCCGTTTTAATTTTACGGTCAATTTATTTCATACCTAGCTGGGATGAGACTAATGATGACCGCCGCCGTCTTACGCGTTTTTTGTGTGGGCAACACCTGCACAAGAGTCGATGCGGTAGGTCTCCAATCAAGACGTCAAATCCCAAGGCCGTAGTACCGATACTCCCCGACTACAACAATAATCACACCGCCTCTACTAATTAAGGCTTTAAGTGATGTTAATCTAAATTATGGACGCTGGCCTTATAAATATGAATGTGGTCGCTGGAATCTCTGTGAGAGAGGCTTTCAAATGAGGCCACTTAAACCAATGCGCATAAGGACGTGATTTCATTTGGACAAAAAGATTAACGCTTAGTAAGTAGTATATATTGTAGTCCTCATAGCTATGAGCAACAACTCTTATGCTGACTTGCAGCGGATCAGTGGTGCACTGATGCATTAATGTTTTATTTATAATCGTATACAAGTCAATTACTTACTAGAAAAACGCGCAATTGTCGAGTTATATGTAAAAGAAGCTTAAGTTTTAATGTTTCTCGTCCTGAATTAATCTTTAATTGCATTTTTAATCAGAAAGCAATTGAATGACATTTTGCTCGGCGCATTGAAACACAAAACTCCAGAAGGTAGGTTGGTACCTAATTGCAATAGAAAATGAAGCAAGTATGTATTATAATTTGATGCACTGGGCCATAAAAAATAGGTATTTAGGTACTATTAAGTATGTACAAATCTTACTACTTTGTCGATTTTTTATTTGAAAAGGATAGCTGCAACGCCTGCAACGGTACTCGCCAAAAATCTAAGCAGACCTCCACCTTCAAGTCAACTCATTAGCCTCATTACCACCTGGTAAGGCTCAAAACGACCTCACGATAGTGCCGTAACACGGTGTGTGGCTCCACGTGGGCTCTGAGCAGTTCCAGAGCTTGTTAGACTCGAAAACGATAACATGCGCTACGCGCGCCATAATCCCGAAACTTCATCGGAGAACTTGATCCGGGAACCTTACGCATAGGGGAGAGTGGGTTCGGTGGATCATGGGTCTCAGTGGATCGTTTGCTAAAGCTTTGCATGTATTGCTCGTACACGCATAAGCGCTCGCAACGTTGCCGCTCTGGCCACCAGGTCAAGATTTACAGATGAAATTAACCAACACCTTAATGATAAAAAACATATATTAATCATCTTTATAGACTACAGTAAGGCGTTTGACACACTACGGCACGACACGTTAATACAAAACTTAGAAGATTCCGGTGTTCGTGGTCCGCTACTAAAGTGGTGCACAAGCTACCTACAAAACAGATCGTATCGTGTGAAAATAGGAGACACCCTCAGTGAAAAAGTTCTGGTGACAGAAGGAACAGCACAAGGTTCCGTGCTCGGGCCTCTCCATTACCTAACATATGTAAATTATATGAACAATTGTGTTCAAAACTGTAGTGTCTACCAGTTTGCGGATGACAAAGATATAGAACTTGCTGAGAGGAACCTGCAAAATGACTTCAACCTCATTTGCATGTGGTCCCACGACGCAGGCCTGGTATTAAATGCGGATAAAACCAAACTTTTACATATACACTCTAGCCATTCCAAAACAGTACGACCAGTCAGCATTATAGGTCACGACCACCAGTGCCTTCATTCTAGACCAAATGACGCTAAAAATTGTAAATGCTCGCCATTAGAACAAGTCTGCAAACAGAAATACCTAGGTGTTATAATAGACGACCGTTTTAACTGTGACGCACATATTCAATCAGTGTGTACCAAATTAAGAGCTGTTATGGCAAAAATGTATATCCTACGTAATATAATACCGTACAAAATTAGACTAAATATGTACAATGCGCTTGTAGAAAGTATCATCTCCTACGGTCTAAGTAGCTATGGACGTACCTTTAAGTCCTATCTCGACAAAATATACAACTTACAGATTAGAATACTCAAGATTGTAGTACCATTTAATGTTAAAAACAGTTTGAAATGTGATGGAGATCTTTTTAATGCGTGCAAAGTGCTACCTGTTCATACAAAAGTTAATTATCAAATACTAAAAGAACAATTCTTTAGAGCCGAAATCCAAAAGCCAATTTCACATTCAAAAGCTACTAGACAAGTAACAACTCGCAAGCTAAATAAACCGGAATACAATAACTTTTACGGACGGAGAACATCGGAATACATCTTACCCGACTTAATAAATAAACTCCCAAAAGAATTAAAGGATAAAATAACCCCAATAAATATAAATAAATATCTGAAAAACGAAATGTTAAAACAGTTAGAAATTTTACAGATAAATTAACCCTTTGCCCGACATCCTTTGATATATCAGCCTAGGTATGTGCATAAATGACACCTTGATTTATTTATTATGTATGACTGAGTTGAGAAATGATCGTAACTTATCTGACGTTCGGCGGTCAAAATATTAATATATAATTTTTGAGAGTCATTACGAAATAAGTTAAGATTAGATATATGTCATATATGTGCCTAATTTAAGTGGTAAAACTTATTGATTGTTATTTATCTTTCTGTTAGCAGTAAGTCGCTGCGCTAGCATCGAGACATACCAAAGGGTTTAACGATGCTATTTTAATTTATTTACTATATATTTTTTAAATTATCTCAATAAAAATAAAACATCCCTTTTTTTAAAGGGAGTTGTTTTTTACCACAACAGAGTCATTTTTGTCATTCATTTATACAACTAGATAAGTATTCTAGGGTTAAATGAAGAAACTAGCCTTTTTTAAGTGAAAGTGGGGCCACTACATCAGTCACAAAAAAGTGCTCCACTGAACCCCACTCTCCCCTACTGCAGACCTAAATGGCGTACACACTGCTACAAAGAATAGATAGATAGATAGATAGATGTCATTTATTGTTAAAACTGTGTACATAAGATCTCATTTTAGACATTGGAAGGTATCAACAGTTTGCCCTTTTCGAGCGTACAATGTTATTGAACTTAAAATTAAACTTAATAATTTGTAGACCTAGGTACTTAAACGAAATATTCATTCAGATTGTAAAAGCATTTATCTGCTAGCCATTTCTTCAGCTCCTTGTTGAACTTATTATTATTATCTAATGACTTAATATATACAGGTAAGTTATTAAAGATTTTGATTCCAGTAGCATAGGTACTCTTGCTAATTATGTAACTAGAAGGCCTAACTGTACACATATCACATTTATATTGCGATCTAATTTTTAATTTAGAGTCACTTTTCCTATTAAAAATATCGTGCCGTTCCTTAACAAATAAACAAATTTCCAGTATGTAGATACATGTCAGCGTTAAAATTTTATTGCTTCTAAATATGTCTCTTAAGGATTCCCCATTCTTAAGTTTAAATATTATTCGTAGGCTTTTCTTTTGTAGAATAAATACTGACTGAACATTTACTGAATTACCCCAAAAAATTATGCCGTATTTGAGTATAGGATATGCAGAATGCTCTTACCTACCTACATACATATTAGTAAAATATACATCATGAATCGCGCTATCGTTAATGGTTATTTAATGGATCGACATCAGCAATAACCTCTAGTTGGAGCATGTTTCGTGAAACTTTCGGTAGATAATGTTCGCTCCTTACATGTGCGGAGCAGTACAATGATTAAGCCAGTAAGAAAACACCTGCACTTTTACCTGGAAGCAAACGGTAATAAGTACCTATAAAATAAGTTAACCGTCAGCCTTTTTCCGCTAAAAGACTGCGCCTGGGAGGTCTTAATTCTATCTTGAACAAAGTACGAATGCACGCCACCGTTGTACTGCAATAAGGAACACAAAAAATTCAATAGCAATGCTGTTTAATTACTAGTTTCCTTGTTTTTGTTGACTTGCGTTATTATAATTGACGCTGCAAGATTTTTTAGATATAGAGATAGTTAAATCATATATTTGGCACTTTCCAACATCAATAAACAAAAAATAAGAAATCTGAAAGAGAAAAAATTAAACAAGTAAAAACAATTGAGTTACGAAAAAAATATTAAAAGGCAGTGTGCGTTGCAACAATTCCAAAAAGGTACTAGCTCAGTTTTACTTTGCTCGGGTGGGCAAGCACTGATATTTTCAAACTGATCGAATTATCCAATGAAGCCAGTTATAATCAGCTGCTAAGTACTCAGTTTAATACGAGGTAAGATGTTTCTAAAAATAGCGTAGTATTGAACACAACCAGGAAAATAAGCAACTACTTAAATCACGATAGTGGATGAATGCATGCACATACAATTAAATATAATATTGATCTAAGTACTAGCTATATTCAATCACGTGATAATATTGAAACTGAATTTATACACAATCAGAAGTCAAATAATAGAGTAAGTGGAATGATTTCTGAGAAATCTAAATATAGAGGAACGGACGACGCTTCGGTAGGATTTCCGTCCATGATGTTCAACGCATAAACGTCATCATTCCATTTTTATGTTGTATCTGTAAATACCTTTAAACAGTATATTTTATGCAATCGTTACACAATGAGGGCTCTTAAAGTCGAGTACCGTGTTTGCGACGCGACGCGAGGCTTGCCGAGTGGCCTAAGTAAGGAACGAGAACTTTAGAGTAATTGTATACTTACAATACTTTTTCGATGAGTCACCTAAAATAATTAAATAAACTTGGTAATCTTGGTATCTATTGAAAATCTAAGCCCTGCTGAAACGAAGCGTATATGAAACAACGTGCAACCAGCATGTTTGTGATACCGGAGTTGTTATAGGTACTTAGACAAACAATCAAAATTGTGAATCAAGGTTATGCAATATTTACGTTTTCAACGCTAATTATGCAGTCCCTGGGTGACCGAGCTCTGCTCGGGTGAAAACGAATTTTCCCAGACATGAGACCTAGCTAGATCGGTTTCGATGTAATTTGGGATATAGGTATCCCAAATTACATCGAAATCGTTAGAGCCGTTTCCGAGAACGTGATTGCAAATATATATATATATATACAAATACTTATTGCTCGTTTAATAGTATAGGATTACGATAAAAATCGTTTTCTCCAACTTACTCGGAAATGTTTCCATTAATGGAGTAAAAACACACCTCGAAGTTTATCGTTATATCATTGATGAGATAATAAATTAAAAAAAATGGAAATACTTCCCGGACATGCCCGGGAAGTAAATATTATTGTGCAGGTTACTTACTTTTAATTTCATGCAAGACTACAAATTCACCATACAGCCAATTGTCCAATAGTCACGTACAAAAACCGACATAGATAGAATAATAATTGTGTCCAAATCATAAGACAGTTTTTTTAGACTTAATTATTTTCTCGGACTGATAAATATTTTGTAACAAATGTATAGTTTTTTTAAATGTCTAATGCGTTTAGGGATTGTCGATTTAACTAAATGTAATAATGCCTATATTTATATTTACTAATACTATAAGTTTTCTTTTATTTATTTTCATTGCTATGTTTTATGTGGAATCAAATATACAATTCGGACCCAATACTTTAAACTTTAATATCCTTAAAAAAAAATTAGGCGGGAAACTGGAATTCATTTTGTCAAAGATTTTCTGCCGTGTTATTTTTACGAAAATAAAATGAGTTCTACAAATAGTGACGAAGATATCCCAATGGGTACACCACCAGAATTAGCAGCAGAGGCAAAGTTGGCGAGAGCTAACTTGCTTCCGCCTAAATCCGAAGAAAAATATTTAAGAACGTTCGCAAATTTCAATTCCTGGCGAAAGAAGAAAAATACCAGTTCGTTGTCGGAAAATGTTATTTTGGCGTATTTTAACGAACTTGCAAAAGATAAAAAACCTTCTACTCTGTGGGCAATGTACTCAATGCTGAAAAGTACTATACAACTAAAATATAATATAAACATTAAGAACTACGCGAACTTATTGTCATTTTTGAAACGGAAATCATCCGGTTTCAAAAGCAAGAAATCGAAGATTCTTACCAATGAGGATATCACAATATTCTTAAATGAAGCTCCAGATGAGATTTTCCTAGCAATAAAGGTAAACATAATATTATATAACTGACTTAAATTTTTATTACTATTAAAGTGTTGAATTTGTTTAGATTGTAGGTAGATTGTTATATAAACATGTGCGAAATAAATATAACCTTTTAAGATTTTGTTTTATTTCCTCGCATATTTGGAGAAAAGCAGTATACAGGCCTCGGCAGGAATGTCATTTCGTGGATTCGTATCTATTGAAGGACTCGGCTATGCCTCGTCCTTCAAAACCATACTCATCCACGAAATGACTTTTCCCGGCCTCTGCAGTAATATACTATTATACCAATTCTGTTTACCAACGTCGTCGAAAACGCTACAAAATTTACGATGTCTCGTTATAATAATACAAACAGGTGTTTAAATTTCCAGTTTAACATTGCGAAAATGTACAAACAAAAACAAACACAGTTACACAGATGGAAAACTATTTCACACACACGTCACATCCGAGGTGGTAATTCTGTTATTATTATGAGTTATGTTATGACATACCTATTATATACACGTGACAAAACAACACTGAAATATTGGGTACTTCTCAAAAGGTTTTAGATTCAACTGTTTTACATTGTTTGGCATAGGTATCTACTTAATACAAGTTCGTTCACAATGCAACATTATGTCGCCACCGAGCTGCTCTGATGATGGAAACGGAAGGTGGGGCCGTAGCAACTCCAAAACTACACAAGATTAATGCCGTGGGGCTTTGGGGCTCATTGTAACCATTTATTTAAACAAGTCCCTAGTTGATGACTGCGTAAAAAAAGTACAGTCGGCAATAAAAGTATGCACTAAAAATGAAAGTTGTGTCAAAAACGTATTTTAATTTATAGTCACAAAGTAATGCAAACCACACAAAAGCAATTGATCTCACCCAGAAATTCAAGTTCGGCCTAAAATCTGCATGAAACAGTTTGAATAAATCTTAAAACTAATGAAGCTAACAATTAGTAGTAATTACATTCTATTATTAACTGTACTGAGAAAGCTACCTTAAATGTCTTTAGGTAGGTACTACTAAGCAAGCGTCGCGCCGATTTTACTTTAATGACGATAGCCTAGTGGTTGAGGCATGCGGCTGTCAAGCGGCGGTCGTGGGTTCGAATCCCGGCTCGTACCAATGAGTTTATCGCAACTTATGTACGGAATATTTACCGTTAGCTTTTCGATGAAGGAAAACATCGTGAGGAAACCGGTCTAATCCCAATAAGGTCTAGTTTTCCCTCTGGGTTGGAATGTCAGATGGCAGTCGCTTTCGTAAAACTAGTGCCTATGCCAAATCTTGGGATTAGGTGTCAAAGCGGACCCCGAACTCCTTTAGGGCACAACCGGGAATAACGCTAGGATGATGATGATCTGACGATAGAGTCGGTATCACGATATTTTGACCGCATCAGTAACGCGTCATTTTTGCTCCTGTCCATCCTATAAGTAATCCAGTAATCCTATACGCATGTTTATTTGTGACGCACGAGGTCGTCAACCGCGACCCTCCCGCGATTTGATCTTGTTGCCGTCGTGTCCGACAAATCTGCTCGACGACGTCTAAATTAGATTTTATTGCGGGGCGTCTGCGTACGCGCACCCACCAACCAACACAGACCCCTCCCTTCCTGACGACTCCATTCAAAACATACAAATATACTGTAATGAGTAATGAGGGGCCTGATTTAATTGGTAGTTTTGATCAATTGCGATAGACGGACTATAAACAAGCGTTGATGAGGAGTGATTTGGACACGGTCGAACTTTGGCCCTAGTAATTTTTTAACCGTAGAATATGAGCTATAAACGACTTATCTTATACTCGGTAATGTTTATCTTTTGGGTAATATCAGTTTATTCAGTTTTACGTACTTGTGGGAATTTCCCGCCGCAATGTTTTAACAAGCGTTGACTAATCATACGTTTACCAACTTACTTAAGTAGGTACTTTTATCAGAACAAAACACTACAGGTACCTACATGAACTGGTAAATTCCAACTAATCCAAGGCATTCGCTCACAATATATTACTTATTCTGTGACAATATGAAACGAAAATTGTTGTCGCTCCCCTAAGTGCAGTACAGTCGCCATCACATACATCGGAGCAAACAAGCACGTCACAAACATCGGAACACACCTCTATTTTCAAGGCATTAGGGTGCATGTGCCGATATTTTTGAACACCTATAGTGTACCGATGTATGTGATGGCGACTGTACCTACCTACGCATGCTCTCAACTCCGTCTCATTCAAACACATCAAAATTGTCATATATCCATATCCTCTTCAGCTCTTTGCCCTCTTGTCTGTGAGCGCTATGATATGACGACAAATAAACAAAAGACAATCTCACCTTCATTAACTCTTTTCCCTCTTCAGTCGACGTAAGCGCTATGAGCGCGTGCTCACACGGCTTCGGACACACACTGGTCGGTTCCGACAGCACCTCGTTGCACAGCATCATGTAATTGTTGAGCGCAGCGCCGCAGCCGGTGCGGTATGCGCAGCGCGTGCGCGCCTCGAAACACGGCGTGGTCGCCGCGCAAGCAGCGCACGCCGCTAGCAGTGCGGCTAGCAGCCACATCACCTGGAACAAAGGTGATGTTAGTAATCGAGTTTGAGAGGCACATCTTTCCCTACAAACTCTACGTTCGAAATAAAGGTTGTCGCACACAACCGCTCGGCACCGCCTCAACTCGAGCCGTCCTATTCTTTTCATAAATTCCATACTGTAACGCACACATATCGGCACCGGAACAGCATCGCCTCGCCTATGATATGATGACGTGAACGTGAGGCGGCGCCGGTCTGGTGCCGAGCAGTTACGTGTGCGACAACCTTAATGCAGAAAAAATATTCAGTCTTTGTATAGGTCACTCTCGTTTAAATTTACCTATATGTTTCCTCTGGGTCGGAAGATCAGACGGCAGACGTTTTCGTGTGAACTAGCTCCTACACCAATAACTTGGGATAAGGACGTCGATCACCAATGTGAAACGGGAAAGAGTAGCAGAATGGTGATGATGACATTTTGTTTGTTATAATAATATTATCTTATAGTCATGTGACTGCTTCAACTCACAAAATTATTCTACGAAGCTGCGCCGGGTAGACGAGAACTAAAAAATAATGAATACGACAAAAAAGATAATGCAAGAAAGCAAACAAAATGAATAAGATTATCCTTTGCTTCCCTACGGTTCATAAACAAAACAATCTCCGGATGACACAGCGAATGTAACATCTCAACTCAATAATAAATAAACATTTAATAATAATAAACAGAACTCGACGACATGTCTGGCGTTCTCGGAAGGTGCCCGGTCTCGAAAACAAACAGAATCGAGGCACGTCCCGCTCACTTGCTACTAACTTACTCGCCAGTCGGAATACCGTATCACTGTAGGGTTGACACTTTCGACAGTATGTTTCGGACTAATTTTGTACTCTAGAGCCATCGTCGCGTCCTACCCTACCTAAATGATCATGGTCCTTGAAAATAAGTATTTACACGATTACATCAACGTAGGTAAATAAACTCTTTTGATGATAATTGGGTGATAATGTGACTTTTCTGTGGCTCATAGTTTAGGACTTTCGAGAACGGAATAACAATTCTGTGATACAAAATGTTATAATATTGCAATTTAGCTAAGAGTCACATAGTGATGTGATTTTATGTACCGCATTGGTTCGCACGAGCAATGCATCCTACGCATTGACTCGTGGCATCAGTAAATCATAAAATTCATTAATATTTATGAACTCAGAAAATGAGAGCAATTGCATTGTTTACAAATGACATCCTCACTCAACGAAGGTACGAGGAGGGTTTGTAACGTTATGAGGATTTTTAATGAATGGTAAGTACGTAGGTAATATAATAAAATACTTATGTATAAGTTTCTTACGGTGTGACATCCAAATGAAACTAATGATGACGGTGTGAAAATCAGTAATGTCATGTCATGTGTAAGGTCTTAAATCTATAATTTGGCGTTGACACGTCTGACTTTATTGCTAGGATAGTTCTAGTAGGTAGTAGTATATTTTGCTGTGAATACTGCTGTCCTTTTTTGATTATTGCTAGGATAGTTCTAGTCATTAATTATCAAAAAAGGACAGCAGTATTCACAGCAAAATATACATAGGTAGAGGTATACCACCACCCGCACCTTCATTTCATCTTCTATTCATCACAGAATCACAGCTTAATTTTCTGATGTTTTCAAGTTAAATCAAGCAAGTAATTCGGGTAATTGCCTAAACACTTGATTGAAATTTTACGTTTGAGAACCCTGCTCATATTCACAGGGTCGTTGGCCGTAGCCTGGATGAGAAAGAAAACAAAGTTACACTTCGAGATGTCCACCGTTGCCGCTTCAAGTGTTAAATTACAATAACAATGTCTAGCACAATCCCTCCTCTATTTGTGTAACAATAAAGGCTAACGACGTCAGGTACGGCAGCCACAGTTTAGTTTAATTATTAGTCGACGTGGAGCATCTGAAGTGATTTTTTAATGAGAAATGCTTAGTAAGTGTCTAGGTTGTTTTTCAATTATTATAGGTATGTCCGTTCAACCAATTCGATTCCTAGGCCACCATAGAACCCCGTCATTTTAACTGCTACATAGAGACACAATAATACTAGTAACCCGTATTGACATATCATTTACTACGGCAAGGTTCTATGATGGCCTAGGAATCAAATTGGTTGACTGTACGTACATATATATGTATATTCACTACGGGAAACCGAATGGAAGTAACCAAAGAGCGACGTTTATTGTTCGAAGCTTACATTTTCATTTTTATCATAACCAGAGAGATTGTCATAAGTAAGATACCAAATTAAAATAAGTAAAATAAATATACGACCCTAGGACGAAATTGCCTTTTTCCACGAGTTATGGTTTCAAAAAAATACAAATAGTAATCATGAGGCTTTTGTGCAGGGAAATCAGTGATTCGAAACATGATTAAGCAATTTTCGCTCGATAGAAAAAAATCACGAACATAGGCCTTAAAACATTCGTAACGAATTATGCACAAAAGGTAAATATATTAAAATTGGTTCTAAAAATCGGCAATATCATGTTTGAGGGAACTTAATGATTACTTTTTTATTTATTTAAACGCACAATAAATTAAAATTAAAAAACATGATATCCGCGCTTCCGAACACGCACTTCCATCTCGCTCACGCTTATGCTCAGTGAGAGGGAGAGATGACCATGAACCTACGGCGCCTTAAAAAATCACAGATGCCACTTTTTCTAGGCAATTCCTAGCTGTTACCAGTAAAGCTGGGGGCCGATTTTTGACTTTCGAGCGCTCGAAAATTAACCAAAAGTTAATACGATTGTAGTGTCAAAATTGCAGGCACTTACTTTCTACCGATATAATTGAATACGACTGGTCAATAACACTCGTTTTCCAATTATCTATGGCTATTTCAAAATAGCATTTCATCATTTTTACCCGTTTTCGAGTGAAAGAGTCGAGCGCTCGAAAGTCAAAAATCGATCCCCTGATGCTAACTAACCCAACCACAGATGTATGAATATAATATATTGGATTCTATGTTCTGAGAACCCAACGAAATCGCTGAATAAATCGCCCGATTAATATGATAATATGAATAAAAAATAATTCCTTGCAACAAATTCCGACATGCTTCTCTTGTACGAGCACCTTTGAATTTGAATCAGATCTCAAATACTAACTAAAGATAAAATACGTGTATCGTGTTCTTCGATTCGAATCAAGCATCGATTAATTCAAAGAACTCGTCGTGACATGGCTACGTGACGTGCCAACACAATTTCTCTTTCACGACACGACACTTTTAAACTACTTATCTAAGTAAAATAATCGAGATCCGAGAAACGTCGCTGCGACATTTTTACCTCCGCAATCAAAACGCTCGTCCGTTTAGCGGGCGACTGTGAAAAGCAACAAGTCAACAGAGTGCGGTGAAGTGCGAGTTGAAGATGCAACAACATATTACGTACTTGCTGCACTTAAACGTACCTTGTGCTCAAGTACCTATACTTCACAGGGAAATTCGATGCTGACAGTCATAAATCAACTTCTGAAACTAGATATATTTTTGAAATCCTTTACTACATATTTACTTAACTTTCGCTTATCGATACCTAGATCGTAAATACAGGGTGCTGTACAGAATAACTACGATATTATTCGTTGAGATGATTTAGTGCATTAAAAATAAACGTATAAGGTACAGCATTTCACTTCTAGGTTATTAAAAGAGCTTTTCTTCACCGTGAATACTACTAAAAACATGACAGCCAAGTTCAAAAAGCTAGAGCAACAACGCTCCCTATGCGACAAATTCACGGAAAGCAAAAAAAAATACAAAAACGCGGGATCGACTCCGGCGCACGCTAACCAGTGCTCAAACACGTTCCCGCCTCATTATTGCGTGTCGTTTAGCGCCAACTGATAGGGCAAACAGCTACCGGCTACACCAATGTTTGCCCTTGCTAGAATTCTTTGGTAGAAACGTTAAGAAGTAAGTCAATGTTACGTAAAAGTCTTCTGCCGTGCGCTCAGGTAGCTACTGTTTAAAATAAGTCAAACCGTCTTTATGTGTGTCGAAAATCGACCCTCAATTTTGAGAAAATGGCAATAATCAGTAGCAAGATGTAATTGAAAAAAGAACTACGTATTTCTATTTGGATGAGGAAATAGTCAAGAACCGGGCGTTCAAAATCTAAGATTGATTGTGGATAGAATACGAGCTAATAGGTACTTCCTCTTGGCTCCATTTCATGGTATCAAATCTCCAAGTCACATTGATGGTATCGTCTCATTCTTACGAAACAACCTAATGGCAATTACATTAAAACAAGTGATTTAGATAACACTATCGCATTTGTGATAAGACTGCATTGCGTTATGTGTTGAATTGTATTGTAACCAGATACGCTGGCCCCCAACACTAATGACCAATGAACCAATATAGAAGACTTGTGGAGACCAAGTTATATCAGTTGTTTGTCACAAAATTAGCAATCTTAGTGTGAATGTGGATGTTTGCCGGTTGTAGACATTTTGGTAATGAGGTTATCGCTTTTTGAAACATGATTTACTCTAAAACGTTCAGTGACAATGAAAGACTATTAAGATTATGTTTTAATTAAATATTCAGACTACGAGCTTGCACTTCCGGCAAACTTGTTATCACAATATGACTCCTTTATCATTTGTAATTCTAGTTCTTCCTGTGCATATATGTAAATATAAAATGTCTAAGGAGTATAATGTACCTAAACTTCCTTGCTTGGAGCTTGGAGGTTAAGGTGTCAAATGTCGGCACGGTTACCTTAACAAA
This sequence comes from Epinotia brunnichana, assembly GCA_963854355.1. NCBI lineage: Eukaryota > Metazoa > Arthropoda > Insecta > Lepidoptera > Tortricidae > Epinotia > Epinotia brunnichana. Next base: position 18,098,892 of record OY977950.1, read on the forward strand.
TACTGTCAAATTCACAATCAATTCAGAACCAGCAGTAAGTACACTTACAAAAGTAAAAGAACATACTACACATGTATATCCCAAGGATATTCTAGAGTTCTCCGTTGCAATTCTCAGTATCTGCATCGAGACATAAGGATCAAGGCTGATCCAAACCTCTTCAAGGAACCGTTGCAGTGCAACCCGACTCATTTGAGTTTCATTCCCACTAGATGCAGATACAGTGACTATAGTTATGCAGCGAAACTGACGCCAACGGACTCTTGCGGAAAGATTAAGATAACCGTATAAATTCTTCGTTGCATTTTAGTTAGCTGCTTATAGAGACAGAACTTGAAAGCCGGTACAGCGTACACACCACACGTATGCACATCTGTGGGGTCCCCGTCGTGAAGGGACTCATGCTCTAAATGCTATGTGCGTGACTTTAAGTATGATTGTATAAAATAAGGTTAGTCAAAAAAAAATAACAAGTACGTTCAAAGTAAGGACAACTGACAAAAATAAGTAGATTTACCTAATTTAAATATGTATGTAATAATATGTACAAGGTGTGGCTCAATTATGATAATAAGTATATGTATTTTGAGAAAAAGTTAAACATGTCCTAAGTGTGATTTAAAAGATCTTGAATCTCAAAAAATGTCATCGAGCAAAATTTGTTGCTAAAACCGGGAGCTACGTATTTCTGCAAAAATTGCAAAAAATATGGTAACATCAATTCAGGTAGCAGTTCTTAAGCCTCTTGTAATTGTCCAATTGTGTGTTCAGACGAAACATATTAGCATCTATTAGAGTACGTACAAAAGACAAGGGATCAGGCTTAGGCATTATTTTTTTATCAGCCATCCAACATTTGAAGTGCAGCTTTACCGTATGTTGTAGTAAAAAATCTTCCTTTTTGGGCAAAAAAAAACAAATCTCGAATCTTGGTTTCCCGACATCTCAATGCGATGCATGAGATCATAAATCACCGAAAAGGTTGTCTGGAGTCTGGAAGACAAATTCATGACATGTGGTGTGCAGCTGCAGGATTACGCGCTGAATCGACCATTTATAACGATTTGACAACTTGAATGCAACGTGCTGCTACTGCTGCTAGTTTTAGTTTAAATGAAAGAGTTCAAGGCATAGGAGTAATGCAAGTGCAAATGCCGGACGATTCACATAAATTTGATTGACTTCATTGTGTTATTGGTTTTTGAAAATTGCGCAGCATCCCTGGTGCGCAGGGTGCGCCGCAGTCCCAACAACATTCTGCGCATGATAGCGGACAGGGTTCACTGTGTCTACACGTCGCACTGCGAGGGATTGCACTACCCTGTCAGTGTTGTTTTGTTTTAAATGTAAGTTTAGCTGTAACTACTAACCCCTTAGTTTTGTAAATTCTACTAATAACATATGTACCTACACACGGTTACACGAAACAAAAATATCATTCATAATTCATATGACTGCGAATAGTTGGACAGCATTGTAAAGAATTGAAAAACTTACTATGTTTACATCTGCTATAATAAAGCGAGCAAAACATATTTGATACGTTCTTACGGCCCTAGAACTAGAGTCTTGTCAGATTGTATGGGCTCTTTGTTGTGGCAAAGTCAAAAGTGAAGTCATTGTGATTTATTCTTCAATTTAGGCATATTACATGCACCCATGTATGTCGATAAACTACCAACAGTTCGGAAAGATAACCTCTGCCTCGAGAACTTTAAGAAATATTTTCATACGCTACCATGAGATACATTTTTATTTTGTAACATCTATGTAAAAAAAACATGGTTTGCAATAAACGTTATTGTTATTACTATTTGAAAAAAAGAACCGACGTAAACTCTCGGCGAGGTATCATTTTTTCAAAACAGTATGCAATGTCAAATTTCATTATGAGAGTATTATAAAATTACATTGATACTATAGAAAGCCTGTTTATTTATTTTTCGATATATTAGATTGATTAGATTTGCGGCAGATAAGTAATAATGCTGGTGACTTTTAGGGCCGTGTTTTTTTTTTATACGTGTAATTAATTAACTATACGAATTTGGATTAGATTGAAATAGTGTTGTTTAGCGCACTCTCTTTAGAAAGAGGCTACCTACCATCATAAAAACAATGTAAAAAATAATAAGAAATACTCCATTCGGTAATATGAAATACCTACTTAGCAAAGACCCGTTTTATTAAATACAGCGTTCGGTTATCAAACTAACTATAGGTGCCTAATACCTATAGGTAATTATAAGTCTGCAAGTCACTGAAACTCTTCACTTATCCCTATCTTTCTGATAGCAAGAAAGAGACGAATGCTTTCACACTTGCTGCTAACAAGGTTAGGTAGCCACCTAGCTAGGCTTACGCCTTTTCAGGAAAATATTCTGGTAGGTACATTGTAGGTGCTTAAATTGTAGGCTCAAAAAAGCGGAAAGGATGTAAGCTAATCCAAATGTTGCCGCTAGCGTTTTATCAGGTCATAATTTCCGTTGCCATCAATTTTGTCATGCGCTAATCATTTTGACTGGCAAATCCAATGCAAAACAAAACGCCGAAACGCTATAAACGGAAACAGGCCAATCCCACACGTGACCGAAATCATAACAAATGCCAATATTGCGAGCAGTTTTGGTAGCACTCTCCGTAAAGCGATCGTAAAATGCAGCACCATTTTACCTTTTCGTACTGTATCACCTCGTAAATAAATCAATGTTTATTGCTTATTTTGTTTAAACATTATATAAATAAAGTGGTAATAAGATTTAATCACAGATCAACTACCTAAACTAAATGCATTGGCGTCGATTGTGAAAGGTGACGAATCGGTAAAATTTGGGTTACTTTGTTTTGTAATCCATGCCTACTAATATAACGGGAAAGTAATTATGTTCGTATGTCCACTTATCTTGTTGGGTTGTTTTCAAATAAACTGTACCATAAATAGTTAAGGTAAAATTAAGAAACGTTAACTTTGTCATTAATTTTACCTTAACTAGGGTACAGTTTATTTGAAAACAACCCTGTTACGTTTAAAATCAGTAGGTAATCAATTTGAATTATTTTTGACATGGCGTACAAACATTAAGTGTGATGAACACAGGATTTACACAGGATAATTTTTATTTCAAAAATCATCATCCGACAATACTTTTGGTAACGACTGAAAGTTATCAGAAACACACGGCTAATCTTTAGGATACCTAGTGATTGACTTACATACCTATCACTTATTCTTTGGATCTCGGTAAGTCGGTATTCATTGTGTACAACTTATTAGCACACAGGCATAATTTTCCTTACTTGGCTTGCAGACGTTACGGTTATGTTATGAACGTACTTACCTACCTACCTACATTTTCTTCTAACCTGTCGTCTGTTATTTAGAAACAGATCATATTTAACAAACTGCAATTTTTTTCTGTTAGTTTTCAAACTAAGTATTAATATGTAAGTGTACAAGTAATAACACGCATGCGTATGACATAATTAATCAGTTGGTGTAAAATTCCCTGAGTTGGATTAGTTTATGATTTTTATGGGGTGCGTGGGCTGGTAGACCTCCTCGTGGTGCACCCTGGGAGGGGGGGATAGCCGCTCAGTTGCGCGTTTTGCTGTCTTCCCTCTGCAAACTACCAAGTCACAGTCGTGGCAATGCAGTCGAGTTCACTCCTGCGCGGGCTTTAGTGCCGTGTTCCATGGTTGGCCGCTCCCAGCATGCCTCAGCTCATCTGAGGTGGCAAGGGATGCGGCCGTCTTAGCCTGGTTGCCTTCTTGGCAGCCACTGGGCAGTGGTGGCGGTGCAGATGCACCTTTTGCTGTTGGGGCCTCTTTGTTTACGGCCAGTGGCCGTCTTCGGGTGGCGTGGGATGGCAGGCCTTCAAGGCTTGCGGCGCGGCGGGTCTGGCATTCGCGTTCGTGCGGCTGTTGGTTGAGTTTCGGCTCCCCGTCGGGCAACCCGTAATCTGCATTGAGCGGACCGGGGGCGCCGCTCATTGAGCAGTAGCGCCGCGTGGAAGAAAACCACTATAACAAATCACCCCAATCCCAAGGTGAGCGGATCGTGCCGATGGGATGCGTGGCTGGAGGGAGTCCAGTCCCTAACGTGCGGGGGAGCTCACCCCCGAAAAAAGAGACGACGATGTGGAGGCATTGTGAAGTCAAAAATGAGCAGCAGTTTAAAATTTAATCTCCGGGCGGGTAACCAATCCCGTCCATCCGCTTCGGCGGGTGGTTGCCCCACCGTATACGGAGGGGGCAAAAACTGCTCCTTAGGCCGGCCAGGTGCCGGCCTCCGTAAACACGACATTGGCTACATCACACCGGACTCTGATCGTGAAGGAATGCTGAGGCTGAGGGGCGGCGGTGGGGCTGATGGAAGCGGACCCAACCCACCCCAAACAAAGGCCAATGACGAAAAACTGGCGGATAAGGGCACCTACAGCCCTACGGAGAAAAGGGAGGCCTTCCGCCCCCGCCTCAACCTTGCACGTTCACCAGTGCAAGGGCAGGATGGTAGCCCTCGTATCGATCTGAACGCAGCCGCAATCCAGATCGCGCCGAGAGCACAAGGCCCAGCGCGCGACGGCCTTGGCCGCTTCCTGCCGCGAGGGCAGGGCGGGGAGCGTTCCGAGGAGGAGGCATTGAGCTTGGTTCAACTGGCGGACACGAGTGCGGAGCGGGAGACCCCAAAAGAGGGTGGGCGAGAGGTCTGCTTCGAGAAAATCCCCCGGGAGACTCTGACCCGCTTGGACGAGGAGAGTGTGCCTCATGGGGATCCAGCGCAGGCTGCGGACGGGACTGGGTGCTTAGTGCGGTCCGTCGCGCTTGTCGGAGCTGACTTGGAGGGGCAGCGGCCATCCCCTGCTGACGAGGCCACTGCTCCACAGAAGAAAATCAGAGCCAGGGGCAGAGCCAGGGGCAGAGCCAGGGGCAGGGCCAGGGGCGGGGGGCGGGGGCGCTCATGCCTGACTCCGTTCAAGTTTAAAGACGCAGTGGGGGCTCGGGAGTCGACCGTTGACTCCCCACTGCCCCGGTCGGACGCGGAGAATCCGCTGGGACCGGCGGTGGAACAGTTATCGGACTCAAGCGTGAGCGAGAGCCTGATAACGGTAAGGACGAGATCCAGGTCCGGATCAGCCTCTTCAGTACTTAAAGGCCGACTGTGGTCACAGGAGGGACAGAAGAGGCGACGGTTAGAACTCTCAGAGTCATCAAGCGATGGAGATGCGGAGCCCATGAGGGAGGACGAGCCCAGAGCGAGAGGCCGCCCGCCAACAACGGGAAAGTTCCTCGGAATGAGCGAGGCGCAGGCCGACCTGAAGGCAGCTAAGCAGGCGGCAAAGGAAGAACTTCGCCGAAAAGCTGCGGTAGATGCAGAAGAGGCAGTGGCCAACATGGTAATCCGAATGAGGCCAACGAGCCAACAGAAAACAACGCAGCCACCTCCAGCGGAGTCCCAGCTGGGTTCTGCGTTGCACACACAAATGTTGGACAGCACTGAGGTAATCAAAGCAGTAATTGCAAAGTCCGGCAACTTAAAAGGGACCCACCAGCGGAAGCTGAAGGATGCGGTTGCGGCATATATGGACGCTGCCCAGGAGTTGATGAAGCGCACTTCTTGCGAAGAAATCAAGAAGCTTGAGGCGGAAAACGTGCGCCTACAAGCTCAGATGACGGAGCTCCGAAGGGAGTTAGGGGAGATGCGAAGCGAGCTGCGACTGGCCAAGCCAGATCCGTCGGAGGAGGCTGAACGCGACATGATGGTCAAAGTGGGGACCATTGTGAACGCCCGGCTGGAAGCCTTGGAGGACAGGCTTCTTCCATCGAAGGTAGTGCGCCCATCACTTGCTGGCGACACAAAGACAGATGCGGTCACCAAACCTGCCGACAAAAACAGGAAGGACGTACCATCCGCCCCAACTACAGCAGACAACATCGTCGCTGGTCCTAGTAGGCAGAACACGGTGGAGCCCAAAGGAACAGCTCCAGCTCCCTTAGAAGGGCAAAAGGGAAAGAAGAAAAAGGTGGCCAAGAAGGGCAAGAAGAATGGTCAAGCGGTTCAACCCACCGAACCTCTACCACCGCCTGAGCCCCACCCATTACCACCAGCGCCGGCATCCATGAAGGAAACGTGGACAGATGTCGTGAGCAAGGGTAAAAAGAAGACAGCCGCGAAGGCAGCGGCAGCGGCGGCAGCTCAGCAGTCCAAGCCCAGGCAGACCCGAAAACTGCGGGAGCCACGCTCAGCGGCAGTCGTTCTTACGCTAAAACCAGGCGATGGCCATCCCACTTACGGGGACATAATAAAAGAGGCGCGATCGAAGATCAATTTGAAAGATCTGCAAATAGAGGGTGTCCGGTTTAAACGGGCGGTCACTGGAGCGACCATCATCGAAGTGCCCGGGGCTACTAGTGGCGAGCAAGCGGATGCTCTTGCAAACAAGCTGAGGGAAACGCTAAATAGCGACTTTGTCCAAGTCTCGAGACCCACGAAATGCGTGGAAATGCGCATATCGGGTCTGGATGACTCAGTTACTCCTGAAGACGTCAAGACTGCCATTGTTCAGAATGGTGGCTGTGCGGTCGACGCGGTAAAGTGCGGCAACATTCGCCAGGACTTCACAGGCCTGGGAACAGCATGGGTTCGCTGCCCGGTGACAGCAGCAAAAAAGCTGAACGAGAAAGGACGGCTGTTAGTGGGATGGGTCTCAGCACGAGTGCAACTGCTGGACCCTAAACCCATGCGCTGCTTCCGGTGCCTCGAGGTGGGACACGTTCACGCGCAGTGCCAAGGTCAGGAGGACCGAAGCGATCTGTGTTATCGCTGTGGCCAGCACGGCCACAAGAAGGCCACGTGCTCCGCCGCGCCGCACTGTGCTCTCTGCGCAGCCGCCAAAAAACCTGCAGGACACACTATGGCGAGCAAGTCATGCGCCGCTCCCAAAAAGAAGGGGAAATTCGGCAATGGCTCCCGGGCTGCATTGCAAAATATCCACCCGCCTGCAATTGACGCAGCTGAGGCCGAGAAGACAATAGAGATGGAGGTCACGTAATGGCTCTACCATTCCTACAGGCGAACTTAAATCACTGCGCAAGGGCTCAGGACCTCTGGTTTCAGAGCATGGCGCAGTGGCTGATACAGGTAGCTATCGTCTCCGAACCCTACTTCATCCCCCAAAGGGACAACTGGGCTGGGGACCATGACGGTTTGGTGGCTATAGTCACGCAAACGGCTGTTGGCTCACCGCCGTTTGAAAACACTGAAAAGGGAAAGGGCTACGTTGCTGGACGCCTTGGCGGCATCCTTGTGGTGGGTGTTTATTTTTCGCCTAATCGGAGCCTGGCTGAATTTGAGTCCTTCTTGACGGACCTTGGGGCGCTTATCAGTCGGAGCCACCCGATCCCCATGCTCGTTGCCGGGGATTTTAATGCTAAGTCCGTGGCGTGGGGATCCCCGACAACGGACGTACGCGGGCGCGAACTGGAGGAGTGGGCCATCGCAGCAGGTTTGGCCGTGATCAACCAGGGGTCGGTCAACACATGCGTGCGGCAACAGGGTGGCTCCATTGTGGACGTGACGTTCGCCAACGTCGCCCTGGCGCGCCGTGTCTATGGCTGGGAAGTGCTTGAAGGCGTGGAAACACTGTCCGATCACCGGTACATCCGGTACAGTGTCTCTGCGGTATCAGATTCCCCGAGCGGTCCCATCAGTCGGTCCCTGACGGGAGAGGGACCACGCTGGGCACTTAAACGCCTTGACCGGGACTTGTTTGAGCTCGCAGCCAATATTGAGGCCTGGAACCCAGTCCCCGAGGGCCCGGTGCATGTTGAGGAAGAGTCGCAAGCGCTCGGCAAAACAATGGTACACATCTGCGACGCAGCAATGCCCCGAGCGAAAGCTCTTCCTCCAAAGCGCCAGGTTTACTGGTGGTCAGCTGAGCTGGATCAACTCCGACAATCATGTGTCGCGGCAAGACGCATGTACAGTCACCAGCGGAGGCGTCGGCGTAGAGACCTAATCCAGGAGGCAGAATTGTACGCGGATTATATACATCGCACAAAAAATCTCCAGGTGGCTATTAGCCAGGCGAAGGAGGGCTCCCAGCAAGAGATGCTCGACTCGCTGAACAGGGACCCGTGGGGCCGACCATATAAAATGGTCCGTAACAAACTGCGCCCCTGGGTTCCACCACTGACGCGAAGTCTCGAGCCGAACTTGCTGAGGGACGTGGTTAAGGCCCTATTCCCTGTCAGGGAGGAATTCACCCCACCAGCAATGGCACCGCCTATGGCACCAAGCAACGAGGAGGAGGAAGAAGAGGCTCCCAGCGTTACTGCTGGTGAACTCGGGGCAGCGGTCTTTAGGCTGAAATCCAAAAACACAGCTCCTGGACCCGACGGAATCCCAGGTCGTGCGTGGGTCCTGGCCAATGATACTCTGGAGCCAAGACTGCTCAGGCTGTTTTCAGCCTGTTTCAAGCAAGCTCTCTTCCCCCGGCCATGGAAGACAGGGAAACTAGTCCTGCTAAAAAAGGAAGGGCGCCCAGCTAACTCGCCATCGGCATACCGCCCTATAGTCCTGCTTGATGAGGTGAGCAAGCTGTTCGAGCGCATTATCGCTGCCCGCCTCAACAAGCACTTGACTCGGGTCGGGCCAGATGTGGCTGACTGCCAGTACGGATTCCGCAGTGGCCGCTCTACCGTTGACGCCATCCTTCGCGTAAGGGATCTTGCCGAAGAGGCGGTGTCCAAGAACGAGGTCGTATTGGCGGTATCCTTGGACATCGCCAATGCTTTCAATACCCTGCCGTGGGGATGCGTGATGGAGGCCTTGCGGTTCCACGAAGTGCCCGCCTACCTGAGGCGAATGGTCGGCGCGTACCTCTCAGAGAGGTACGTAGTTTACCCAGGCCGGGAAGAATGGGGGAGACACCAAATGACTTGCGGTGTTCCACAGGGGTCGGTCCTGGGCCCACTCCTGTGGAACATTGGCTACGACTGGGTCTTGCGGGGTGCTTACCTGCCAGGCGTAAACCTCACATGCTACGCTGACGACACGCTGGTCACAGCCCAGGGCAAAACAAGCCGACACGCCTGCATACTGGCCACGGCAGGTGTGGCACACGTGGTCCGACGGATACGGTTACTCGGTCTGGAGGTGGCTCTCCAAAAGTCAGAGGCCTTAGTATTCCATGGGCCCCGAAAGGCGCCTCCGCCGGACGCGCATATTGTTGTGGGTGGAACCCGGATAGAGATCGCGTCTTCTATGAGGTACCTGGGCCTCACATTAGACTGCCGATGGACCTTCAACGCTCACTTCAAGCGCCTGATGCCAAAGCTGCTGGGAGCTGCCGGTGCTCTAGGGCGTATACTCCCGAACACGGGGGGGCCTAAGGCGTCGTGCAGGCAGCTGTACATGGGGGTCGTCCGATCCATGGCCCTTTATGGTGCCCCTGTATGGGCGGACATCCTGCATGGCCGGGAAATCGCCCTGCTGCGAAGGCCACAGAGGGTGATGGCAAACAGGATGATACGGGGGTATCGGACGATCTCCAACGAAGCAGCATGCGTGCTGTCTGGGTCGCTCCCCTGGGACCTGGACGCGAAGGCCCTTGCAGCGGTTTATAGCTGGCGCAAAGAGGTGGAGGGTCGGGGCGACTCACCAGCACCAAGGGAGGTGGAGGCACGGCGCAACGGGGCGCGCATGGAAATGGTGGCCATATGGAAGGAGAGGCTGGCGCAACCTAGTGCAGGCCTCAGAACGATCCTGGCAGTTCGTCCTGTCTTTGAACAGTGGTTGGACCGTCACCATGGCACACTGACATTCCGGCTGACGCAGATCCTCTCGGATCACGGGTGTTTCGGGAAGTATCTGCACCGCATAGGACGAGAACCGACCGCAGCGTGCCACCACTGTGACAACTGCCCAGAGGAGACGGCCCAGCACACGCTGGAGGTGTGCTCAGCCTGGAGAGATGAGCGCCAAACTCTCTGCGCAACGATAGGCCATGACCTCTCGCTGTCTACCATAGTTCACACAATGGTGGACAGCGACAGGGCATGGAAAGCGGTCCTTGCCTTCTGCGAGGCCGTAATGGAGGCCAAAGAAGCCGCTGAACGCGAAAGGGAAGCCACATCTGTGGATCCCCGTCGCCAGCGGCGAATTGGGCGAAGGCGGCGAGCCTACGCTCGCCACATTCCCCCCTAACTGTGGCCAGGGCCGGCAGGCTTGGGGAAGTCTGTCAGCCGCGTCACTAACTGGCCCGAGATGGCGTCGCGCGTGTTCCCGCGCGCCACTCGTTAGTTAGTTCAGATCGTTAAAAGTCATCAAATTAAAAAGCTACACAGAACAACATGCTCCAAACTCCTATCTGCACAATGTTGCCAATAAAGCCATTTGCAAAATGTTTACTTAGGTAATTCGCGTAAAACTCCTATCTGCACAATGTTGCCAATAAAGCCATTTGCAAAATGTTTACTTAGGTAATTCGCGTAAAACTCCTATCTGCACAATGTTGCCAATAAAGCCATTTGCAAAATGTTTACTTAGGTAATTCGCGTAAAACTCCTATCTGCACAATGTTGCCAATATAGCCATTTGCAAAATGTTTACTTAGGTAATTCGCGTAGTACCTAGTATTGACTGTTCCACAATTCTTTACCCACATTACGTGACAGTTTCCTAACAATAGTCAAAGGTAAACCAGCATTATCATGGGCAGCGTGTATCGATGGGGCTATAAATCTCTTGGCGCCGAATACCAATGCAATGGGAAGTAATTTATGGGCAGTGCGTACGTCAAGACTAGGTACAAACAATCGTGTACTGTACATATAATTAGGGAGCGTTCGGAAACGAATGGAGGGTAACAAGTATGCGCCGCAATATTGGCGACGCAAAAATAACATGAGTGAATACTTGAGGAGTGTGGAAAAAATACCAGCAATCAATCTGTTTTGGGCCAATTTTTCTTCTAAAACTGTAAGGACTACATGATGCTCAACTGTTTTAAAGCTGTGAAATCGAGTTATGTGGACGCTATGCAAACTATAAGGACTAGTCATCCATATAAATAGTTTGAAGATACCTTCTGTTAACATTCAGTTTCTTATCTCTGACAAGTCTGTCGACAAAAATAGCGCTGTTTGGTTTAGATAACTTTCTTTTGTTTCATAATGAGTCCCGCAATGTTTATTAATTTAGCCTTATCAAGAGCAGGTTACGTGGTGCGGTTTGAAACTGCTCGATCGCTAATTTACTTACAAGGGCCAAAAGAAAAGCATTTGAGAATATAAGCATTAAATCGTTTTACGATTCCCCGTACCCTTATTACGCCCATTATTCAGGCCTTGCCATCTCAATTTAGAATGTCATACGTTGAATGCATTAACTGCTTTATGACTTAATCAGTCGAAACGCTGGGTAAAGTAGAAGATTGATTAGTAAGGGATTATTAGTTAGTGTGACTGTTTCAGGGGCATGAGTTATGTAAAAATACTGTTTTTAATACGACTACGGTGGCAAATAAGCCGACGGCCTGTAAAAGAAAGTTAAAGAAGAAGTTAGAAGATTTCTTCTAACTTCTTCTTTAACTTAAGACATTAGACATGTGTCTAATGTCTTAAGTTAAATAAAACCGCCTTGAACACAGGGCATTAAATCGTTTTATTCAGGCCTTGCCGATGACCTAAGTACCTATACCTACTCACCACCTGGAACACTGTTCACCACATAAATAATGCAAGTGGTGTTATAACGGCTACGGTCTTCGGTAAGGGAGGTGCAGTCAGCATTGCATAGCTAGTAGCAGCCAGAGTAGCCAAATATATCGTAACACACCCTTATTCTTACAGTAATAAAGACGTGTAGGTACCGAAATGTTTGGCTACTTTGGCTGCTACTAACTATGATGCTGACTGTACTTCCTCAATTAAGCTTGAAATATAAGCGAGATGACAGTCTACTGAACCCTACCTCTATTAAATTAGCTGTCTATAATATATTTACGTCAAACGGTTGGACCATCTCATTAGTTCTGTCCACGTCTCTGTTACAGCTAAGGACACGGAAAAAGCGAGGACAACGCATTAGTATCAGTACCTAACAAGTCACAATATCGAGCAGTTTGTATGCTTCATCACGGCTATCACGCGTATGCAAATCGGTTTTATTATGCAGTTTATCATCATTCGCAATACATGTTATTTGCACCTCTGCGTTCATTGTTTCAAATTTACGATTGTGGTACAGTTCTGCTGTGAATTCCAATTGGGAATGATCTTTTTTTATAACATGGCGGTGGCAAACAAGAGTACGGCCTGCTTGATGATTAGCAGACACCGTAGCCGGTGGATGATTCGCCTTGAATAAGCAATCTAATAGTTGTCTTTGAATACTTTATTAAAAATAATTTTTTGAACACGAAACTTTTAGTATTTTTAATCACTTATTGAATTTAAATTGTCATGAGTCATATTCAGAGTAACCTAGAATTACATTATCTATACTTCTATGTATACTAATACCTATTATAAAGAGGAAGTGCTTGTGAGATTGTATTAGCTTTGTAAGTTTGATTGTTTGTATGTAATGGGTTATCTCCGGAACTACGTATCCGATTTCAAAAAAACTTTCACCTGTGTATAGAAGAGACTTTCTGGATGATCATAGGCTATTTTTTATCCCGCGGGTTTACCTTGGTTCCAAGCAATACGTGGGGCTTTTATATTTTATCTAGTATCAATTATAAAAGGTTACACTGCTCACATTCGGGCGACATGTTTCCAACTCTTCAGAAGTTCTTCTTATGATGAGTAAATTAAACGCGAGTGTAACTGTTCGATAATTCATATAATTAATGTAACTATCAACCACAGAAAATGAGCAAAATATGTGTTAGCTCTAAAATATGGTATATAAATATAATTATACGTTTAGGAAAAAAGAATGTGTGAAAATCGTAAAGGTTCCCTACAGTTTAATAAGTAGATAGGTACTCTAATATTTTTTGAACTTGTACCATAGGTTTAAACATGCTACGATTATTGCATGATATTCATACCATGTCAAAATGAATTCCACTGCAATCGTTAAAGTAACATACTCAAACGAATCTCTGCAAGTGGAATGCAATCATTCATCCTTCTATTTTTAAATACAATACAATAAAGTAAAAATGTACGTAGTACGTACAGCTATTTATTACTCGTTCTCCGTAGTCACATGGCTCGCTCGTTGGAAAGTTTAGAACTCCGTGTTTTGTTAACTTGTACGGTGATCCACAACATTTATCACTGTATGAGAGTTTAGGTATGAATGAGACACTTTTAGATAACTTTTGAACACAGTTTCATTTAGTATTGTTGTTTGGATGGCGATGTCAAGCCCGCCGGTAAGTTGGTGCGGGATATCGCGTCGAGTTTAGGAACGTGCGGTTCGCCCGCGCGCGCACTCACGATTGACTCGATTCCGATTGAGTTGTGTAGGAGCGCTCCGGAGCGTTAGCTTGAGCTCGCGCCGCCATGGCAAGCCAGATGACAGCTTCATATTCTTCCCTTCCCGTTCCCTACGCCCTTCTCCCGCGCGCTCAGCGGAATAGATACGTTTTATTTTATTTTATTTAAGTACCAACCGGTCCATCAATGTTCGAACTGTCTTCAGCTCTACTGGACATTCTGATAAGTGTAAATGATTAATGCCGATAATATTTCGGTAACTGACATGTTACATCGTTAGGATTTCGAAGTTGTATCATGTAAGATTAAAAACTAATCAATAATTAAGCAGGTAGGTAGGTACCTCTTGGTTTTGTTTTACATTTTCCTCAACACGAAAACCGTTAGATTCAAAACGTGCTAAATCATGGAATTCTGTCTCTACCTTCCTTTGTTTTATTTAGTGCGAATCGTCCCATTTCAGGTAGAGACGTAATTAAAACATTTCCGATTATTTATTGACGCCTTGCCGCTGTGAATTTTGAGCGTGTTGGCACAGAAGTCTTGGCTTATGGCTCGGACCGAACTATTGTGTTAAGGTCCATTTTGGCTTGACACGGCCACAACGAGTTCTCGAGAAAGCCATTATTAAGACCTTCGGCCGTCGAGCCGTGTTTTTTGTGAGGCTCGGTAAATGTTTGTAGTGTTTAAAAAAAGTTTATTTTAAAATTGCGTTGATTGAGTTGTTACGGAGTTGCGGCGGGGAATAATTTCATGCTCTTGCATCCAGTTTGATACACCGATAGCGTGCCGCCGAGTTATTTAATTATTTCTATTTAATTAATGTTTGCAAGTTAATTGGTCGATTTGCGGAATAGATGCTTTGATGTTTTGCGTTAATTTTACGCTAGGTAGGTATTTTGATCGTCTATAGGTATCGCAATTAGGGAAGATCTGATCGTATTCAATGTTTTAATTAAACTCTATATTGAGAAGAATCGGATAGTGGATTTGGAATCAAAGATTTTTATCTTGGGCCTTTTTAGCCATCTTTGAAACTTGTGAGGTTCATAAAAATAGGAAGATGGCACGGCACACTTCATTTTACTCGACTTAAACCAAGTAGGTACCTCCTTTTTAGGGTTCCGTACTCAAAGAGTCAAACGGGACCCTATTACAAAGACTCCGCTGTCCGTCTGTCTGTCTGTCTGTCTGTCTGTCCGTCTGTCACCAGGCTGTATCTCAACAACAGTGATAGTTAGACAGTTGAAAATTTCACAGATGATGTATTTCTGTTGCCGCTATAACAACAAATACAAAAAAAACAGAATAAATAATGTTTTTTTTTCCATTACAATCTTACAAGTCCCAAACTAAGCAAAGCTTGTACTATGGGTACTTAATACTAGACGACGATAAACATACTTATATATATAGATAAATAAATACTTAAATACTTACATAGAAAACATCCATGACTCAGGAACAAATATTTGTGCTCATCACACAAATAAATGCCCTTACCAGGATTCGAACCCGGGACCTCCGGCTTCGTAGGTTAGGGTCACTACCAACTAGGCTACAGGAGGCTCCCATACAACAATCGTGATTTTACTGCCGTTTTTATAGATAATGGTACGGAACCCTTCGTGCGCGAGTCCGACTCGCACTTGGCCGGTTTTCACAAGCTTTATATTAACTTGCACTGTTCGTATGTAGGTATGTAAATATGTAAGTAATGTAAGTACGTATGTAAATTGTCCGTCAAAATTTGCAATCCATTTTTCAGTCACTTTCCGTTATCCAATTGAGCTGAAATTTTGAAAGCATGACAATGCAATATTATGATGACTTGGAGCTGATCTGATGCTGGAGCTGGGAGGTGGCCATAGGAACTCCGCAATAAAACGACACAACCCCATCGAGTTTGGGCTCGTTAGAATCGTTTCAATGAGTAGTTGATGATAGTATGCAGAAAAGTACTGTCGGCATTATTGAAGATTGTCGGTGAAGTTTATAACATTTTAAAGTAACCTTGTACCAAAAATGAAATTTTTGACAGAAACTTATTTTATTTTAATGCTTTTTTTTAATACCTACCATGACGGTGGCAAACAAGCATACGGTCTGCCTGATGGTAAGCAGACACCGTAGCCTATGGACGCTTGCGATTCCCGAAGAAGAACTACGAGGTACTTTTATAGAGGAGCCGACACCTGTATGTATGAAGGTAGAGATCGTACCTACTTATCATTTTGTGTATTGAGCTACCTCCTCCACTTGCCTCCAACCTCCAATACCGCTCGTGCAAAGGAAGTTCTTTCCGTTTTTAGGGTTCCGTAGCCAAATGGCAAAAAACGGAACCCTTATAGATTCGTCATGTCCGTCCGTCTGTCTGTCTGTCCGTCCGTATGTCACAGCCACTTTTTTCCGAAACTATAAGAGCTATACTGTTGAAACTTGGTAAGTAGATGTATTCTGTGAACCGCATTAAGATTTTCACACAAAAATCGAAAAAAAACATTAAGTTTTAGGGGTCCCCATACACAGAACTGAAACTCAAAAAAATTTTTCAACAAACCCATACGTGTGGGGGTATCTATGGATAGGTCTTCAAAAATGATATTGAGGTTTTAACATCATTTTTTTCTAAACTGAATAGTTTGCGCGAGAGACTTCCAAAGTGGTAAAATGTGTGTCCCCCCCCCCCCCCCTGTAACTTCTAAAATAAGAGAATGATAAAACTGAAAAAAATATATGATGTACATTACCAATGCAAACTACCACCGAAAATTGGTTTGAACGAGATCTATGAAGTAGTTTTTTTTTAATACGTCATATATCGTAATAAGCAATTTATGTAACGGAACCCTTCATGTGCGAGTCCGACTCGCACTTGGCCGCTTTTTTTTTTTATATTGACAACCCTCACTCATTAAACCTTCATAATTACATTGTATTTTACTACACCTCTTTTTCACTGAATATGTAGGTACCCGTAATAGTCGTATAGGTATATAGTTACTACTCGTCAATAACCCTTCTTTTGTCTTAAGGTGGTTCGATTACCATACAAAGCGTTATTTGACATTCGTAGGCTAACGGCGTGATATTTTAAGAAACTTATGTAACAAACTTTCATACATTGGCTTCCCATTTGCGCCAAATTCCCCCTTTCCTAGAATAAACTTGTATAAACTAGATTAATTTGAGAAAAATAGTTTTCCCAAAATATCACGTCCCAAACCAATTTCTCAAATTAATCTAGTTTATACAAGTTTATTCTAGGAAAGGGGGAATTTGGCGCAAATGGGAAGCCAATGTTTGAAAGTTTGTTACATAAGTTTCTGAAAATATCACGCCGTTAGCCTACGAATGTCAAATAACGTTTTGTATGGCAATCGAACCACCTTAAATTATTTTGTAACTTAATGAACATTATAGCCTCGGCTTTATGACTTCGTTACCGTATTTTCCGTTACTGTTCATTTTTGTGAATTGGCGTTTTTTTATTTAACTCATTAATTAACAAATAGTAAAAATGTGCTTATTAAAAAGGACAATTATTACTTTGTGAGATAATAATACTTGAGGTGCCAGACGTTATATTGTTTGAGTAGAAGTGAAAATTGTAAAACGTTTTTAGTAACGGAATGGTTGAAATAACTCAATTCTCTCTAGATATTGATATTACTCCCATAAAAACATTGTCATTATCATCAAGTAGGTACCTATTCATTATTCCACGTGTGAATATATTATTTTTGAAGTAATTTGTACATGATTAAAATGATTGACGACCAATGATTAATTATAACAATAAACCTATCTGGGATCACCCTATATGCAGCAAGACGTCGAATTGATCGGCATAAAAAGTACGGGCCCTGGTCATTATAATACAGGGTGGAATTTCATAAACTGTACATAATAAAAGGAGAAAAATTTCAGCCAATTTCATCGGTGAAACGGTGTTTTTTTTTTTTTTCTAGTCATTAGTTTTTTTTTACAGAATTTTGAAAATTTTTGTAAAAACTCGGGTAATACACCTAATTCAGACGGTATAACTTTTGATCCAATGGTCCTAAAATGAAAATAAAAAATGCGGAGTATTACCAAGGGACAGGTTAATAATTCTTAATAACAATAAAAAACCAACTAGAAGAGAAAATCCGTAAAAAAAAATATTGTTTTTGAAAAATGGCTACAAAAATTACGAATTTTAAAAGAAAAACACAATTTTCTGAAAAAAACGCAGATTTAGTTACCATTTTTTTTGCTTAGTATTAAACCTCACTTAATGCCGATTCTAAAACCGTTTTTAAACTGTCTCAGACTTTGAAAAATACCACGCAAATGGGTACGTAAATCAAACCATAATTTTATTAATTTTAATCCTCTTAAAATCCTTAATGACCGTTTGTTCACAGGTAGTTGAAGGGTGTTATTGGGTTTTAGGTGGAAATAACAAATTACGTACTTAGTATTAATCCTCACTTAATGCCGATTCTAAAACCGTTTTTAAACTGTCTCAGACTTTGAAAAATACCACGCTAATGGGTACGTAAATCAAACCATAATTTTATTAATTTTAATCCTCTTAAAATCCTTAATGACCGCTTGTTCCCAGGTAGTTGAAGGGTGTTATCGGGTTTTAGGTAGAGAAAACAATAGGAAGAAAAGTAGTCCTAAAAATTGCGTAAATAAAATCATGTATTTTAATTAAAAGTCATAAATTCGATTGAAAAACCTTTATTAAAGAAAAAACTTATTCTAGTGTTGCAAAGGGCGTTCCCTGTATGGTATTAATTGTTCAAAATGACCTCCTCTTTCTTGAAGGCACAATGTGGCCCGAGCTTGAATTTGTTGCGTAGCCCGTCGAATCATTCCCGGATTATTTTTTATTTCTTGTGCTGCATTTAAAATTCTGTCGTGCAATTCTGCTTCGGTATTGACGATTCTGTGATATACCCGTTGCTTCATATCACCCCAAAGAAAATAATCCAACGGCGTCATATCAGGCGATCTTGCAGGCCATCCAACGGGGCCGTCTCGGCCGATCCACCTATTGGGATATTGCTCATTTAAAAAATGTCGAACTCTTAATGCCCAATGAGCTGGGCATCCATCCATTTGGAGAAACAGGCGTTGTCTCACATCTAACATCACATCTTCCAAAAGCTCTGGGAGCTCGTCTCTCAGTAACAGTAAAAATCTGTCGGCGTTCAAAGTATTCGGTAAGAAGACTGGTCCAATCAATTGATCGTCGAGTACCGCTGCCCAAACGTTTATGGAGAATTGGTCTTGAAAATTAGATGGTCTTACTAGGTTTGGATTATCGTGAGCCCATGTGTGTAAATTTCTGAAGTTAGTTATTCCCGTATGAGTAAATCTTGCTTCGTCCATCCATAAAATTCTTCTAGTAAATTCCGGATCCCTTCTGATATTGCCAAGTATCCAAGTCGACATAACACACCTAACGCGGGCATCGCCAATTTGCAAATTTTGTACCCGTTGATAATGAAATGGATGCAGTCCTTCCTTCTTCAAAATTTTCCAGACAGAGAATATTAAGATTCCGTGCCTCAATGCCAAGCGTCTTAGACTCGTGGTTGGGTCCGCGTACAAGTCTCTGAGAACTGCTTCTTCTATGGCAACATCAATTATGTTTCCTGGCTCTCGGCGATCTCGGCCACCGTATCCCAGGCCAATATTGCACAACCGGCGATGAACTTCTTGAAAGTGGCGAGCAGCAGGTCTTGGAACGTCATTAGGATACTGCTGCTCCAAATAGGCGATACACGCAGCTCTTGCAGATCCATGGCACAATCCATAATAATAGTGCATGTTGGCTATTTGTAACGGCGAAAACTCTCGTAAGCGGGGCATGATGATTCAAACTGAACAAGTACTGGAGTAATCAAAGAAGTGGCGAGCAAAGACAAGCAATTGCGATTTGCGAGCAACTGAATAGTTGACCTATTGCCCAATGCCTTTATACCCCTCATGTTATCTCCACCTTCAACCCAAAAACACCCTTCAACTACCTGGGAACAAGCGGTCATTAAGGATTTTAAGAGGATTAAAATTAATAAAATTATGGTTTGATTTACGTACCCATTTGCGTGGTATTTTTCAAAGTCTGAGACAGTTTAAAAACGTTTTTAGAATCGGCATTAAGTGAGGTTTAATACTAAGCAAAAAAAATGGTAACTAAATCTGCGTTTTTTTCAGAAAATTGTGTTTTTCTTTTAAAATTCGTAATTTTTGTAGCCATTTTTCAAAAACAATATTTTTTTTTGCGGATTTTCTCTTCTAGTTGGTTTTCTATTGTTATTAAGAATTATTAACCTGTCCCTTGGTAATACTCTGCATTTTTTATTTTCATTTTAGGACCATTGGATCAAAAGTTATACCGTCTGAATTAGGTGTATTACCCGAGTTTTTACAAAAATTTTCAAAATTCTGTAAAAAAAAAACTAATGACTAGAAAAAAAAAAAAACACCGTTTCACCGATGAAATTGGCTGAAATTTTTCTCCTTTTATTATGTACAGTTTATGAAATTCCACCCTGTAGTTTAACATTACTGGCGCTAGTGGCTCCATGCGGGCCGCGGCGGCGCGCACCGCGCTTGCTCGCGCGCCCCGTAGCGCGCACCAACCTGCTCGCTACTGCACCCATTGTCCGAGCCATAACCATACTTAACCAGCTTTCAACTAAAATAGACTTATTTAATTGCACTCTGACTGAGTTTACAAGAGCCGCAAGCAGACAATTATGTTTTTCGTAAATATTTGTATATCGTGACTTTGTAGCTTTAAGTATTGATGTTTTATTTTTTGTGTTAGTCTTAATCTTTTATTGTTGTGTACATATCACGTGTTGGACTAGTCTGTAAGCGATATGTATATTTATACTACTAAATAAAAATAAAAAAAATAATAAACAGGTCTATAAGTGAATAAAACACACATACATTATAACTAAACTCTCGTATAATTTATACAAACAAATGTAGGTACCTACGTGGTAACGGAATGGAAAAGAAATCGGGGTCAAGCTGCTTTAAAAACGCTTTATTTATTAAATTATTTTACAAAACGATTTTACAAAACGATTGCTTAATTAAGATACCTAAGGCTACAATTCACTCCCTAAGCAAATCAAAATCTAACAATTAACTAAAAAGAAAAATGATCACTTCAAATAAAATGGTACACTTTGAAAAAAAAATGCCCAGATATCTATATCTACCTACTCTAAGACTTTGGTCCCTCTGTTCATGAACCAGCGGCGCTACCACAAACTTCGAATCTCGAACTTCGTATATCTCCGTCTCTGTCGCTCGAGTACCATAAACCATAAGTGCGATAGAGACGGAGATATGCGCAGTTCGAGATTCGAAGTTCGTGGTTATCGCTCAGGTACGACAGATGGTGAGTTTTGAGCTGGCATTGGCATTAGGTAAGTTTGAGCCTAGTAATTTAAACACTTAAATTGCGTCCAGCTGCTATTTTTGATCTAATTTCTTTGTCAGTCGTTTTCTGGGAGATAAGTGGGTAGGTACCTAATCTTCGTCCTTAACTTAATACATGAATACCTACCGGTCTTAGGTTAGGCAGTCAGCAAATTGGGTGGTGTCGTAATCAATTAGGCCTCAAAGGTACTTGTGGCTCGTCCGCCAACAAGGTTGAATACTATAGACCAAAGCGAATGAACATCAAAAGACCCGGAAAAGTCGTTTTGTATGGCGACAGACTTCAGTGCGGTATCGGCTATGCCGACCAGCGGCGCTACCACGAAACTCGAAGTTCGTGTATTTGTATCTCTGTTACTCGAGTGTGATAGAGACAAAGTTAGGTACCTACCCAATTTTTGAATTTCGATGTTTGTTGTTATAGCTCTTGTTAAAAGACTTACTAGGGCGATTAGTCCTTAAACATTAGGCCAACGCGGCGAATGATAAGATTCTCAATGTAAAATGTGAGAGACATAGCTCTGGCCGTCTGACCCTTCCATAAGAGAGTGCAGTAAGTAGTATATGTTACTGTACTAACCTGTATTTCATCGATATGGTGCCCGCCGTCGCGTGACGTGACGGTTAACACTAGTGCGCAACTATCATATGAAATAATTGAATTCCGGGTGGCGCAGGACCGGTCACTTTGGAACTCTTTGGGGGAGGCCTATCTCCAGCAGTGGACGTCTTTCGGCTGATATAATGATAATGATGATGACTCTTCCCGGATCTGCAACATAGTAAACAAGCAGTGGATGATACGGTACTTAAGGAGATGGTGAAAATTATATGCAGAAAACACCCCTAAAGCAACAATGCCTTCAGAATGCTGTTGAGACTCCCAAAGTGGTGCAGTGCGTCGGAAATGTTTGCTGAGACGCGCACGGACGATTTTCACGCCATAATGCGAAAGAAAACCACGTCGCTGATGGGTCGCGTCAGGGAAAGTCAAAATGGCATTCTGAAGGTACTGGCTGGTAGATTTAATTGCAACATATTGTGGCACTGGATCGAGCGGGTCAGAACTACTTTGACGTATGTCAAGTAGTACTGCAGTTCTTTTTTTTTTAAGTATTATAATAATTGCTAACATAGTTTTAAGTTTATTTTGTTACTAACAGTATATGGATCACATGGTCTGAAATAAAACGATTGAATTGAATTGAATTGAAAAAGCTATACCTATACACAACGTCGAACATATACCTTCGAAAGTTGGTGAGTAATTATATACCTACGTTTTGATACTTTTTCCACTTACGAGCTAAACTGCACTAAAGGTCAAGCAGTTCACTAGATGGCGGACTAACGCGAAAAATGTCTTACGTAAGTATTTAAACTTATTTATATTCAATGCAGCATATTTCTCGATTGCAAAAACACTAGAATCCGAAACTCCCAATGACATTTCAATTAAAAGTTTTAAATTGAACGGAACCGACGAGAGCCAATAATGTACAGCCAAATAATGTAGAATTTGCTCAGGGTGATAATGCACGGCCCAATAATGTACGGTCTGATAATACGCGTCCAATTGGACGCGTATTATTGGGCTGTACATTATCATGGCTGTACATTATCATGGCCGTACATTAACCGGCACCGGAACCGACCGGCCAGCCGAACTCGAACTGCATGTTCCTTAGCTTATGTGAAATTCAAATTAATAAAACAAATGAACAAACTGCAAGTATAACAATGACGTTAAATCCAAGGAAGTATTTAATTAAAGAAATGATTAATAAACCAACACCCTTTGACGTGTGGTTACAAGGAACAATCGAACAAAATGTCGGAAACGATATTTTAATAATATCTGATACTTCTGGAAGGGCGAAAATAACCAAATGTGAAACGGCCGATGGCGTCATCGACAAAGGGTCGTTACAAAAAGGTTAGTACATACATAGATACTAACTTATCGCATGAAATTTAAGTGGTTTTGAATGTGCGTAAGTATAACCTCAAAAATTATGTTCAATTGCTTGTAGTAAGTATAAATTGTCACAGGTTTATTGACAAATCATTGTAGCGCTTATTGAAAAGTGTATAGCTACTGTGTCCATGCTAAGACGAATTCGTCATTGTCTCTAAAGTTATTATGCGAATGTGGATTTTGCTGCCTGTTCATTAAGTCATTTAGTGTCATCATCACCGTCTTCACTCATCTTAAGTAAAGGTGGGTAGTTATTTTGTCCGTACCGTATCTCCGTACGCCCGTTCGAACGAGCGTCCAAACTAGCGTTGTTGCAACGCGACGCTGATACAGAACGGAGGTAAGGCACGGACTAAATAACATATCTGGAGTATCCGGACCCACCTTTATGTTATGACTACGGCTACCAACTCGATGCCTATTTAAACAAAGCTTTTGCTTCAATCGTAGTGATCATATGCTTTGCTAAATAAATGTATTTTCGATTCACGTTGCTTATTGCCATAATTATCTGCATTTACGTGCATAATCAATATTGATTAATTCCGATTTACATTTGTTTTCCAGGCAAGTATTGCTGTATTCTAGGCACAGCAGTGTCAGCTAAGGGGCTGCCTGAAGTACAAGCGAGTAAATTCGTAGAACTCAGCTCACAGCCACAAATGAAGGAGGCATGGGAACACGAAGTTAGAGAAGCAAACTTGCTCTTAGACGGAAAAATAAAACCCTCTGTGTAATATAAAAACATTTTTATTATAACTCTGATAAAATCCATCACCATTCCGTAACAGTGAAATATATACTGGATTACATTGCTTAAACCGTAAAATAGCAACATAAATATAAACAAAGTAATATATTTTTAGTGATTTCTCACTTAACCGTATTCAGTTACCTACAACTAAACATAAAAACGATTGGAATGCGTTGTGAACTTTTACATATTATAATGCAATGTGTTCCTTAGTTTCGACAGTCCTTTCAAAAAACCTTAAATGGGTACCCTGTATGACAGTAAAAGAGCGAGGTAGGGAGATGACCTTGATTTGCTCTTGGTCTAAGAATATAGCAAGCAGGACAGAGGTCGCAGCTTAAGGTATTGAAATAAAATACATTCCACTTTTGATTCATAAAGGAAATCCTGCATTTTTACCTGCACCATTTGTTTTTCTGTACAGTACTGAAGTTGTGTACTTGGCGGGCAGTGGTTGAGTAATACGAAGCAGGCACTTCTGGTGAAGGTCATAACATTTTAAAGTAGCACAATATACCTATATTCCACCATGATAATGTGCCGAATACATAACATTTTCTTACATTCCAAAATACATCAGTCTTACAATTTGGCATCAGATTTCAAGAGGGGCCCTAATTTCTGAGCAAGCATGATGTTGCCACTGATTTTTAGTTTTCCCTTCATAAAAGCTGTCTGCGGGTTGAGGGTTCCGGCGGCGATGGCGATAAGGTCGTCGTCAGACACGGTCATCGTCACTTCGGGTTTGCCTTTAGGTGCACCTTCGAAAACTGCTGGGGTTTTGAGGTCCAGAGCTGTAAATAATAAAAATTTCATGATCGAATGAACATCGTATGCGTAAATCGAGAATTTGGGTTATTCCCACCTTGACCACCAATTTGTTACCAGTGGTAACAGCTGGGATTTTTTCTTATCTTTTACCACTAAAGTACTAGGTGGTAACTACTGGGAATATTTTCCCCATCTTTTACCACTAAAGTGCTCGGTGGTAACTACTGGGAATATTTTTCCCATCTTTTACTACCAAAGTACTCGGTGATAACTACTGGGAAAAAATAATCCCAGTAGTTACCATCAATTTTTCCTGATTTAGTTTATTAGGGTTAATGTAAGTAGTTCGGATAAAAATAACAGTGGTAACGAGCGTATTATCCGCCAACAAACTGTCCTCAGTTTGGCGGAACATATTTTGTAAAACTAGCGTTTAAGTTTTTGTGAGATAAAAAAAAAAAAAAAAAAAAATACTATTCCCATTAGTGCATTAGTCCACTAGTAAAAAATTGGAATTTTCAAGATATCTATCTTATGAACGGAATTGATAATTGCAATATTGTGAGACTACTAACAGCACTGTTCAGCGCGTCCCTCGGCCATCCAGCGAGGGTAAACAACTTGCATTAAATATGCTGAATCTATTTAAGTCCATCTTCCGACCAGCATACTCAAGCAAAAATTTACTACTCAGATTATATTGGTCAATAAATTGAAAAAAAAAAAAAAACATTGTACACTCGTGTCGTTAGTCACCCTTTCGAGAGCTGAACAGCTACTGTGAAACACCAACTTCGTTCGTCCGTCTATCTCTATCTCAGTCGCACTTGCGTATTCAAGAGACAGAGATGGAGATACTGCGAACTTCTATTTTTGTGGTAAACGACCCAAATTATTTTTAACCCCTGGCGCAAAAAGAGGGTTATAAGTTAGACGTGCCTGTGTGTCTGTCTGATATTAATGCGGTTATTTTTCTCCGAAAGCTGACGTGATCGAGATGGTTCTTAGTTACGTTTCATCAAAATCAGTTCAGCCTGTTTTGAGATATTGAACTTGGAAATGAAAATGTCGGGGGTTTTTCAACTTGTCTCAGTTGTAATTACGTTCGATTTCTAATAAAGGACTACTTAACCCTAGGGTTCTCGGCAAACGGCTAGAGCAGGGCCTAGAATCCCGCGCTGAATATGGGTCAGTTGCATACAAAATTCCCATAAGGAGCGGGGGGCTGGGACAATCCTTTTGACCCATATATATATATATACTTAGGTCGCTGGGAGACGAAGGGTATTATTCAACTTACTCCACTGTTTGACAGTTTTGCCGTTATCGACGATGTTGTACAGGAACACGCCGCCGATGGCCTTGGCTTTAGCCGCGTTCTTCTTGACCTCCTCGATGATCTTGGCGAAGAGTGCGTCGCTCTTGAGTGCGGCGCCCGAGGGCTGCGCGGCGCCGGCCGGGGCGAGGGCGCCGGCTTCAACCTTCTTTAGGTCCACGTAGGCGCCTGGAATTTACAATTGGGTATTTGACAACAGTGAAAATATTTTTTTTTTCATTAGCAACAGATAAGCATTACGTAAATACTCGGAAAGTATCAAGCTTTCATTAATAATCGCTATTTTAAGATTTTTAAATTCATAAAAACCAAGACGTTAATGATTGTTACGTCACAACGTATAGTAGGTAATCCCTATAAATTCCATAAACAGAGCGTTTGTGACGTTTCATAAAAAGAAGCTGATTTGACTTTAGTACCGTACCGAATTATGCTTAAAGTTGAAGGGGGTGAATTGGAAATTATCGCGGTCTTTGAAACGCCGTTCTGACTAGATTAGGAAACAATAAAGCCGAAACGCACAGACAGCGGTGGCGGCGCGGTGCGGTGCGGTGCGGAGACGGTACCGGTTGTAATGTTCGAGCTAATATGAAAAGGTCCGCACAGAATACCTCGCCGCGCCGTGTTCCGCCGCGGTATTCTGTGCGGACCCTTTCGCATTAGTTCGAACATTACAACCGGTACCGTCTCCGCACCGCGCCGCCACCGCTGTCTGTGCGTTTCAGCCTTTAGGCCTGATTTTCAGATATATGATTCTTGACTATATGACTGTTAATCTGATTTAATGGATACATGATATAACCGTTAATGCTACATTAAATTATTGTGTACAATAATCGAAAAAAAAAACAGAGAGCAAGATTTAAAGAAATAACTAGGCTAGTTTGATTCCCGGGAACACCGGTAGTGTGTTACCTGCAATGACGACGTTGCCGGTCTCCTTGACCCTGGTCTGGAAGTGCACGCGGGTGCCCTCGAGCCACATGTCGGTGGCGAGGGTCTGCCCCGGCACCACGGGCTTCACGAAGCGCGCCTTCAGGGCCTTTACGTTGGACGGGCTGTTGCCGGCGTACCTGCCCAATTATGAATATTATATTTCCCATTACCAATATCCATACGAAAACGACACAAAAAAACTCAGCGATCTGTACGTGCTTACAGCGAATGCCAGGGATTGGCTGTCAAACTTAGATATACATATATTGTATTGTACCTACGTCTATTATTTTATATTGTATTTTAAAATGTGTTATACTTTTTATGAAAATAAAGCCCATACGACATTATTATTATAACCGTCACCTAAGATCTGCTACAATTCACAATCGGCAGAAGAAAACCTAGACCGGATCAGCATGAGAGACCAGGTCAAAAGCCCGGTTGGAAGCACAATGACTCGTCCGGGGTCGGCGTGAGACTGAAACAAGTTGCTGAGGCAGCATCAGCAGATGCTCAGAAGGCCCTAAGGGCTCCGTACAGGACAGGCTGAAACGGTACCGTGACGGTATATTAACTTTTCAATTGGGTATTTGACAACAATGAAAATAAATTGTTTTTTCATCAGCAACAGATAAAATTTTCGGACAGTATCAAGCTTTCATTTATGTTTGCTATTTTAAGATTTTTAAATTCATAAAAACTAACAATAAGGACGTTGTTTGATTGTGACGTCACAACCAAGTAATCCCTACAAATTCCATACTAACGGAGCGTTTTCGACGTTTCATAAAAATAAGTTGATTTGACTTTTTGTCAAATACCGTATTGCAGCTACTAAAAACTAACAACTTAAAAAAGTTGAAAACCCCCGACATTTACATTTCAAAGTTCAATATCTCAAAAACGGCTGAACCGATTTTGATGAAACATAGCTAAGAACCATGGAGCCACGGAGCGCGCCATGCTCGGCATTAAACCACAAGACCGAGTGAGGAACGTTGAGATCCGACGTCGCACTAAGGTGCGCGACGTTGGAGATACCATTACCAAACTCAAGTGGGGCTGGGCAGGACACCTTGCCAGGCAGAATGATGGTAGGTGGACCAAAAAGGTGTCAGATTGGTGGCCACTTCTAGGTAAAAGGAGCGTCGGCCGTCCACCAGCTCGATGGGTGGACGATATTAGGAAGATCGCGGGTCACTTCTGGATAAGATTAGCCCAGGATAGGGACGGGTGGCGTACTCGAAGAGAGGCCTATGCTCAGCAGTGGGCGATTACGGGCTGACAATGAATGATGATGATGATAGCTAAGAACCATCTCGATCACGTCAGCTTTCGGATAAAAATCGCATTGAAATCGGTTCATTCGGTTAGGAGCTACGATGCCACATACAGACACACACACACAAACAGACACGTCAAACTTATAAAATAACACCCCTTTTTTTGCGTCGGGGGTTAAAAATGATGTAACTGAAACAATCGAACAAAGTACAGTCGGGGAATGAAAAGGTGAATCTGTTCTTGCTTGTTCAGTATAAGTTATCAGTATCTGCTTTATCGACCGAGTGTCAGAGACATTCCGTCATAATGAATGTGATTTCACTACACCTCTTTGAATTTTGGAAAACGAGTTCAAAAAAGAAAAAAAACGTATACAAGAAATAGCAATGATGACATTGACAGGACCTGTTACTCACATTTATAGTTTTAATAATTTTAATCGAAGAGGATTTAATCATTCGATTTATCAAAGTTGACACAACGTAATGGCAAGATCAAACTAATAATAATAAGGTTTTAGTTTAACTATTAATAGTCAAGGAAAATTCGTCTAAGTAAATTTGAACTTTGTTGTCAAACAGTTGAACATAATTTTCAATACATCACTCTCGTCTGATCCACAGTTTTAAAAGGTAACATGTGCTTGCAACGCGTAAATGATTCGATTTGAAAACTGATCAACCTTTTCATTCCGCCACTGTACAACTCAATCAATGGTCTTCGGTCACTGCACGAGACGAAGGCGAAAGCAATAGAGGATTGAGGATTGGCTGTATAGACATTTCTTTCCCAGACATGATCTCCTAAAGCCCACCGTACGACACAAAAATTACATTGAAATTTGAATCAACTAATGTAAGAAGTAGAGTTGAATTTCGTTTGTTTCATACAAATACCAAAACAAAACAAATGCAACTCTATTCCAACCCAAAATGGTTTAAATTCCTTTAAGAGAATAAGTCCTTCCAGTAGGCCCATGGGCATTAGGAGGATATGTCCCTGACTCTCAACACAGCGCAACCTTTGTGAGTAAGGTCACAAAACTAGATCCATGAACAGCAAGTAGTGCTGTTATTATGTCTGCGGTCTTCTGTAAGGTCTCGACCTAACTACTTCCGTACTTCCAGTCGGGCTGAGAGTGAGTTGATATTACTTTGTTGCAGTTTGAGCCCTACCTCTCGGCTGTGTACTTACTTAGCTAGGACGTGTCTCGCAGATATGCCGAGGGATGCTAGTCCGTGCAGGATGGGCTTGGGGTGTCCCATCGTGGCCGCCATGTTGGGGTCGATGTGCAGGGGGTTGAAGTCGCCAGAGAGCCTGCAAAACATTATTCATGAATAATGTGGTAAATATTTAGATTATTCCTTCCGAAATCTGACATTTATGCATTTTTCCCTTGGCTGGTAAACCGGCGTATGAATACAGTTCCCCAGTTAGTGCCCTCTGGCATAATGGGAAATGGATGAAAATTAGAAGTGCCTGATTATTTTTTTGGTGATAGGAATGACCTGCCTGAGCACCAGAACAGAACCTTTTTTTTCGGTTTTGTCGCTTAATTCGTTGTACAACCTAACCTTCCATACTTCCCACCGCGCACACTAGATCCCAGTTGGAACATGTTCTGACCTGTACAGAGCGGCCTGGTCCTCGGCCGTGCGTTGTTCGACGACGGCGTCAGGCGCGCGCTTAGGCGCCGGCACTACCTCGGTGGCGACCTTGCTGGTCCGCGGGCCGCCGAAGCCGCCTTGGCCGAGCACGAACACGTGCTGCTGCGTGCGGTACAGTAGCTCCTTGTCCTGGTAGATTTCGCCTGAGAACAAAGGGGATGGGGGATTTCAAAGTAATAAATAATAATAATAATAATAAATATTTGCGGACAATCTTACACAAATCAACCTAGTCCCAAACTAAGCAAAGCTTACTAAACTATGCTTAAACTATGGGTACTAGACGACGATATAGATACTTATATAGAGAAATAAATACTTAAATACATAGAAAACATCCATGACTCAGGAACAAATATTCGTGCTCATCACACAAATAAATGCCCTTACCGGGATTCGAACCCAGGACCTCTTGCTTCGTAGGCAGGGTCACTACCAACTAGGCTAAAGCGGTCGTCAAAGTAATAAGAAAGAAGAAAGAAAAACGTTTATTTAGCATCTCAAAGTCACACAAATATTAAGAATTATACACTGGGATAGGTGCTAAAAAGGTCGTCACTCATCTTCGCGTAGTGATGGGAAGCGGGAACATTCCCGCTACACCGGTAAGTTTCCATTTGGGAATATTACTAGTAAGTTACCAATGTTACCAGTAACATTCCCAAAAGACGGTAAGATAGGAAACTGATGATAGTGATGTTGTATATGAGATAAAATAAGGTCTAATAGTTCTTTTCTTAGTGCAACAAGTTATGTAGGTAGGTACAGTCAGAGATGGGCATTATTCGAATGATTCTTTATTCGAATAATTATTCGAATAAGCATTTATTCGTCACTAATTTATTCGCGAACATTTTCGAATGACGAATGATTTCTTCTCATTTTATTCGAATAAATCGACGAATAAATCCACGAATAATCCATGAATAATATATAATTTACCTCTTCACGCCTAAACCGCTAAACCGATTTAGATGAAATTTGGTATAGAGATAGTTAAGTCTCGGGTAAGGACAAAGAATAGTTTTTATCCCGGAAATCAGCCCCTAAGCGGTTGAAATTGGGGGTGGAAATTTGTATGGAGCTACTTAAACCGCTGCCCAGATTTGAATTAAATTTAGCAAATAAATATTTTGAGTCCCGGGGCAGGACATAAGATAGGTTTAATCCCGGAAATCATACCCTAAGGGGGTGAAAAACTAGTTATAACCCATTTTGATGAAATTTGGTTTTGAAATAGTTTGAGTCCTGGGAAAGGATATAGGAGTTTATATCGTGCCAATCATCTCCTAAGGGGGTGAAATAAGAGGTGAAAATTCGTATGGAACCCATTTGAATACAATTTGGTATAGAGATAGTTTGAGTCCTACAAAAGGACATAGGATAGTTTTGATTCCGGAAATCACCCCCCGAAGGGGTGAAATGGGGGGGTGAAAATTTGGATGAAACCCGTTTAGATGAAATTTGGTATAGAGATAGTCTGACCCCGGAAAATGACAACGGATAGTTTTTATCCCGAAAATCATTCCCTAAGGCCTAAGGGGCTGAAATAGGGAGTGAAAATTTGAATGCAACCAATTTAGATGAAATTTAAAAGATAGTTTGAGTCCTAAGAAAGGACATAGGATAGTTTTTATCCCGAAAATCATCCCTTAAGGGGGTGAAATCGGGGGTGAAAATTTGGATTTAACCCATTTAGATGAAATTTAGTATAGAGATAGTTAGAGCCCTGGGAAAGGATATTAAATAGTTTTTATTCCGGTAATCATACTCAAAGGGGGTGAAATAGGGGTGAAAATTCGCATGGAACCCATTTGAATACATTTTGGTATAGAGATAGTTTGAGTCCTACGAAAGGACAGAAGTTTTGATTCCGGAAATCACCCCCTGAGGGGGTTAAATGGGGGTGAAAATTTGAATGGAACCCGTTTAGATGAAATTAGGTATAGAGACCCCGGAAAATGACAACGGATAGTTTTTATCCCGAAAATTATTCCCTAAGGCCTAAGGGGCTGAAATAGGGGATGAAAATTTGGATGAAACCCATTTAGATGAAATGGATTGGAACCAGGATTTTTTCCTCGCAAATGTGTTGAAAAACGTCGTATGACACGCGTGAGCTTTGATAATTACATCCTCGGCTCTCTTATCACGCTCACCTGCGGTTCGCGTGACAATTTCGCCTCTAATGTAATGATCAACATACCTCACTTGTATCACAATGTACTATTTCAACACATTTGCCCGTAACGTGCCTCTTATTGTGCCGCTTTTAGGCTCATAATCCTGGGTATTAAACACGCGTGTTTTATAACATTATGACACTCGTGTTGTTATGTTTATATCCCGATTAAGACACGTTGGCACTTTGCAGCAAGGTGTATTGTATGGCCTCGGCGCATTCTTAAATTGACCGAATTATACAGGTTTGTTTTTAATTCTCGGCAAATGGATTCTTACTCGACTAAATAAATTAAATCCTTCTTGTGAATTAATTGATTATTTCTTCTTGGATATGATATAGAAACGTTTCATTTAGTAAAACTATTTACTTTTGATAACATTTTACATGAATTTATATTGAATAAGATTTTTTTTATTTTGTATTGGCTGTTTAGAGACTTCATCTAAGCCTCGCTACGGGCGCACTGCACGAACTTCACGAAAAAAAATAGATGCGGGCCATTATAGGTAATTTCACAAATATTTGTAAACATTGATGATGCGTGTTATGCTATTATTAAAAATATTGACTCGTAGTGAATAGAAAAGTGATAAATAGAATTGTCGCCACTGTACATTCTTGGAGATGTACAAATATGTGAGTAAAAACCTGTTGTCATCAATAACTAAAGGAAACAACTTAGGAGCCTGTAACATTTTCATTTTATGAAAAGGTTGTTTTCCTCGGATGAAAATTTGGATGAAACCCATTTAGATGAAATGGATTGGAACCAGGATTTTTTCCTCGCAAATGTGTTGAAAAACGTCCTATGACACGCGTGAGATTTGATAATTGCATCCTCGGCTCTCTTATCACGCTCACCTGCGGTTCGCGTGACAATTCCGCCTCTGATGTTATGATCAACATAGCTCACTTGTATCACAATGTACTATTATGATAAAATCCCGGAAATTGATAATACATTTGGGTATTACGAAGAATAGCATATTATGGAAATAAGACTAGTGTAAAATATAAAAAAAAACCTTTTGCGGTTATTTAATTTAGGGTGACCCGAGACTTTTGCTCTTGAGTGTATACAACAAAAAGACATTATAAGATATGGACTAGTTTGTTTCCGGAATAAATAATTTTCATTTAATTTAACTGAAACATCAATGCGTGTTTAGAAGATGATACTCACTGTTGACTAGAGCCACAGCACTGGAGCCCTTGTCCAGTATATCGACCACGTAAGCGCGGGTGGTGAAGTTGCCCTCGGTACTTGGGAAGTCACCGACGAACTCAATGTACTGCTCTCCGTGAAGTATCTGTGTAACATATTGAATGGGTGTATCAACTTTTTTCTGTCAGTATTGTCATTGTTATGTATCCTGGGTCACTTTTTGAAACAGCGATTTTATGGGTTCTCCGTCGTTAGACAGGGTTCTCCGTCGTTAGACATAATGTTTTATTACATCTAATGCATTTTTACTTAAATAGTAAACGTTATAGGATTAAGCTGCACGTTACATTGCACGTAGGGGCGGAAAGGTTCTCGAGTGGCGACCACGTACCGGAAGGCGCGGCGTGGGTAGGCCCCCCACAAGGTGGACTGATGACCTGGTAAAGGTCGCGGGAGTCCGCTGGATGCGGGTGGCGCAGGACCGGTCACTTTGGCACTCCTTGGGGGAGGCCTATGTCCAGCAGTGGACGTCTTTCGGCTGATATGATGATGATGATGATAGGATTATTGCAAAACAAAACTAAACTATCCTAATAACTTATATTTGATGATATTCAAAGAAAACCCGAAAAGTTCAGTTTCGAAGAAAAATGCGTTAGGTCTAGTGAAACATTATATCAGTAATCAGTAATCAGTATCTTTATTGCTTTCATAGGTAAATACAAGATGGTACATTATATATGTTCAGCTATGAAACCCTGTAGGGCACTACAATATTAAATAACTAAAACTAAAATGTATTAATTTGCAACAGCTTAAGGTGCTTATCTCTTAATTGTTAAACTTATACAAAACGGTGAGCATGCAAAGATAATCTTATGCTAAGTATTACAAATATTTATTAATCTAGCTATAGCTATACCTATATTATTATATCAGTAATTAACTTTCAAAAAATTCTTGCAGTGAGTAAAAACAGTTTTTAATTAGAAATTTGGTGACTTTTTTATTAAATAATTTATTGTTCTCCTCGTCCCTTATAATCTTTGGAAGTTTATTGTACACCTTGATACACATTACATGGGGACTAGAGGCGTGCATTTTTAATTTAGATGCTGGAATTGGAATCTTATCTCTGGGACGTAGGTTTGAGGTAGTCGGTCTCTGTTGGTCTAGAAATAATGTGTTATGCTTTCTTAAAAACTTACATAGCTCTAGTATGTATAAAGAGGTCAAGGTCATGATATTGAGTTTAGGAAAATGTGGTCTGCAACTATCTGTTTGGTATATATTGACTAAGATCCTTATACATTTCTTTTGCAACACAAAGAGATCGTTCACATTTGTACTGTTGCCCCACATGATAATTCCATACCGTAGCCGGGAATGGGCAAATGCGTGATAGGCACTTAGTGCTGTATTGAGATTGGTATGTTTTTTAATTTCCATTAGGGCATAGGTAAAGCTTGATAGTTTTGAAGCAATTTTTTGGATGTGGGATTTCCAGTTCATGTTTGTGTCAATTATAGACCGGGCGATGCTGACACAATTTTTTAAAGTATTTGTACCAAGTATGGCGACACTTCAGGGGTCTAATTACGTAATGAAGAAAAGGAAAATGATGGTCATAGCGCTGGTACCGGCGGCCCAAACGCGTGGACATTAATCGAATGTGTCGGTTAAATTACAAAAGTCAAACGATTTGTTACACAAAAATTCTTGTATTTTCCGATAGGCGATGAAAAAAGAAGTAGGCGGTAGCGTAATGCCATACTTCTCCGGTGTGATTTAGAGCCCGCCATACCGACAACAACACATTAATTAAAAAAAAACTCAACCATTTGTACCAGGATAATTTTTGCACAGTTAACCATCGTCGAGTAGCCGTTCACGAAAATCACCATGCCATACTTTTCCGACGGTTTCAAATGGTCACCATACCGCAGCAAAGTCGCAATTTTTTTTCTTGAACTATTTGTACCACGTTCCGATAGGCGATGAAAAAAGAAGTAGGCGGTAGCGTAATGCCATACTTCTCCGGTGTGACAGAGCCCGCTATACCGACGAGAACACATTAATTTAAAAAAAACATTTCAACCATTTGTACCAGGCTAATTTATGCACAGTTAATCATCGTCGAGTAGCCATTCACGAAAATCACCATGCCATACTTTTCCAACGGTTCCAAGTGGCCGCCATACCGCCGCAAGGGATGTTTATTGTTTTTTTTAACGATTTGTACCAGTATGGCATTTGGATTTTTGGAAAGAATATAATACAATGAGACCGTTATTATATTTGCCATACTTCTAGTAGGGGGAAAAAGTTGTGCCATACTTGAAAAACGTATTTATTCGGCACGTTTTTAAAATACGATTTTACAATACGTAAAATCATTTTTTACAGCATGGCATCATTGTATTCTGTTAGTTTGGGTACAATTCTACCTAAAAAATATCTCAGTCACACCGGAGAAGTATGGCATTACGCTACCGCCTACTTATTTTTTCATCGACTATCGGAAAAAACAAGAATTTTTGTGTAACATATCGTTCGGCTTTCGTAATTTATCCGACACGTTCGATGAACGCCCACGCGTTTGTGCCGCCGGTACCAGCGCTATGGCCATCATTTTCCTTTTCTTCATTACGTAATTAGACCCCTGAAGGGAAGGGTCGCCATACTTGGTACAAAGTACAAATACTTTAAAAAATTGTGTCAGTATCTCCCGGTCTATTAGGTCAAATGAAACATTAGTGCAAAAGTTAGTAGGTCAAGTGACAGGACCCCGATTTTATGGGGTTTAATCCACCAACTGATGAGTTTCCTTGTCAATAATAACAAACAATATAGTGCGGATATAAACCTTATGTTAGTACAAGAAGGTTCTATCGCGCTGGGCTCCTTGACGAATATATCAGTCGTTGGCGTTGAACCTGCTGTGCGGATATAACTATTTCGTTTGTTTTATAAACTGGAGCCATATAAACTAATTACAGACCTAGATATACCTCATGTCATTGTATATGCAAAGTTTCGTTACAATCCAACACGTAGTTTTAAAATGAGAACGAAACTCCGTTTGTATGGGAAGGTGAAATTCGTTCGAGCTTGCCGGGGACTCTTAAGTTGGGGTGCACATCATCATCATCATCATATCAGCCGAAAGACGTCGACTGCTGGACATAGGCCTCCCCCAAAGAGTGCCACAATGGCCGGTCCTGCGCCAGCGGACTCCCGCGACCGTTACCAGGTCATCAGTCCACTTTGTGGGGGGCCTACCCACGCCGCGCCTTCCGGTATGTGGCGTGGCGTGGTGGGTAGGGGTGCACATATTTTATGTTAAATTTAATTTATGCAAATAAATAATAACGTTGACAAGAAAGGTATATTTTGACGAAGTCATGACACCTAAAACTTACCAGCTATTTATAGTAGGTACCTACATTTTGAACACAATATTTTTAAACATTTTGACTACATTTATTACAATGCAAATTCATGTAGTCGTTTTGAGCAAAGGGCAATATTTATTATCGTTTTTGGATTATTGCTTTGTTTTCTTACGACCATACTATCAAAAATGTTTTGTGGTATGTAACGAATATCTGAACTTGCATGTTAGATTTTTAATATACTTTTTGGGACACCTTGTATGTTTTAACTATTATTAGCCATAGAAGGAAAAAGCCTAAAAACGCTACCTTGAGGTTTAGCTTAGCTTAGAAATGGCAGGCAATAGTATCACTACAAAAAATACCTAAGAGCGCCACGAAGTCTTCACAAGCCTCGTAGACGAACTTTAGGTCGGTGGGATAAACATTCATATGGAGAGCTGATCACCGTAGCACGAATTTCTTGGACTCGCAGTTGTTGGGCCACAGGAACCTCAGGAACTTAATCGGTGGAGTCACCGATTGACATACGGTGGAGAATTCCTTGGCCACAGGAACTCCTCTACAGGAACCTCAGGAACTTATTCGATATGGTTGGTCACCGCGTGTCCATTGAAACTGACTTACGGTGGAGAATTTCTCTCCTCTACAGGAACCTCAGGAACTTATTCGATGTGGTTGGTCACCGACGTGTCCATTGAAACTGACTTACGGTGGAGAATTTCTTGGCCACAGGAACTCCTCTACAGGAACCTAAGGAACTTATTCGATGTGGTTGGTCACCGACGTGTCCATTGAAACTGACTTACGGTGGAGAATTTCTTGGCCACAGGAACTCCTCTACAGGAACCTCAGGAACTTATTCGATGTGGTTGGTCACCGACGTGTCCATTGAAACTGACTTACGGTGGAGAATTTCTTGGCCACAGGAACTCCTCTACAGGAACCTAAGGAACTTATTCGATGTGGTTGGTCACCGACGTACCCATTGAAACCAACTTACGGTGGAGAATTTCTTGGCCACAGGAACTCCTCTACAGGAACCTCAGGAACTTATTCGATGTGGTTGGTCACCGACGTACCCATTGAAACCAACTTACGGTGGAGAATTTCTTGGCCACAGGAACTCCTCTACAGGAACCTCAGGAACTTATTCGATGTGGTTGGTCACCGACGTGGCCATTGAAACCGACTTACGTTGGAGAAGTCAGCAAACTTGCCAGGCGGCATGGCCTGCGCGATGATGGGAGATTCCATGCACATCCCCGCGAGGACGAAGAACGTTGGCAGCGCTACGAAGTCTTCATGACCTTCGTAGAGGAACTTCAGGTCTGTGGGGTTGGCTACTGATGCACCCACTGAAACCAAACAACAAAATCTAAGCTAAATTGTTGAAAAGATACCATATAAATCCTTAACCCCTCGTATGCCTAAACACAGATCTGTGCCACACATTTGAACCTATTGGTTTACATCTCAGTTATAATTTGACTGGACAATTTTTGAGGGGTTAAGGCCTGAATCACATTGACAGCAACCACAGGCCCCGCCAGTCTGTGTGAGGCTTAAGTTATAATTGATATGTACAGAGATGGAAAAATAACTACACCTACAAACAAGAAAAGTTGAAAAACCCCCGACATTTTCATTTCGAAGTTCAATATCTCAAAAACGGCTGAACCGATTTTGTTGAAACGTAGCTAAGAACCACCTCGATCTCGTCAGCTTTCGGATAAAAAAACCGCATTCAAATCGGTCCATTTAGGAGCTACGATGCCACAGACAGCTAGACACACACACACACACACACACACATACACACAGTCACGTCAAACTTATAACACCCCTCTTTTTCTGTCGGGGGTTAATAAACCATCATCGTCTGAAGCCCAAGACAGGACTCAAACCTGTGCTCTCTGTATTACCGTTACAGCGCTTTAAAGCGCTAGCTCGGTAAGTCATAATGTGGCGTTAATTTAGGTATTACATTGTAGGTTGCTACACCCAGGCCTTTAAAACGTTATAAAAATAGCGCTATTATAACGCTATAATTCCGTTATTTGCCGAGATTTGTATAGAAATTTTAAACATATCGTTATTTATAACGTTATAATATCCCTATTTTCATAACGTTTTAAAGGCCTGGCTACACCAACTTAATAAGACCCCCGTTTACGGGAATTACGGCGAGTTAATGGGAAAACTAAACAAGGTCTGGTCAACCAATATAATCTGTAGAGATGTAAAGCATGGTAATTTTGGGCTCAGTTTTGAATAAGCCGCAATGTACAACAAACGGCAGCAAGGACTATTTTCTATCTTTGTTTGCTAGGATGACCTTAGTACGTGTAATAAAGACATAATAGATTTCCTCTTATCGTCCGTTGAGAACGTCAATAGAAGTGTCAAAAGAAATGGTTGCAAACCCAGTTTCGGTTTTAATTTCTAGTGAAACGAATAGCTAGCAGTACCAACCAAGTCTAGGAAAAGCTGAGTAGCAAAGAAAAATGTAAGCCATAATAGTTAGACACAGTCAGTTGTATTTGATTCAACCGTAATGTTTATTCAGATTCGGGTGACTCTGTGAAATATCTGCATTTGGCCTAAGGTCACCGAGCGCACATTCAATTTGCATTGCTAATTAGTTATAAACACTTTTGAATAACGAATTACACAAGTTTGATCATCATTTTCGAATGTGTTGAAAGTTTTGTCGTGTTTTTGAGGATATATTACTGGGAAATATAATTGTTTTCACACTGTGTGAATACCGTGAATTACGGATTTTAAGCACCTACGGCCACCAAAGAATGTTTAGCTTAATGTCTTTCAAACATACATATTTTTCGCGTCCATATTGCAAGTTGGTACTTTGATACTGTACATTTATTGGCTAGATTATATTCTCTATACAGGGTGTTCGGAAAAACGATGTAGGAACTTAAGGAAGTGATACACTGGAATATTAGGAAGAATTCGAACTTTATGTCTTAGTCTAAAATTAGTGTAGTAATCTAGAATCTTAAAGGCAGGCATTCTGCATGTCTCTATCTGCCAACACATCGAAACCTCAAGTGAATGAAGGGTCGGCAACGCGCTTGTGATTCTTCTGGAGTTACAAGTGTCTATAATGCCAGCTTAACATCAGGCAGGCCGTAAGCTTGTTTGCCACCGTCGTTGTATATAAAAAAAGAAGGGGACAGAGACGGCAGCCAACTGCGCCACCGACAAGAATGCTAGTCTTAAATGAAAGAAGATGAGAATTGGACTGACCTCCTAACGCGTACAGAGCCAAATCCTTCGCGTTGTAACTGTATGTGGTCCAGTACGACTCGCGGTCACCGTCCATTTTGCTGCGGTCTTCAAAGTCCTGCAGAAACCCCAACATTATAAAATGGTGCTTTAGGAGGACGAAGACTTATTCTATAATCCATTAATCTGTCTGCGTCTGTTCTTCATTTGACAAGTAATCTCAAATATTTACTGAAGTATTTCAACATAATAAACTAACTACTCTAAAACTCTTAAAATTTAAAGATTACAGCTAAGAAAAAAATTGTACACAATTATTCTTTCTGAAAAATAATCAGATAAGTTTTTTATTTATTTATTATGTCCTATGCCAATACTTTTATCTCCAAATCAACTGTTATGACAATTAGGCAAAGTTACTTACTTATTTGATACTTGTTACTTAACTTTTATTTGAACACGCGTTAGTTTCCATTATTTTTAAACAAAAGCCGAATGCATTTGGTAATCAATCCCAGGCAAACAAGAGCACAATGTGCAACTTTGTTTCTGTGACTAGTTATCGGACCGAAAAGTGGTGCCTCACATATCCCCTACTACTCTTTGGATAAAAACCCCACATGAACAGTACATAGTTTCATTAATTTAGACTGTATATCCGTAGAACCCAATTTCCCCCGGTTAGGCAAGACAATTAAGCGTTTTATCCCACAACTCTCAAAAGAAGTAGCAAAGTAGCTACAGTTTATCCAGATGTTTCGATACATTGCAATCATTGCATATAAAACTATAAAAGAGTAGGTATAAGTTTACATTACTTACTAACAAAATAACACAGCAATATAATTTTATTACAGAGACAATAAAGATAAAACGTTATTTATTTTATACTCCATACATAGTATACTTACTTGTAACTTCTCAACCAAGTTGAGCGTAACTTCGGAAATCTTGGAGATGTTCTTGGCACCAGTCATATCTACTACCTTCTCCCAATTCTGTTTGACAGATTCTATAGTTACTGGGTCTGTTGGCTTCTTTCTAGAAAATACAAGGATATAATCAGCATAAAAATCTAGAATCCTTATTTAAACTTAACAATTTAAGGTACAGTCACAAGCATTCATATTAGTCACAACAAAGCGCGCATATAAAATGCATTCATCCTTACTTGTCTTATTTGGTAAACAACATTCTAACCTCAAAATACATTTTTTGGTATCTTTGAGTATTAAGCCCACCCATTAAGGGCTTAATACTCAAAGTTTGGTATAGAATAGCTATCTTGAGAATAGATCATGCCGAGACGACTTTTCGGACATCACTTCACTTTTTTTTGTCTGGGAATGCTTCATTTCCGATAAAATATATATAACTTCCGATATACTAGCAGTATAGCCTAAAAAGATGAATGCACTTTACTTGATATTATTTGAGTCGGCCGAATGGGGAATGGATGAAAATTTTAGAAGTGCCTCCTGATAATTTTTTTTTGGTGAAAGAAATAACCTTCCTTTCCACTAGAAAAAGTTGCAGACATTTCAGCTACGTCAATTATTTTTGAAAAAAATATATTACAGGTTCCTCACTTACATTTGGGTTTACAACGGCTAATAATACACTTTCCTTGATCCGTCTCATATTACAAAAAATATTTTAAATATCTGACCCTGGCAATGACAAATATAGCTGCAGTGCAGCTGGCAATATCATTAACGTTTACCACGGATTTTTAAGATATTTTTTGTAATATGAGACGGATCAAGGAAAATGTCTCATTCGCTGTCCTACCCAAAATTTAAGTGAGGAAACTGTTTATATTTTTCAAAAATAATTGACGCAGCTGAAGAGTCTGCAACTTTTTTCTGGTGCTAAGGAAGGTTATTCCTATCACCAAAAATAATTAGGCAGTTCTAAAATGTTCATCCATTCCCAATTGCATTAAAGTAATCCATTCAAAAAACAACTCTATCATCCAAGTCAGAAGATTCCAATTCCTATGACAATTTTATAAAAAGTAAGCCCACATTAAATAATCTCAACCATAAATATCCGTAGCAACTCTACTTCTAGAGCCGTTAGGAAGTTTCACATAAAAGTCAAAAGTATCGCACCTTTCCTAAAATTCATTTCAAGCGATTATTACTCCTAAGATACTTACTGTACTCTGTCGATATCAGTATAATTTGAAAGGTCCAAAACCACCAAAGCTCGTATAACACGAGCTTTGGTTAACCAACTTTGTTATCTGGATAAAAGTCGCTACACGTAGTTGACGTAGTGTGTTGTATTGAACTTGGATCACGAGTACTCAAAATGTAAGGGATGTTTTAGAAAACCCGGGAGCCGAAACCTCTGCTGTTAATGTATAAATATAGAATGATATTCTCTGCTTAAACGGATTCAAGTTGATACAGGATAAAGGTACTCAATAATTCTTAATGTGACTTTTATTACTCCATACCTGAGAGTGGCTCCTTCGGCTCTGACAAGATGTGTTTTAGTGGCGAATCCCAGAGTAGAGTCGATGATCTG
The DNA here is from genome assembly GCA_963854355.1 of Epinotia brunnichana. NCBI lineage: Eukaryota > Metazoa > Arthropoda > Insecta > Lepidoptera > Tortricidae > Epinotia > Epinotia brunnichana. Next base: position 18,141,063 of record OY977950.1, read on the forward strand.
GCCAGTTTCATTGAAAGACTCGTGCACCATGTACGCCTGAACATAGATTAAGTCATTCAGGCAATATCAACATGAGAACTAAGTTTCTGTCAAAAAAATCATTTTTTGTTTAAGCTTTTATTGCCAACTGTACTTTTCTGTATACCGTCATAAACTACTCACTGAGACGATTCCAACGAGCCCAAACTCAACGGGGTTACGTCGGTTAAGTACTGAATTTCCATGGCCACCTTCTGTCTCCATCATCAGATCAGCTCAAAACGTATTGTTTTTTTCTATTTTTGTGTGAAAATCTTAATGCGGTACACAGAATACATCTACTTATTAAGTTTCAACAGTATAGTTCTTATAGTTTCGGAAAAAAGGGGATGTGACATACGGACGGACAGACAGACATGACGAATCCATACGGGTTCCGTTTTTTGCCATTTGGCTACGGAATGGTTACTAAACAACTCATTTTTACGAAAATGTGAAAGGTCGAGCCTTAACGTTGATCGGCGATCGTGAGTTGGTGCAACCCGCCTTTAGTTTGAATCATATATTACCACAACAGGAGCAATGAGGTCCGGCTTCATGGCCTCAAACATGGTGGGAGGCAGAATGTCCTCCGTGAGGCGGGACGCGGCCGTTGGCACGATCGTGTTCACCTTGATGTTGTATTTGTCTCCCTCGACCGCCAGGGTGTTCGCCAAGCCAACCAGACCTAGCTTGGCGGCACTAAAGGTAAGGGAATTCATATTAATATAAAAACAAATAAACATACATTTTTTTTTCTTATAGGTTACGCATTTGACCACTATCTCACCTGATGGTAAGTGATGTGTGTTACATGCATACCTAGAGAGTGAATAGGCTCTCGTCTTGAAAAGATCAAGTTATACGTAGCTGGGAAAAGGTTTGCCGGAAGTGAATTCCACTATTTAGCTGTCCTCGCGAGAAAACTGAAAGCAAAGCGCTTCGTGCGAGTGAGTGGTAAATCAATAACATAAGGGTGGATACCACGACCGCGCCTAGTCCCAAGATGGTGATTGTCCATATAAAAATATGGTTTGGGCGCATAACGTCCCACTTGCAAAACGTCCCTTCACCAAAATTACGTCCCATTCGCAAAACGTATTCTCTGCAAATGGTCCCTTATGTAAAATACCCCATTTGCAAAACGTCCCTTTCTCAAAAGGTCCCACCCCTTTCGCAAAACGTCCCTTCTTAGAAAAACCCTTTCGTTGAGAGTCCCTACTGCATAACGCCCCTTTCGCAAAACGTCCCGTCTGCGAAATGACCCATTCGCAAAATGTCCCGTCTGGAAAAATCTTGTTTAAGTAGAGACTAGGAGTCTTCTCATGGGATAAGAGATGGCCAATAACGGGTCATTTTGCGAAAAGGACGTGTTGCGAACGGGTCATTTTGCAAAAGGGACGTGTTGCGAACGAGTCATTTTGCGAAAGGGACGTTTTGCGAACGGGACTTTATTTATGTGAAGGGATGTTTTGCGAACGGGACCTTTTGCAGAAGGGTCGTTTTGCGTAAGGGAATGTCCCTTACGCAAAACGACCCTTCTGCAAAAGGTCCCGTAACCAAAAATATTGTTTCTGAAAGTTCTCTTCCACCAGATTTATCTGATGTAACATAACTATATTTATAGTCTATGTAGTACCTTCAACAGACACCTCTATAACCTAGGTATCACAGCCCCGGTCGGGAAGCGTGTGGTGTCGCCCTGCACGCTTACGACGGGAGGGGGGGCTTTTGCCTCAGTAGTGAGGGCAGCTGCGGCTGTCGCCGAGGGGCGTCGTGGTCAAATGTTCGCGATCCCATGACGCCCCTACTACACGGCAGAGATGGTTTTAGACGGTAGTCCGGAGGGTTCCCGGGAGCACGTCATACCCATCCTAGTTCCTCGGCTAGGTGAAATGCGTAAAGGCATTTCCCCAAGTAAAAAAAAAAAAAAAAAGGTACTTATCACAGTCCCCGTGCGTGGAAGCGGAAGAAACATCTAAACACATTCTACTCGACTAGAGGAGCCGGGATGGTTAGTGTAGGGCTCCCCCGAATCAAGCAAAATAAGCACGCTGGATGTCGACTTGCGGAAAATGCCCAGGATAACTAACTTATAGCCTTGCCAGTAAAAGTTTATCGGAGAAAATGTTATCTGTGAAAAATGCTGCTCCTTGAGTTGATAGGTAAAAATAATGTATGCCATACGATTACATAAATAGACAATATACATTATTAAACAATAGAGTTTAAGGTGGGTCGGCTGCTGATATTCAATCAGAATTTAGTTTTTATGACTATACACCTTTTTTTTCTACTAGCAGGAGACATCAGAATGAGAATTGACAACACTACTTACAACTCAGAAGCAGGATATACATTATTTAAATTGCGTTAATTTCTATTACAAATTTATAGGCGTCATAATTGGATATTACCTGTAATTACCCTGGCCAAAGTTGCCAAGAAGCCCCGCATTGCTGGAAGTCATGATGACGCGCCCGAACTTCTGTTTCTTGAAGATTTCCCATGCTGCCTGTGTGGTCTTGAAGGCCCCCTTCATATGGACAGCTACCACGAGTTCCCAATCCTGGTAAGTGTAAGTATGAGCAAAAATGTATCAACAATAAATGCACACAATGACTCAGATGGCAGTGGTGTAGCGTGGGTTTCCGCCGCCCGGGGCCGACCGGAAATTCGCCGCCCCCATGCAATTAAATATTTTCGTTATGTTCCTTATCCGCCGCCACCTTTCGTATGACGCCCGGGGCCATGCATGCCCCCCCCCCCCCCCCCTCCCTTCCCACTCCGCCACGCCACGCTACGCCACTGTGAGAATCAAGGCCAATCAGGGCCGGCTCACCTCGGCTCTTTTATATTTTATCTATCTAAATATCATAAACCCTCCATGATGCGTTGAAGAACCGTACACCATGACCACCATAAAAATAGACTGTTTTGTCATAACAAATTTCTTATCTGTGAAAATGTTATTATTGCTAAATAATAACATCGATTTCGATAATATTATTTCATTCAAATTTCGAACATCACTGAAAAACAAAGAAATTTGATTTGAGCTCTATTCTAATATCAGTCGAGATGACGTTTAGTTCTAAATGAATTGTCAATTTGCATACTAATTTGACAAACGACGCACGTAAGTAAGATATCGAACGATATGATGGTTGGATCCGACTCTAGGTTGTCTCTGAATTTAAAAAAAACATAATATGCAGTTCCTGAATGCATCATGGAGGCTTTTGATATGTGGATAGATAAAGTAGTGTATGTAACTGTACATAATTAGGCATTAAAACACTCGTGTTTAATGCCCTTCATTATATTTATGTACAGTCACATAAACTACTATTATATTTTATAGCGCCATGTCTGTACATGGCGCTATAAAATATAAAAGGGCGCTTGATGCACGTCTCGCCTGCGGCGCCTAGCAAGTTGATGAAAGAGCTTCACTTATCTTTCGTTTTTAAAAACGTTAACACCACTGAAAATGTTGACATCAGAAAGTACAAGAGGATAAAACCCGGGTAAGGTATAAACGTGAAGTATTTGGTCCGTTACCAAGCAAGGATTAGATTGCATGTAAAGTTCAGTGCTTGTAAAACAGTTGCGTTATCATTATTCTAAGTCATCACAGTAAATAACAGGTAATGGCACATTTGTTATCTTATCACTGATAACTTATTATCGTACGACATTGCAAGGCAACGCGACCAAACGAAAGTCACGAATATATAGCATATAACTCGTAAATAAAACATAAACAGTAAGAGAGCTACAAAAGTAGAGTCGTACTTATGTGTTTTGTTAATGTCTAATTTTTTAGGGTTCCGTACTCAAAGACTAAAACGGGACCCTATTACTAAGACTCCGCTGTCCGTCCGTCCATCCATCCGTCTGTCTGTCACCAGGCTGTATCTCACTGATACCGTGATAGTTCCAGCTGAAATTTTCACAGATGATGTATATTTATGTTGCCGCTATAACAACAAATACTAAAAACACAGAATAAAATAGTTTTTATAGATAATGGTATGGCCCTTCGTGCGCGAGTCCGACTCTCACTTGGCCGGTTTTTAATTTTTGTTAACTATTTATGAAATATGAAGGTACGGTAGGTGGCTTAGGCTTGCGGCTGTCAAGCGGCGGTCGTGGGTTCGAATCCCGGCTCGTACCAATGAGTTTTTCGAAACTTATGTACGGAATATCATTTGATATTTACCGTTAGCTTTTCGGTGAAGGAAAATCATCGTAAGGATACCTGAATACATCTGCGCAAAAAATTAAAGGCGTATGTGAACGTGAAGTCCCCAACCCGCACTAGGCCAGCGCGGGGACTACTGCCCATTCATGTGAGGAGGCCTGTGTCCAACAGTGGGATGTATACATATAGGCTGATTTCATCATCATCATCATCATCATATTAGCCGAAAGACGTCCACTACTGGACATACGCTTCCCCCAAAGAGTGCCAAAATGACCGGTCCTGCGCCACCCACATCCAGCGGATTCCCGCGACCGCATCAGTCCACTTTGTGGGGGGCCTACCCACGCCGCGTCTTTCGGTACGTGGTCGCCATTGGTTCTACGTTCAATGTGCCCCGCCCACTGCCACTTTAGTTTAGCGATTCGGAGGGCTATATCGGTAACCTTGGTTCTGCTGCTGATAGCCTCTCCCTATAGACTGTTTTTTTTTCATAATTGGGTCAATCAACTGTTTCTTGTTGATATTCTGTCCCGTTAAACAGGAGACAAAATTACAGAGTTTCTTAGAAAATTGTAATGTTCCAAGAAGATGGTCCCATACAAAAAGGGGTTGAACATGAAAAGAAAACCCCATATTTAGTGAATCTAAAACGACAAAATCGCAATTTTCAAAAATGATCCAGGAGACGTGACCATGGCAACTAGAGACAGAAAAAAGTTAATTCACCCAATTTATTTATGTTTTAACTTACCTGGTCGGATATTTTGCTGAAACTCCTATCTCTGAGAATGCCTGCGTTGTTGATGATTATGTCAATGCGACCAAAATTATCTACTGCCGTTTTAATGATCTTCTCTCCCTCAACAACCGAGTTGTAATCAGCAACTGCCACTCCACCTACAAAACATTATTTATTATTATCTTTATTTTATGTCTTTCCCGCTCACGAACAAGGTGTAATTCGTGTGTTGGTACTTCGGCTCCACGCACGCCTCCCAAAGATCTGAGAAACCATTGTCCCGTGAACGAAAGACATAATAGTAGTTTATGTGAATGTACATAATGAGGGGCATTAAACACGAGTGTGGGTTTATGAAACAAGCGTCAGCTATTTAGTTTCATAATAGGATCACACGAGTGTTTTAATGCCTAAATATGTACAGTTACATACACGACTTTATCTACACCCTCTAGAATGTGTTCGGAAACCATATGTAATGACCACCACCATTATTGCAACCAGTAACGTAACATCAGCGGTTTATCTGGGCCCAGTATTATTATAATGTATGAAAAATCATAATAACATCGATATCGATGTTATTATGGAAATCTAGTTGGTCATGATTTGAAATCTAGTCGGCCATGGCGGTGCAATGGCGGTTATTCTAATGGTTCCCGAACACATGATTGAGGATTTATAATATGTGGATAGATCAAGTCGTGTATGTAACTGTACATATTTAGGCATTAAAACACTCGTGTGATCCTATTATGAAACTCGCTGACGCTTGTTTCATAAACCCACACTCGTGTTCAATGCCCTTCATTATGTACAGTCACATAAGCTACTATTATGTCTTTCGTTCACGGGACAATGGTGTCTCAGATCTTTGGGAGGCGTGCGTGGAGCCGAAGTACCAAACAAGTACCACATAGTCAATGAGAGGCCCTTTCGACCATTGGGTACTTTCCTGGGTAAAAAAAATATAATTATATTTAGTCCGTTAGAAAAATACAAAATATTGGACACGTGTTTTATTTTCGGTTTATAGAAATTTATTTCTCATAAGAATTTTTACAATTCACTTACATGTGAATTAAAGTATTTAAGTTAACATTGTTATGGTGAGCGTATGTGTGCGTATTTACGTTCACAAAAATAGTATCTTAAATTAAACAAGACAGAGTGAAGTGGAAAATGAAGAAGTGCGTACTAACCGTGAGATTTCAAGGAAAACCGTTTAAAAAAAATTGTCAATAAAACAAAAATGGGTGAAGATATAGCCCGTTAAAGTTCCGCGTGACGTCACATTAGATTCACGTCACGTCTGTTAGATTATCAAAAAATATTGGACACTTATTTTTTATTTTGTCAAACAAAAAATGCTGAAGATCACGTCACGTCATAGCATGCTATGACGTGACGTCACGCGGAACTTTAACGGGCTATATCTTCAGCATTTTTTGTTTGACAAAATAAAAAATAAGTGTCCAATATTTTTTGATAATCTAACAGACGGACTAAATATAATTTTTCAGGAAAGTAGACAATTTAAAAAAATAAGGGGGTTCACCGAGCGGGTTGCCCCTGTCCGTATCATGGAACACACACAGAGACAGAACCTAATACGTTGCTAAATTCGTCAAAGAAAACATTGACACATTTCCCCGCAAAAAGATAACTCGCACAAGACAGGGGTCCCTGAACCAGCTCCTCACACAAACCACTGGACTGACCAAGTCAAGTAATATCATCTCTCACGTGGGGCCAAAAGTATTTAACAAACTACCAGTAAATGTAAAATGCGCGGGTAGTAACTCAACTTTTTTAAGAAAATTAAAATCGTGGCTTCTCACCCACTCTTTTTATGATTATGAAATTAAAGATTTTTATGAGTTACCTCAATAAGAATGTAATATGTTAACACACCTAGTTTATAAATCTAATTTAATCTAAACAAACGATGACATGTAATATTTATAATATTATAAATAAATGACTTATGACTATTCTGTAAGAAGGCCACACTATTGCTGGTTGATAGAATCCAAATGAAGGTTATTGGGTGACGATGATGGACTATTGGCTGGGACATCGGACGCCTGCGTAATAAACTGCGTCATATTCTATCTCTAGTCAAATATGGCGACAATAGAAAAAACCTATAAGCAACAATGGTGCAGAGAGCTAAGGGAAGAGAGGTGACATCTTGCGACTCCACTCTGAATGGCCGATTAAGGCTGCTATGCTGGGTTGCCACTCCCAAACCGCTCGCCACAAGCTGCCATTATTATCTTTATTATTTACTAGCTGCCCGCGCGTCTTCACCCGCGTATTGCAAAGACCGCAGGCAGGATAATATATAGTCCATTCTAAACCCAGATTAATGAATTTTTGAAACCAGATAAGCGGTTCCGGAGATTACCCATTACATACAAACTTATAAACGTACAAAGCTACACACACAAACACAGTCTCACAGACTTTTCCTCTTTACAATAGTAGTATAGAATAATCAGATAGACAAATAGAAATGTGGGTTACTGTTAGTGAGAGAGAGAAACACATATACAGCAGAGGTAGCAGTTGTACAAGTCTTGCTGCAAATATATTGCATAGTGTATCTGAATGCAATGAATGTATATGTGTATTCATAGACTAAATTATTATAGTGTTGTGATAAAAAAATGTGAATTATTATGGTCAATACTTAGTTTGTGACTTTATATGAATACTTTGAAATGTAAACTTATCGAATTAGGTGCATATAATTATAAACTAACAAACAATCATAATGACATGTAAAATACAGAATTTCATGAATAAATATCTGAAACTGAATCTGTTAATGTAATGAATATGTACAATGTCCTCATAGCTGAGAAGAATTGTACATTGTTATTTTTAAATTGATTGCCATCCAAAAGCAAGACAATGTAAATTTCTTCAAGATTAAACCACTATTCAATGTATGTAATTATTAATGCAGTATTATTGTAAACATTCAGTCATAATATTGCAGAAAATGTTTACATTAGTGATATTCATAAGCAAAACTTAAATAAATTGTCTAGACAGACAACATTTAAAATAGGTACATTTATGCCACAAAAAAAGTTAAATAACCGAATATAAATATGCTTTTACTATAAAAATAAATAAAAGTTTAAAATAGACCTACCATTGAACCACCATGCACAGAACTGACTTATGCAAGCTTAAAAATGTTTGACCTCAATAGGTTGACTATGTAACAAACCAGTCTGACCCTGTTTCTTGGAGAGTTGACACACAACATGCAATTTTTACCTAACAGCCTCAGAAGGCTATTTCATTGATGAATTCAAGGGTGATGGTTTGATTCACACCGAACCACAATGTAGTATTATGGTTAACTGCCCGGGGTCTTTGTACATGAAGCCCACGATTCCCGCTGATATACTTGCTATAATAAAAACTCTAAAAAACAAAAACAGTATCGGTCACAATGGTATCTGTACCAAAGCCATTAAACAGGTATCTGATTGTATAGCATCACCACTTCGCCACATAATGAACCTTTCCATTCTCAATGGAACCTATCCTGATCAGTTAAAACCTGTGATTGTTTAACCGCTCTTTAAAAAAGGTGACAAAAATGACATTAAGAACTACAGACCGATTGCTCTAGTTGCAGTCCAAGTTCTCTGGAATCTAGAGAAATTAGGGGAATATTAAGAAAGCATTTGCAAAGATGTCGAACTGTTGGTAAATCTTACTCATCCATTGATAAAACATAGCCCCTCATAATAAAGAAGATTGGCAACATTTTTTTTTAGTTTGGGATTCCATAGGTGGATTTATTCTGATCATCCTTTTAAGGCCTATCAGCCTGAATTTTGGATAAACGATTTCAGGCCAGCCCAACTCATTAGCTTTTTGTTATAAAATTTGAACTCTCAACAAATTTCTAAATTGTTAGTTATTTATGACCAATTTTCAGAACATCAGGCCATTATTACAGTACATAGTTTTAAAAATTGCTTCAGCCTAACAAGGTTGTGTCTATACCAATATTATAAGGAGCATGGCATTGTAGCTTCATATCCCTTTTGGACCGGGCTAATACAATACGGGTTGATTACATTTAATTGTCAAATCAAAAACATATGGCAATATATTTCATTTTACGTTGGCAGGGTCTTGTTTTCGGGTCTGAAAGGGATAAGTTTGTATGTAGGGGGTAATTTTTGGAACTACCCATTAATTAAAAAAAAAATCTGCAGTATATTGAATAGACCTTCAGAATGGACATAGACAACATTTTATCTTGGAGCCCTGCCAGGGTTCTCTGTAACAGGGAGGCAGAGCCGCGCGAACAGCTAGTTACAGATAAAAAGATTACAAATTCAGTAAATCATTGCAGAACTTTTATCATTGATTGGGGCCTCATTTACTAATGTTAATCCTTCATTTGATAGAAAAGTTAATGCTTAGATATGAAACTTAACATTGAATCAAGTCAACATACAGAGGCTTAAAACATATAGTGTACTGATGTGCAAATTGCGGGAAGTTTAAAAAAAAATTGAAAAGTTCTCGGATATTTCTAGAAAGTTTCACAAGACAAATAGGAAATTTCCATTTTAGTAATGGAAAGTTTCAATTCCTATTCAAAAAAAAAAATCCGAAATTTTCCTTTGTTAAATTGCAGTAAAAATTCGCAATTTAGGAAACTTTCTGTCGGCACATCAGTACTCTACTAGTGATTTTAAGCACCAATAAATTATGAGAAGATGTAGTATAAGTATAAAGGAAAGGAGTAACCAGCTACATAGACACGATAAGAAATACAATGGTAACCTTTGTCCTTGATCTGTTTGACGACATCGTCGGCGAAGTTGGCCGATTTCCCGGCGCCGTCCCTCGCCCCTCCCAGGTCGTTGACCACAACCTTGGCCCCGCGAGAAGCCAGCAGCAGCGCGTACTCTTTCCCGAGACCGTTGCCAGCGCCGGTCACCACCGCTACACGACCGTCGAAACGCAGCTGCTCCATTCTTCACGGGTTACGAAGGCGAAATGAAACAATAAATGGCGCTGGAGTTGATTATGGTTACACTGTATTTCTATTATCTCGAGTCAAAGTCCATCAGAAACTTGTTTTTACACGGGCTACACTATGTAGTTTGATCTTACGTACTTTCAAAGTTCACTGTTTAGGAAGACCACTTATCTCGGTGGGTATCGATAAGATTAAGCAATCAAAAAAAAAACCGAATAATCATCAGTTTTTACCTTCTCAATATTTCAACTTTCGGAGTCGTAAAAGTAAAGTAAAATTGAAATTTACTCAATATCAATAACAATGGACGACGATTGGACACTGACAAGCAAGATGACAATGACACCTAAACGTCATCTTTATAGTTTTTTTTTTTTTTTTTTTAATTTGTCCATTCGGACAGGCTAAGGCCATGGGCCATACTGCCTCGTCTTTAGTATGTTTGATTTCAATTAGTCAAATCCAGTAGTAACGTCTTCAGTAATTTTTTCATTAGTATGTCTAGTCCAAAAAAATTGTCTTCAGTTTAAGTCAAATCCAGTAATAAAATCTTCAGTACGGTCCAAAAAAAAGCGTCCAATCCAGTATTTAACTCTTCAGCGAGCTTTGAGTCTCATCCAGACACTCCAATACAAATAAAATCACTCTCCAACAAAACACACAAAAAGAAGTATTGTGAATATATACAAGAGTTTTAAATTAAGCATCATATTTACAACATATATACAGTATTATGTACAAATTTAAACAATGGTAAATAAGTAGAAGAATCCTTTAACAAATCAGTTGCTGAAAGCGGGATTAGATTAGAAGCCCCATAAATCTCAAGCAACTCATCCATCAGCACTAGGCGCTGTATGCCGAAGGATGGGCAATTAAACAAAATGTGGTCTATAGACTGAACCTCTTGCAGTTGACAGTGATCACAATAAGGGGTAGAGATGAAATTTTTACGATGGAGATGAAAATTTAAACGACAATGACCAATGCGCAAACGAGTGATTGTGGTGTAAAACCTACGATGCATGTAGGTTTTAAACTTGCAGAACCAAGGCTTACTATTGACTTGGTTATCTAACAAAGCATACAAATGAGCCTTATTCTCAACTTCTGTACAGTGATACCAATGTTTTCCCCAAAGAACAGTCATACGCTGTTTTAGATTGCTAATAATATCGGAATATGGCAAGGCCACCGCTAAGTCCCTGTTGTCGGGAACCAGGGACAAATTGGATGTATTAATAATAGTTCTAGCTAGGTAGTCAGCGTTTTCATTACCCGATACTCCTTTATGGGACGGAACCCATACAAAATCTATTTTGACACCAATTATAGACAGTTCTAACCATAATTCTTTAATGGAAAAAATTAGATAGCAAGTGTTAGCATTCATTTTGTTATTTGATAAACTTATTAATACACTCATACTATCGCTTACTATCACCCATTCCTTACTATATTGTTTATGTTCCTTAACATGTTTCAAAGCAAATAGGATGGCAGTAGCTTCAGCAGTAAAGATACTTGCATTTTTATTGATATTAAACCCAATACCTTTATTGTTTTCAGGTTGATAAATTGCAAAGGAAACAGCATTATTATTTTTGGCACCATCCGTATAAACAAATGTACAGTTAGACCATTCTGACAACAATAAGTAAGCCTCCTCTTTGGAAGTTAACTTTGGATCTATAACAATTTTTATATTTGGATATTTACTTTTAAAAGAGCCTGTGTAACAGGGGAGGAGGTCATTATCAAGCTGTATATTTAACTCCTGCAAAGATTATCATCTTTATAGGAGGTCGTTCCAAAATTGGTCATGTAATTTGAGCGTTAATGGGATCTACAGATTATATTATTTCACCACAATTTGTCAGTACAACATGTCGAAGTCAGAATTGGGTGTGCCGTACAGATGTAACAATCTGCAAATCTCCAACTACAATTTCATTCAGTGTGGCCAGTTAACAGTAAGAAAGCGAAAATTGCCGCATTAAAACTTCTCTCGTAAATACTTTTTTTTCGCGTGTAAGTGTATTCATTTTCCTAAGATCACTTAAATGTTTACACTTAAACCAACAGAGCGCGGTTCGGTGCAATAAATATAAGCACTAGAACGAATCTCCAGTTATTTTTATTCCATCTACAAGCGGTTTTAAATTTGCGTCCAAATTTGAGAATTAAAATGTAAAATATCAAAACAAAATTCGTTCCTAAATCGTTTTTAATTTTCAATTAAATTTATTTAAATGTAATTTGTAACACTTGGCAGATCATGCAAATTCCATGGTCCAAATTTTGGTTTTCATGCAATTAGTCAGTACAACTCGTTTAACGGTTGGATCAGCGGCGCAACATGCCTCCAGACGATAGCAATTAGTCAGTTTCTGACAAATTGGGGCTGACAAATCATGACATGTATAGACCCCTTAACATGGTAGAGAACACAACAAGTTAAAGCGTTGTATACACATATCGATTTGTAACAACAACCTCTTTCGAAGCGAATGAATGTATGATTGCTATCTCTTTCCATCTTGTAGTTGCAAGAGATAGGTTGTTGTGACAAATTGCCTTTAATAATGCCCGTGACCGCCCGTAACGTCATCGTATCTTGCCTAGACGTCATCTCACAACAACCTAGAGACGGAGCTATTAAGATGAAAAGAGACAGCTAACATTCAATTAATTTGAATGCGGTTGTTCTGATGAATTGATAGGTTTATAGAACGCTCTTCTCCCTCTGGCACAAATTTGAGCAGTTTTGGCTGTGCGCTGTCTGTCAATCAGTCAGTAACGCAAGAGTTTTATATATGTAATAGAAATAGATAATACGTATAATGATTTGTTTTGTTAATTTACATATAATTTACACTGACAATTTACTTTTATTTCACACCTCAATCGATCTTCATAGTTAAAAGTATTTACCCGTCAGTACCTAGGTGGGTAGATTGGGTAAATACCTGCGACCCATCTCTATTGGTGGTAGTCCTGCCGATTTTGCTCGTGTAGCGTCTCTTATCTCTCGTATCCTCACTGCTTTGATAATTTTACTTGTTTTGGAACGCAGCTTGGGAAGCAAATAACTAATCAAATGAAGGGGTTTATACTTATAATGATTTTTCAGCCCCAATTTATCAGAAGCTGACTTGTCTGCACGGCTCTTAGAGCATTAAACCAACCGGAGACGACACGCGCACACTTTTCTATCTAAAAAAGTCAGCCGTTTTCGGCGCGGGGGACGAGGCAACGCACACAAATCATGTTAACACCAATGCATTTTTCCGATAGCGTCACTACACACGCACACGACAAAATTATCGAACACCAGCATAAACTATACTCACACAAGTACAAACACATACACAGACAACCTGTCCGTGAAAGAGATGACGTCAGCTCGAAATAAACATAGATAGTGCGAGGAACATGTCGATAATAAATAATAAACTTATCGATATTTCATGTAGGTCCGGAAACGAATGCTCAAGAAAAGGTATAGAGGGAAATGCATGGAACACAATTTTTGACTTCGTAACTTTGTTTGGACTAGTTAGGAGGTAAACATATCAAAAGTCCTAGCCCGTAACCCTTGAGCCGGAGGGGAGGGGGGGGGGTTTCAAAGTCCCATTATTCGGTTTTTCACCTATATCTCGGAAACTATGCGTCCTAGCGACATAACAATTCTAACCGAAATGAAAGCTGATTAAATTTGCCACAAGTTTTATTATATCAAGTTTTTCGATATCTTGTACAGTTTTCGAGATATAAGATATTATACCATCGTGTACTATCGAGCTGATCTGATGATGGAGATGGAAGGCGGCCATAGGATATCATATTGAAATGCCATGATCGGTACTTATTAAAAGGGATTTTTTTTTATGCACGTAACATACGATCTTTGGACAGACGGTAAAAGGATAACAGGATTTTTTTCCACATGAATAACTGGTCTGAATTTTGGTTCAGGCAGGACAGGTTTACACTGTACTGTATCTTTTGGAGATAGCATAAAACAAGAAACAAAGAATAAAAAGCAACTTTTATAAAATAACATTCAAAATGCTGGGAGCAAATAGTGCTAGTCTCGTTTAGGAGTCCACGACACATGATTTCCACAAACTCGGATACAGACATCCTGAATCATTACATCTTTTGGGAATCTGAAAAATAAATTATAAGAATAACATACTTATAATGTTTATCGACATTTGTTTTTGTGCTGTCCCTTCACTAACTTTCCTAGTACAGTGTTGCTAGAGTAACAAATTAAAAATGCATATTTACGGAACAAGTGACGATCGTAAATTCCGTATAATTAATAAAATACAGCCTAAACATATTATATTTAAAACATTAAATAAAAATATATGGTGAAAATAAAAGAATAAATGAATTTGCAAACAGTAATCCATCATTAATTAATTGAACATCTACAATTATAAATTTCACGTTATTTATGGTTAGTACCATTTTTATTGGATAAACTGTGTTAATAATAACGAATTTAAAGTATAACTTATAATTAAACATTTATACAGTCAACTTTAAAAAATACCCAAAAGTAGAGGTAGTACCATTAAGGCGCTGTATGCAGCTGCGCATCGAAAAAGTGCCTTTTCCAAACCGATTATTAGTATACTTGTACTATTGCTAGAGATTCAAATTTTTGATATGTATATCTTCAGTTCATTGGCTATGTTCGTACTTCGTAAAATCACGATTGCTTACAAAAACCTCGATAGATTTTGCCTTTCAAAACAGTGCTTTTTTACCACCAAACTCGAAATATCTCAAAAGTTATTTGGAATATTACAATGAAATTTGTTGTGACAGGTAGCTTTTTGGTAGATCTATCTACCGGCTTCTTAGAATTTCAATATGTTTGATAATTCAATACATTTGGTCATTTGTCTCAAAAACCGGGTGTCCGCGTCATGCATGCGCGGTGGCGAGTACAATTTAGTACGCCCGTGGCCACTGCCGACGACGGACCTGTGAATGTTTACCTGGCACGCAAATACGCCTTTTTGCAGCAATTATTTCGAGTTATCAAGGTAAATAAAAATATATAAAGGAATAGGAAACGCTAATACATGCTGGAGAACACATTCGAAATGATAGAATAACAAATATAAGGTATGCGATATTTACTACATTAAAGCGTTTCTACATCCGCACCTAAAACGTATTAATAGGTAGCTGGAGCATATTGACAAGATGTCAATAAAAATCTTCAGTTATCCTGAATACGTATTTAGAACTGTTAGGTAGTAAGTAGTCGGGTGTAAATCGGATTCGGACACGAGCACATGGTTGGGGGGGTAATGGTACCAATTATGGACTGTACGAATAATAGATTTATTTATTCATACAGAAATATATCAAAAGCATTTAGGGCTATTGCGCCGGATAGCGACTACCTAGACTAAAGTCCTAAACGAGTTGGTGAACTGAAGTATATTTACTTGCTGTTTAGTAGATTCTATTAAAAACGAGTGCGGAAAAAGACCCTGCCACTCCACCAGCAGCAGGCCACGGCCCTTCCTCATCTTCGTCATAGACATACATGCATACATACGCTACGGCACATCTTTTCGTCCAATATTCCGCAGTGTCTCAAGACGAGAGTATTTGACCAGTGTGTGTTGCCAGTGATGACATATGGAACGGAAACGTGGTCGCTTACTATAGGCCTCATAAGAAGGCTCAAAGTCACTCAAAGGGCGATGGAGATGGCTTTGCTGGGAGTGTCTCTGCGCGATCGCATCAGAAATGAGGCTATCCGCAGCAGAACCACGGTAACCGATATAGCCCTCCGAATCGCTAAACTTAAGTATCAGTGGGCGGGGTACATTGCACGTAAAACCGATGGCCGTTGGGGCGGAAAGGTTCTCCAGTGGCAACCACGTACCCGAAGGCGCGGCGTGGTTAGGCCCCCCACAAGGTGGACTTATGACCTGGTAAAGGTCGCGGGAGTCCGCTGGATGCGGGTGGCGCAGGACCGGCTATTGTGGCACTCTTTGGGGGAGGTCTATGTCCAGCAGTGGACGTCTTTCGGCTGATATGATGATACATACGCTCGAAAAACATAAACTTCCTTCTGAGGCAGTCGGGTACAAAGTACTACAGGGTGTTCCCCTATACAGCTGCAAAACTTTGCCAGCTGTTTGTGCACATGATACCCATCACAAAACACTAAAGTATGCCGTTTCACATCTCGCACTCACTCTGCCACCGCTGTTTCTCCAAATAACTACCAAGAAAGCCTCCCCCGCCACGCCCCTTTAAAAATAAGCCCACTAAAGCAAATAAATGTGACGTTATCTAAGTGAACATACCTTTTGTCGGTACTCATCAACGCACAGCCGAAACTACTAAGACTAGAGAGTTGAAATTTTCACCAGAACTACCTTTTACAACGTAGGCAACGCTAAGAAGGATTTTTGGAAATTCCCCCCCTAAAGGGGGTAAATAGGGGTGCAAAGTTTGTATGGGGGAAACTTTATTTTTAGAGCTAGAGACTAAAATTTTTGCATAAAGATTACTTATTAGAATACAAATTAAGTACTTTCAATTCAATTAAATTTATTTTGTTAAACATAGGTTACAACTTTTACAAGTATTGTTGGTAAACAAAATATAAGACTTCTGTGCATTACCCACAATGTAGGTTTACAAAATATTTCAGCCAGCTAATATATTTATAAAAATTAAAAAAAATGTCAATACAGTGATTGGTGTTAAATACTACAAATACATGTCAAAAACTCTCAAAAAATACTATAACTAAAGAATATTATAACTAAGGAATGTCTGGAATGGAATCATGTTATTTCGTAGGGTCGTTTAAGTAATCTTTAATGGCATAATAACACTTTTCAATCAAATATTGATCTATTGATTGAAATGATTGATCCAATAATGTCATGTAAAGATCACATAGATACATTATACAGTAAGTTAGCAAGAGGGATCTATGCTCTAAGACAGTTAAGACCACTTTTGTCAGAAAGTTGCTTAAAAGAGCTGTATTATGCGTACATATACTCTCAACTTTCATACGGGATAATGCTTTGGGGCAACAGTACGGATTATGAGCGCATCCTAAAGATCCAGAAACGTGCAATTAGAGTACTTCCCTATGCAAAGGACAGATACACGTGTCGCGAACATTTAAGAAAACTTAGTATCTTAACATCAGTTTCAACTTATATATTGGAAGTTTTGATGTATGTTAAACGTTATCCAAATGAATTTCAAAGGAGAGGTGGAAATAGTTCGAGATCAATGAGAAATGCGAATAACTTAAAAAGAAGCGGGTTGTGTCCGAGATACAACCGTTAATTAAGTTTAAGTGGATACTTATTTGTTGGTTGTCCCCGTAAAATATATATCTGCATTCATTTACTAAAATCTGTATAAGCACAGATAAATCGGTATATATCGCAACATTGACTGACGTAGCTCGTTTGACTCGCGAGGCTGGCATGAAAATGGCGGTCATTTCAGCATAGTTTTCATGCCCGTTACATAAACTAAATAACATTTTGTGATTAACAACTAATAGCAAATAAAGAAGGATTAAAACATGTAACAAACAATTATTTGAAATCAGATTAGGCTTCTCTACAAAAAGTTAATCCGGAAGTTACGTGATACATTTTGAACTGTACTCCTATACAAGAACGCGAGCAAAGAAGTATCCACTTCAAAACAACCTCGCCCAGACTTAGAATAGGCACAAAACTTCCGAAGTTAATAGGACAAATACTTTTTAACCGGCTACCTTCAAACCTTAAAACCATAACGAACGACAACTCTTTTCGCTTCCATGTAAAACAACTATTGCTTGAAAAAACACTGTATAGTTTACAAGAATTTCTTTCAAATGACTAAATAACAAGATCTTAAAAGCTTGACGTTAATATTTGTATTATGTTTTCTTTCTCTATTTTATGTAATAGCATTATGCTATGAGTATGAGTATTATTAAACTATTTACAAATAATAACAATTCTGTACACAACTGTACACATCTATTGTATTTTATTGTAACTGACAAGTTATAATTTTAACACATTTTTATCTGTATATTCATTGTACTATGATTTCAATTGTAAAATTATGATAATAAACAAATCTGAATCTGAATCTGAAGTCAATTGTCTTTTAAATTTATTAATATCCAGTGTTTAATTCGGTCTGGAATTTTATTGAGAATGTTTGGTGCCATTCCCAAGATTCCGCCTCTGATTAGCGCTGTGTTGTTGCTACCCTGCAAAGTTTTCAATTTTTGTTTGTATTGTTTACGTGTCGGAAATCTGCGGCCTTCTGAAACGTTACTGAACATGCTTGGATTGGTCTTGACAAAAATACCTACTTCTAGGATATACAGTTCTTCTAGTTTGTATGGAGAGCAAGACATTTTTAAAGTAAGGGATTTGTAACTTCGGTTTTTTAACTATTAATCACTTAAGAAGGTTAAAAGGGGGTTCAAATTATATATAGAGAGCAAGACATTTTTAAAGTTAGAAATTTGTAACTTCGGTTTCAGACTATTTACTTTGAGAGTTCAAAGAGGGTTCTAAGTTAGTATAGAGAGCAAGACATTTTGAAATAAAGAGAGATTTGTTTCTTCGGTTTTAGACTGTTAACTTAAAGACTAGGTACAGTCAGCGTCATATAGTTAGTAGCAGCCAAAGTAGCCAAATATATCGTAACACATCCTTACACCTATAGTATAAAAGACGTAATGCGATATATTTGGTTACCTAGGCTGCTAATAATTATCTGATGCTGACTGTACAAAACTAATTTCAATGTTTTTTTTTATTAAACAAACATTTAAATTTCTTAAACAAACATTTAGACGATAACATGTTATACGTGGACGAAGTCGTGGGCAACAGCTAGTTTATATATATATATTTATTTAAGCTTTATTTATTCCATATTGTTTGTGTTAGTACATATTTACTAAATCTAAAAGATTTATGCAATTTTTTCTTTCTTATATGGACCCCATTCGGGTAAAAGCCATATATCGCCAGATATTAGGAGAAAAGAAGGGCACTGGAAGCAACAAACTGGTCAGGGCCGAAAGGCAAAAGAAGGAAAGGTAGACGACGAAGACGTTGGACCAATGACATAACTGAGGTCGCCGGACCTAGCTGGATGCAGTTGGCTAAAGACCGAAAAAAATGGCATGAGATCGAGGAGGCTTTTACCTAAATTTACATTTGCTTTAAAAAAATCAATATAAATCAAACAAAAAAAGACAATTAAAGCTTAATTTATATTTATATAATTACTTCCGGTTGGAAAATTTGTTGGATTCTTGTGTAAAGCATCTTAGAATAACGATTAAAAATGAAATATACAAAAAAACGCTATTATAAATTAATGATTTTCGAAACCGTATTTTGCCTGGAGTATAGAGCCAAGTATAAGTCCAATCTTGTTGGCTTGTTGAGAGTATCAAGGTCCATCGCGGTGTGGCCGCTGGTCGAGGTAGCATGGTAGGCAGCACGCGCCGCGCGAGCGCAGTGACATAACACTTTTAGGTATTTAAGAGACAAATTGAATTTGTTATTTTTATATGATGTTTGGTCAAATTACATTTTTTAATAGACATAGTCATGTACTGAAGAACTTGCTGGTCTTAAAATAACCACCCTGTATAATAAAATGCTCTTCTGACTAACAGTGGTCTAATTATCCAGTTTTTGATCAGTCAGTCATACTTATGTAACAAAGGTAATAATTATGGTAATAATACTCCTTGCATTTCATTAAATTGTCAAAAGGGCCTTTACGTGTTGGCTCCGTTGGTACTTTGTGGGTACCTAGCCCCACGCATGCCTCCCAAAGGTCCGGGACATCATTGTCCCGTGAGCGGGAAAGACATACATGGTAATAATATAATTTGCCAGGAGATAAATAGATGAACATAGCTATTTGTTTATTATTTTTGATGGTTTCTTAAGCGGGTGTTAACCGGCGCTATAACTTTACCTAGAAGTAATCGATTTTATTTCGGTTTAAAAAACCTGTAATATATTAGTACAATCCATAATTGGTGACGTTCACCCTTAGGAAGTGAAGATGTACTATTATTTTATCAGTTCTACGTATTTGGAAAACGGAAGCACCCACATAGGAACTGGGAAAACGATAGGTGGATTGATGATGAAGAAATCTGTACTAACATATCTTTGGAAAGTAAGTGTCCATAATTGATGTCATCATACTACGATGTACTTAAGAACTGTAACTACCTATTATTCCTTATTTAAAAAAAAATTGATTTAAATAAATAAATAAACAATAAATATTTGGGGACAATCTTACACAAATCAACCAAGATTTGAAAAATAAAACAATTATTCAAGAAGACAAACATTTGATCGTATGTTCCGCAAAAACGAGCCGAATACGGATGCCAACAGAATAAGGCCGTTAGCGGGGTGCGCGGGACGCGCGTCTCCCGCTCCGTCTGCCTCACCTCCGCAAATACCTAAATATCGTCTAATAAGAGCGCCTTAAGTGGGAACACTGTTAGATTGACAATATTTTTTAATTTTTTGCAAATTGAATGCACTATTTGATAATATTTAAACGTAATAATACTTACAGATGAAAAGTAACGTTATCCTTTTGTACATTAGATATTTCTGATCTCTTATTACACGAGAACACGTTGCAATTCGGCATTTTTAGCTCAGGTCATTCCGCGCTCACTGTGATTCATTGAATGGCGCGGAGCGCGCGGCAACTAGTTTTATATAACCGCTATGACCGGCGGTCTCGTACCTTTGGCAGAGGGGAACGCCTGGCAATGGCTACTCCGGTTGGTTTAATGCTCTAAGGCACGGCTATCACAAGACGGCCCGCGAGCTCTCTCGATTTTTCTCGCACTATTACCTCTCTTTCTAAGTTGTCTAATAAGAGAGAGACAGATAGTGCGAGAAAAATCGAGAGAGCTCGCGCGCCGTCTTGTGATAGCCGTGCTGGAGGCATGTTGCGTTGCTGATCCAACTGTCAAACGAGTTGTACTGAGAAATTGCATGCACATGTGGTCGGATTGTTACATCTGCACGGCTATCACAAGACGGCAGCGACATACTCTCGAGCTCTCTCGCACTATCCGTCTCTTTCCAAGTGGTCTAATTAGAGAGAGACAGAGAGCTCGAGAGTATGTCGCGGCCGTCTTGTGATAGCCGTGCTGTAGGGTCGTTTCGCCGGTTAGCGACCACTTAGCCGAGTTGCTCACTTTAGATTAGTAAATGTATACCTATTCAATGTACACACATAATAGATGGTATTCGTATAGGTTTTGAGTATAGTCAAGTTTTGAAACCTATAATAAAATATAGCACTTTCATCCATAGATGAGGAAAAAATATGGAAAAGGTTTCAAAATAGCGAATTCGCTGGATAGCGACCGCTTTAGTCGGTTTGCGACCACCTGTTAGCTAGTTGGCGACCACTCTTGCAAATAGTGTTTAAGTAGTTAATAAAACGATGCATCATCATCATCATCATATCAGTCGAAAGACGTCCATTGCTGGACATAGGCCTCCCCCAAAGAGTGCCATAATGACCGGTTCTGCGCCACCCGCATCCATCGGATTCCTGCGATCGTTACCAGGCCATCAGTCAACTTGTGGGGGGCCTACCCACGCCGCGCCTTCCGGTACGTGGTCGCCACTCGAGAAACTTTCCGCCTCAACGGCCATCGGTTCTACGTGCAATGTGCCCCGCCCACTGCCACTTAACTTTAGCGGCTTAGGGCTATATCGATTACCTTGGTTATGCTGCGGATAGCCTCATTTCTGATGCGATCACGCAGAGAAACTCCGAGCATAGCCCTCTCTCCATTGCCCTTTGGGTGACTTTGAGCCTTCTTATGATGCTTCTTATGATTTCTGAAGCGACCACGTTTCGGTGCCACACGTGATCACTGGCAACACGCACTGGTCAAAGACTCTCGTCTTCAGACACTGCGGAATATTAGACGAAAACATGTGCCATAGCGTAGCTTCCCGAACGCTGCCCAGCCGAGTCAGATTCGACGATTGACCTCTTTCTCAAAGTTGGACCTACCTGACCTGACTGCCCTTATACTACTACAAATTGTTACTCTTCTAAATCTACTTTACATTGCTTGTCAATGCAAAATAGAATCGAAAACGGCGCGCCATCTCGCTCACACCATAGTGTTATTATATATATTGCTATTACAGTCACACATGTCGTTCATAGTAGGTATCTAAACGCCACCATTTTACAAGCTTTTGTGTAACTTTTAGATTAAATTCTACTTACCTACACTAGCTTCTGCCCACGACTCCGTCCGTGTGTCTCGTTTATATCGTAGCTCCATACAAAATTTCAACCCCTATTTCAGCCTCTTAGGGGATTATTTCGGGGATAAAAACTATCCTACGTCTTTTCCCGGGACTCGAACTATCTCCATACCAAATTTCATCAAAATCGGTCCATCGATTTAAGCGTGAAGAGGTAACAGACAGACAGACACACTTTCGCATTTGTAATATAACCATATCATATAATCATATGAAATATTCATTTTATAATTATATATTATTATTATATTACATATACCTACTATAGACATAGCATGGATTGGCGCGGCTTAAATACCTACCGACACAATTGGCTTGCCAAGCTAAATATCGCGGGTGCCGCAAGAATCCATAAGGAAAGAAAAAGAAAAACGATGTGGTCGCTATCCGACTTCTTTGGTAATAATTTTTTTGGGTACGCGACCACCCCATTTTATTTAAATCTATTTTTATAATATGCCGAATTTCAACGAAATTATTACAATAGCTAAATTATTTAAGCAATCAAGTAACTAATTTCAGCATAATAATAAAATTAAGTGACGTAACTAAAGTTTTCGCGCCAACTGACGCGTTATTTTTTTTACAGATTAACTGCACGTCAACACTTTTCGGAAGCAATGTGTGAAATGTGTGAATTGAGGTTATTTTTTCTTGCTTTGGATTAAGCTTTGGGTTTTAAAGTGTATTTATTCTTATTCTGACACTATTCAAGAATAGTTAATAACTAATTAGTTTTCTGTTGGGTTTGTAGAAATGTCAATATCTTTAATTGAAGCAGCCTAGTCCGTCAAGTGGTCGCCAACCGAAGGTGGTCGCGTTACCGGCGAAACGACCCTACAACACATCCAATAGGGGTGTAGACTCAAAATGTATTATTACTTCAAAAGAAAGAACGCAAAATAATATGCCTAATGAGGAAAATCCCATTCGGATATCTCAAAAAATTACGAAGCTGCAACCGTTTCAATGTTGCCTGTTAGAGAGAGAAAACGCTCCGGGATCGTGACGTCACGGTCGTCTAGCGTCGTAATAAATGACAATCGTTTCATATGAAGGTGCGTTTTGCGAAAACGGGACAGAACATACTCCTTCTTAAAACTTTGGACGCCTATAACTTTGTGATTCTTTAACCTTTTGTGTTGCTTTTTTCTCCATTTGACTACAATTTTATTCCTTTTTCGAGAAAATGCAACATTATTAATTAACTTATTTAGTGTCTACACCCCTATATACAGGGCGTCCTACGCCTATGCCACATGGAATAATAATAGTCCTTACGGCAATGTCGGCAATGTCAGGATTTCATTTTTCTGAACAAAATTTCACATCAAATGTTTAAATGCATGGTCTTCCTTTTATTTCTGACAGTATGGTATGTTATGTAGCAAAAAATACTCCTTATGATGTAGCCTTTAACTTCGGTATGATAAATGATAAAGCAACAGAGTATTTTTTTTTCTCGTGTAGCGGGTTCGATTCCCGGTTCAACCATGTAATTATTTAAAAATCTATGAATGCAGTTTAAATTGTTAGTTAAATTAAAATAATGTCTTCTTTTAGTAAAATCTTCTATCTACAATATTCAAGGTACTTTCCCTCCATGTGTTGTAGGCGTGGGACGCCCTGTATATTTATATAATATAGTCCTCCACGCCGTGTCTGGCGACAGCGACTCCGTCATGTGGAACGCTCTAATGTGGCTCGCAAAACCAAATTTTGCTTTAAAAATGCGGTCACACGGTGCGCAATGAAGTTGTCCAGCTTGGTTATAGGTGTAGATGTAGGAGGGCTTTGGCCTAGTCTTTCGGATATGCCGCTTGGCTTCCAGGTCTTCTAGACGCCGCTGCTCATATTGGCCTATTTTTCTGTGAACAGTAGAGCGCCATTCCAAACGACGTTGTACACTTTTCACTTTCCTCCCAGTGATCACTCGGTATACTGCAGGCGGTTAGGTGGCGTTTGAGGACGTCTTTATGCCGCAGGTAGTGACCCCCCTGTCTCCGTTTTCCACGAGAGAGTTTCGAGTAGAACACTGCTTTGGGCAGCCTTTTGTCACCTACACCCCTATTATAACTTCGACATGTTGTACTGATAAATTGTGGTGAAATCTTATAATCTGTAGACCCCATTTGACTTCGACATGTTGTAATGACAAATTGTGTTAAAATCACATAATCTGTAGAACCCTTGAACGTCAAAGTCAAAGTGAAAGTTCGTTAATTTGAAGCGCAGAAATGGTGTTTGTTACGTGAAAGATTATAAATTTACAGTGTTCTATTTTATGTTTATTTTAAACATAATTAAACTGATGTCTATGTTAAATTCAACTGTTGAGCCCTCGTGGCAATGTGGAATCAACGCAGAATACATCAACGACCCTCTAGCTGGTAAATATAACATTATGATATGAAATTAGTGGCAATTATTAAAGAAAATGACCTGAGGTTCCGGATTTTATTTTACAGTGATATATCACGAGGGCCAGTGGACGTTAAGTAGAGTTTCACCATTAAACAATTTGGAATACAACAGAGTGAAACTCAAGCAATATGCGTCTAAAATTCGGCAAGCTCTGGTCAGCAGCGTGTCTGCTAAATCTACTCTCAACTATGCGGTGCAGTTTGACAAGCAGTCGTTAATGAAGTACTGCGAAGATGACGCTGATGCTTTAAAAGTAAGTATTTTGCCTTTACTGTGTGTTACAATAGTGTTTATAAAAAAATGAAGGTTTGCCGTCTCTAGGCTCCACACCCTGTTTTTAAACCGGCAAGTTTCCTCCAATGGATATGATAACATAGTGGAAAGTATTGTGTGGTGCTAGTAAATGAATAATAAATAAAACTAGGTGTTATGTATTTGTTAAAGGGCATGAAAGAACTTTGTTTCAAATTATTGAAGCAACCTGTACAGCCACCAGCATAAATATATGATGGAACAAAGGCCGCTAAAATATCTGATGACAACTCTATTCCTAGAGCCGTAAGAGCGTGTCAGATATTTTTGCGGCCTTTGATTCATAGAATAGAATACAATAGAAAAGCTTTATTCAACATCACATTATGTGAAATTATAATTAAAGATACATGTAAGATTAGAATTAAAATATAAATTTAAATTGAATGTTACAGTTATGGTGTGTGATGTTAAAAAGGAGCATCATATATTGATGCCAGTGACTGTACCATCACTAGTTCTAGTATTTTGGGTATATGATGCTATTAATGTAAAAATGTTCCAGTTAAATGTTGCCATAACAACAAGCAACGGTAAGACAAAGGTGGCATACACGGGGATCTTGATATCCTGGGGTGTCAGCAACAGCCCCGAGGGAGCCATCCATCTGCCCTACTTGCTGGAACGGGGAGAGCGGAAAATTGCTGATATTGTAAAAATTTGCTTACAGAAAATATTTGACTGCAATATCAAACCATTTAATTTTACACAGGTAAATTTATTTTTGTTAATTTAACTAACAATAATAATAAGCCCGCAGGGCAGCTTGTGGGGAGCTGTTGTGGAGTAACCCCAAGGGGGCCCGCAACGCGTTCATTGGCTGTACAGAGAGGAGTTCGGGGTAAAGTGTTAAAGGGTATAACACCGCAAGTAACTATAGAGAAAGTGCAGCACACCTCTGGACACCCCTGAGTCGCTGACAACGGTGTTGCCCCTGGCCATCTTCACGATGGCGTATTCAATGGCCCCCCGAATCGCTAAACTTAAGTGGCAGTGGGTAGGGCCTATTGCCCGTATAACCGATGGCCGTTGGGGCGGAAAGGTTCTCGAGTGGCGACCACGTACCGGAAGGCGAGGCGTGGGTAGGCCCCCCACAAGGTGGACTGATGACCTGGTAAAGGTCGCGGGAGTCCGCTGGATGCAGGTGGCGCAGGACCGGTCATTTTGGCACTCTTTGGGGGAGGCCTATGTTCAGCAGTGGACGTCATTCGGCTGATATGATGATGATGATTCAATGGCCCATCTCGTAAGTGGCGAGTCACTGCCTACCTCGATGACATTTGTTATTTAATGTTAGGGCAGGTGTCTGGCCCCCTTTCATTACCATAGCCCAGTCACTTTTTCCACTTTACCCTACAATAGCCCCAACGCCTGCTGGGACCGATTAACAGGTACCCGTGAATACTATCCATGTACCCGTGAATATGTTCTAGCAGGTGTTACAACATTACATTAAATTTCTCCAAAGGGCCTCTACATGTTAGATCTGTATCCCCACGCAAGCCTACTAAATGACCGGGATGTAAAGACCCGAGATCAATAAAGAGATACAAATAATAATTTATTGACTTTAAAACCTAATATAACATTTCATTACTAATATGAATAATATATAATTAAATAATTATGTACATAAGGTTGGTAACACATTTGCCAAGGTTCAGCCTCTGTCTCCCGAACTAAAACCAAACAAAGTCTCATTATCGTAGAGATGGGAAATGTGTTGCTTTTCTATGGAATACCTCTTTAAACACTGAACAAAGCCACTCTATTGGCGACGCCAGCCGTCTGAGCGCGGTGCTCTGCATGTTACCCGCCCTGGTGTGCATACGTGCCAGAAGTTGCTAAATTCTATCCCTGTCTTCCTCTATCTGTCTTATAACTTCGTAGTGCTTATCCCGTCTTGCCGGGCTTGGAATTCTGGCGTCAAATAATCCCAAATAAAAATTATGCAATAAAAAATGGATTAGTGTACCAATGTCACAGTCTTGTATGAAGCGTTCATAGCCCGGCGGCGCCTGCGTATCGGAAACGATAACACAGGTCGAGCAAAGACGGCAGGGGTCAGTCTTTGGATGGGTGACCGCCTGTTTGAGTGGTTACTATAAATGAGCGCTTCCATGCTTTGGAAGGCACGCTAAGCAGTTGATCCCGGTTGCTGTCTATGACAGTAGTCGTTAAGCAGAGTTAGAGGCCTTCGGGTGGCTTAAGAACCTCTAACAGTCGAGTTGCCCACTCACTTGACAAAGGGGGGACAACTGTCACTCGCGTCCGCAGGAGCTACCTACCACAACCCTGCACGTGTCCCCTGGGTGGTACTAAAGAGTGACAAACTCAAAGGCCAAAATAATAATTGCCATACAATTAAATAACAGCCTTGTATATTGTTCGGTGCTGAGACCTTTGCTTATTTGATTGAATATCTAATGGTCGCACCACACTTGGCGGTTCGTGTTCGCGTAGCGTCGTTGCCTCTCTTTCATTTACCGTAGGAAGGAAGAAGATGCAACACGAACATTTGGGCAAATACCTTCAAGTGTGGTGCAACCATGAGGAGTCACAATGTTGTCTTACATTTGAGGGGCTTTGGTTTTTCTTTCTGCTAATGATATATTAGGGATAGTATCCTAAGATCAATCTTGCGTTACAGTACAGTGAAGACTGCATCAAAATTAGTGGTTTCATAGTTTATTGTGAACAAAAGCAGCTATGATAACTTTTTTTTAATACTTATTTTAACCCTACTTGTTTCAGTATCAGCTACTGATGTTTGGCTTCAGTTTCGTCGAGTGTGCGTCTGCTCGGGGAACGGACCCCTTTGTGTTGTCCTACACCACTCCTCAAGCAACAGACGTTAAGAATAAACTTGATCTACGCTTTGACGTAGGGGACGTGCATATCATGTGGAATGCGTAAGTATATTATTTATTTATTACACTCTAGAAAAAATCAACTTTTAAAATTATGAAATTTTGAAAGAATGATGAGAGTTATGGGTTATTCCCATCTTCCAACCTATCCAACCCAGGTTGGATATTGAACCTGGGTTGGATAGGTTGTAAGATGGGAATGACCCAGAATGATGATGTGTTGTTTCACTCTTCATAAATTTTTCTTACACCATAAATATATGGATACTTGCGACTCAAACAGAGTCACATTAGGGTTTTTCTGAGGATTCATTTATGATTGTCATATATTATATGCAGAGTACTGTGTAATACTCATATCATAAACTTACTTTTCCAAAGACTTGCCTTATTACTCTTATTAGGTAAATTCTGGCCTTAGTCAATTTATTGGAAGAAACTTATTTTTGAGAGTGTATTAGATACTCATGTTGACTGAACTACGAATATACTCTTGAAGCTTTTGTTAACAAAATCAATCATCCTTTGGTAACTTAATATGGCAACGGAAATTCAGTTCTGTTCCTTGAATAATTAGGTGCGTCCACACCAAACGCACGCTCACCCGAGTGTGGACGGCGATCGGCGAGCAACGGCGCGCCTGAGCCGCTCGCCCTCGCGTCCGCACGCTCGGGCGAGCGGCTCACCCGAGCCGAGCCGGTGTGGACGGTTGTTTTGTGTGGCCGCACGCTCACCCAAGCGTTGTCGGCTTTTTGGGCGAAATCAAAGGGGCCGCGGCGCCATGCTACTGGCAATGTACTTATTTATTTATTTATCGTATGGTGGTTACACACTGGTACATACATACTATACTAGGTACTACATAGTATAAAACAAAGTCTGTATGTCCCTATGTATGCTTAGATTTTTTGTTAATAGATAGAGTGATTCAAGAGGAAGGTTTATATGTGTAATACATGCATGTAGTATATATCGTGGGTCGCTATTAG
Organism: Epinotia brunnichana; assembly: GCA_963854355.1. Taxonomy (NCBI): domain Eukaryota; kingdom Metazoa; phylum Arthropoda; class Insecta; order Lepidoptera; family Tortricidae; genus Epinotia; species Epinotia brunnichana. The sequence continues at coordinate 18,170,031 of OY977950.1, forward strand.
TATATAGTAGTGACAGTCCTACTACGTACATGCATGCCTATTTACCTATTACCATCAGGTAAATAGGCATGCATGTACGTAGTAGGACTAGTAGGTACGGACGACCAGTCGCTCCTCGACAATACCAGCCCCGCCACTGGCGGATCTAGATTTCAGCCGGCTTAGCCCCCCCCCTTGTTCACAGCTGTTACCTATTCTTTACGCGCTAATGCGCCTCACCGTACTCGTCATGCCTAACGAAACTAGACCTCAACCTACGCTTAGTTACCTACTACGAATCGCGGCGTCAACTTTATAGGTACCTACTAAAAGCCCGTAGGTAAATTCGGCCGAGCGCATTTGACTTGGACATGCCGCGCGGTGTGCGTCCACACTGAACACACGCGCACCCGAGCGGCTCGCCCGAGCCCTCCGCACGCTCGCCTGAGCGGCTCGGGTGAGCGTGCGGAGGGCTCGGGTGAGCGTGCGTTTGGTGTGGACGCACCTAATGGATTTAAATTTAACTGTCAACTATCCAGTAATTGACAGTTAAATCAGGGGCATACCGTAACAATCCATGAAATAGTCGCGCCGCTACAAGTGCATACCGGCCCCAGGGGGTATTTTAGCGCTGCTACGGCACGCACGCGTTCTATCGCAGCGCGTTGCATGCGATAGAAAGGGATGGCCACGTTTAGGCTCGTTCGGCATACCTAAACATGGGATTTGTTTAACAGAGAACCTTCTATACATAGTAATATTATTTATTATGTGGTTAAATTTAATTCCAATGATGTGAATCATTATATCATTAATAATCAGCGAACGAATATACATAGAACACGAGCTCCATACAAATTTCTACCCAAACTTGGGCCCAAAACACGGTATGCGCATAGTCAACTGCGTATCCAATCACAGCTACCCAATATGTCAGCCTATTTTCAATTACCCAACACAAATGGATGCGATTGGTCAATTTAGGAATGCATTGCTGTGATTAACCGTCGTGCGTCGGACGACAGCCATGTGACAGTGACAACGAAAACGGATAATTGTTGAATGGTTACATGCAACAAGAAGCAACTTAGTTTATGATAACGTTTGCGTGATTTTTTTGTTTAAGAAGTAGGGCTGAGTCGCCAGGTAAAATACCAAATTATTTATTTTTATTTATTATATAATACATGTATAAGTAATGTAGAGCTCCTTATAGAAAATATCAGGAATTTCAGAGGCCGCTCTACATCGCCTTTATAGATTACCAGAAGGCTTTCAATACTTTGTCACACTTATCTATCTGGGAGTCACTAAAAGCACAACACGTAGAGCCCCAGTATATCAATATAACCCTGCACGTGTCCCCTGGGTGGTGCTAAATGAGTGACAACACTTCCGGCGAAACAGGCGCAACTATAAAAATATCACATTACAGATCGCCATACGATTAAATAAATAAATATCAATATTCTAAAATACTTATACGAAAATAGCACAAGTAGAGAACAATTAGAAACTGTTCTATTGCGCTTTTAATTAATAGAATTTGATGGCTGCAAGAATCGTTTTAAGATGCATCAGTCACATCTTTGAAAGAGGAAATAAGTATACCAAAACATTTATTTGCAATGAATGAAAGATGAAATGTAAAGAACAAAGAAGATCCCTTTTTTGGTATGCCATTTCGAATCGTGTCGTTTCAAACGAACTGCTTCATTCCATATTTCGTTTCTAATTAGATGTATTGGAAAACTAAAAACATTTTTTTTTCATTTTATAGATAGAAATGCATCGATAAAAACTACAAAATATTGATAAGATATTCAATATTTAAAATAGACACCAACTTATTAAAAAAAGTTATGATGTCTGTTGGCATAATACCATCCCTATACAAAATGTGATCATCATAATAAAATCAAAATAATATATTTATCGCTGTATTAACTTGTGAAAAGTGATTCCATCTTTTTTGTTGTGCTTGTCCGAACGCCTCACACCATTTTATGGCACAACAATGCATATTTATTGAAACCGAACGTTTGGTTTATTTCACAGTTTGACACGGTGGCTATGTTCGAACTGAACGGCTGCCAGGCATCCTTTTTAATCCCCGCCTATAAGTGCATCCTTTTTGTGGGGCCACTTTTCGGCGCTAGTTAGACTTCTATGTATATTCGTTCACTGTTAATAATTCCTATTTTCAGGTTAAAGGATGAAGTTGAGAACACGTATGAACTCGTAAGCCAGGTGTACCACATACTGCAGAAGCAGACTATGCACTGTATACAGTATGACATACATTACTTAGATATCTTCAAAATCGCGTTGCTCAAAGCGGAAGTTAAAAGCAATGGCACTGTGAAAATGAAAACGGCTGAACAGGTGAACGCAGTTTTTAATGTTTTAAATGAGATCATTTGCAATGAAGCTCTTTTAGACAGTTGATGTGTTTTGTAGTGAATTTTGGTTAATTATGTAATTGTAAGCCCACATTAATTAATGCAGTTAAAAAACTATTTATTTCCTAATAGAGTTGGTGTGTACATATTTTTGAAATTGTATATTGTCTTTAATTCTTTATCCCTGATTGTATCTGTAATGCATTTATTGGCTGCACTTTTGAGTACCACGGAAAATATACCTAATCCTTGTTAGATACAATTTTAATGGAAGACCTTGCTAAGAATAGTAGTTTATGCTACTGATACATAATGAGAGGCCTCAAAATATGAGCGTAATTTTATGAAACGAGCGTCATCGAGTTTCATAATAGGATCACACGAGTGTTTTAAGGCCTAAATAATTATGTACAGTTGCATACACTACTTTATCTAAAATGGGTTCAGAATCCGTAGGAAAATGACCTGAATTGCTACCTGTAAAATATCTTAAAAAGTAAAAAAAAATTTTTTTAAAAGAAGGTAAAAAAAAGTATTATCTATAGATACTAGAATGGGTCCCACTTGAGTTTTGACAGCTGTTCCAAATTTAAACTCATAACGATACAAAAATCTGTACTGTAATAAATAACACTAATTACATTACAGTACAGATTTTACCTACTACCACAGACAAGAAAGTTGTCATAGTAAAATTGGTTGTAATAATGCTGATCATTTCCGACGGTTTCTGAACGCATTTTGGAGCACTAATGACATGTGCGTAGATAAAATATTTTGGCTTGCTACCGAGACAATTAAAATCGTGTTCATTTTATTTTTGATTTTATTTTACGTCCAGTACGTTTGTTATATACATAACTAGCTGTTGCCCGCGACTTCGTCCGCGTAGAATTTGTTATCGCCTTAGAAAAAATATTGCTAGCAAAATTCTACCATCTTAAGGGATCCGAGAGAAAAACTATTCTATATCCTACCAAGGGTCTCAAATTATCTCTACGTCAAATTTCATCAAAATCCGTTTAAGAGTGCGGTGAGTTCACCAATACGTTTCTGCTTAAATTGTTGTTTTTTAAAGTAATGTATAAGTCATGTATAATGTATAAGCATAATTTTGTTTTTTGATGTCTTCTTAACTACAATACTGTAAGTTTTTGTCTAAATTCATTCAGTAGTTTTACACACGTTTGAAAGCAAAATGAGCTTATACCAAGAAACGTAGAACTTTCCATCTTTATCCCCAGTCCCCATTTAACGGTTTTAGAGAATAAATCATTTTGATTAGCCAAAATAAACTTCTTTAATTAAAAAATGATCCGCAGTCTTGATCTTACATTACCTTCTTTTATGACCGAAGTTATAGTATGTGACCGAGGAATTCCCTTACTTCTAAAATTACTTGTTCCCCTTTCATACTTCCAACCACTTTTGACCTCCTTAAGGAATGAATGCTGAGTGGAAAACAACACGGAGAGTGTAGTTACCGATTGCTGTCGCTCCCGTATCGGCCTTACAAACCATGTACGAAAGTGCCGCACCTCTAATATGGACGCTGTTTAAATCATCTTTTCATAGATGTGTAAGGCCAATGATGAGTGTTTAAAGGCATAACCAAAAAAAAACCAAAACCTGAAATGTGACCATTAAAAACTAAATGCACATAAGCGAATTTAATGATGCGATTACTATTTTGGTCTACAGGCTAGTAGTATTGTTTGAAGAGTGATTCAATATATTCTGGTTCTCTATATTTCTCAAGAAGCTATATAAAGTAAGAATAGGTAAATAAAGTATTGATTTTTCATGTGCTGATAGACAACTCGCTAAATATAGGAACACATAAAGTTTGGAACACAATTAATAAGAGACAGCACTAAGAAAATATTGTTGACAGTCAACCATAGGGCAAAAGGGGGTGCAAGTTCGTTTTAAAAAAGGGACGTAGTCACTGGGCAGAAGACAGGAAATAAAAAAAAACTGATCACCTTAGCGTAACACTTCTTTATAAACAACATTAGCGGTGTTTCCTTTGGGGGCTAAGATGACCAGACTATTGGCAGAACTCACCCTAGAACATGCGACGTAAAATTGACCGTGAGAGAAACAGTCCTCTCTTAAATCAATGCCTGCCAATTTCAGTGATTGTCCTTGGGATTTATTAATAGTCATTGCGAAGCATAACTTAAGAGGGAACTGTATTCTTTTGAACTCGAACGGGTAGTCAGATGGGATTAAGGGTATTCTAGGAATATAAACTACTTCACTTCGAGCGCAACCTGTAATTACTGTAGCTTCGACAACGTTTTTATGGAGAGCTTTTATTTGTAGTCTAGTTCCATTACATAATTTAGGCGGTCTAAGATTCCTAACTAACATAATAGGTGCTCCAACTTTAAGATTAAGTATGTGAGGTGGAAGGCTAGAAGGGTTTAAACTGTTTAAAAACTCTACGGGATAGTGTACGGCGTCATCACTTTGTAGTACGGAATCGAATGATTTGTATTGAACGATCTCAGCATCAAAAGCGTTTAGTAATAACTGATTAATAGCGGCAGCATTGTCATTTTTCGGGGTTAGGATAGCACGTTCGCACAACCATTCTATGGATTTATCATGTATATTTTGTATGTCCGGATATATTGTAGCAGTTAGTTCAGGTAATAGTGTAACTATTGTACATAAATTTGGCGGAAGCGTAATTTTACCATCAAGTGATGGGTAACTTCCATTACCTATTTTGAGTAACATATCGGCGAAAACTCCAGCAGATTCATCGCCTCTTAAATGAACTCGCATATTTGTGTGTAGTGAGATTTTGTCTAGTAGTGGCCATAAATATGATGACTTCAAGCAAGCTTTCACTTCATCTGCTCGAGTACCCCTTGGAATAACGGGCAATGTCTGTCGAAAATCTCCAGCTAATAGTACAGTCACTCCACCCATTAAACAACTGCTTCCTCTTATATCTTTTAACGTCCGATTTAGGGCCTCAAACCCTCCCTTATGGGCCATTGTGCATTCATCCCAAATAATAAGCTTACACTCTTTTAAAACTTGTACTATATTGCTTTGTTTGGAGATGTTACACGTTGGTGTCTCATGTTGCATTAAGTTTATGGGCAGTTTGAAAGTGGAGTGAGCCGTTTTGCCGCCTTCCAGTAATGTTGCAGCAATACCTGAAGTGGCTACGGCTAAGGCAATACCACAATCTTTTCGTATTTTTGCCAATAAAAGATTGATGAGGAATGTTTTACCGGTTCCCCCAGGAGCATCAAGAAAAAATATTTGACCAGTGCATTTTTCAATACTTTCTAATATTTTGTCATAAATGTGGGACTGTTCATCGTTTAACATAATTTCGTTATTGGTCACCACTTGTGCTAAAATGTTAGTGTCGTAGCTGATCTCGCGTAGGTAGTCCCTATTAAGTAAGACTCGTTCATTGGTTAATGGTGGAGGCAGGCCATAATGTTGTAGACAATTACCTCCCAATGATAGCACCGTATTTTCAAGACAAATTAAGGCTTTATTATACACTTCATTTAAAATAAGGGATCCTCCATCCTCTAACTCTGCTTCTATTTGCCGCCGTATATCTTCTGAAAGACTGTCTTTGTATTTTTCCCAAAGACTTAAGGCATTAGACAACTGACAAAAAATGAGCATCACTGCAAACAATTCCCGTAACCTAATCGCAGAGTGACAAAGAGCTGCTTCTTCCAATGTGGCGTCCCAGTGGCTTTCATCTTCTAATAATCCTAAGGCTTTACATGCTGCCTGGAATGTAGATTGCACAACACCGTTTACAGTTTTTAACTGTAAGAAAGATGTAGGACCTCGGACCTCGTGAAGTAAAAGTCGAAGGTAATAACACTCGGTGTTATTAGGGTGAATAGTATATACCCTACCCAAGGCATGATCTTTCTTGACTCCAGGCCAACCATGAACGTCATTTCCGCGTTTTCTCCTTTCAAACTGGTTGATCTTCCAAACGTAATAAGATGGAATTTCGACATAAAGGAGGGTTTTAGCAAAATTGTCTATTCGGCATAACTCAAAAAATGCTAAAAGTGTAGTTTTGGGCGGGTTCCTTATGACATTTGTTAGGTTTTCTGAACTATTTTGATTAAAATAAATGCGCTGGCCATTTTCTAAATGCACAGCGAGGTGAAATACTGTGGGAAACCTCTCATGAATAGGGAACCCCAGAATTCTCCACACGGCCTCGGCACTACTAATGTATCGGCCGCTTTCATACAGTTTGGTTTCATCTCTCTCACTTTCAAAACCAAATGTAGCCTGATCGCTGCCTTTAGTTACATATTTACATACATATTTAATTGATTTTATGGAATTACAGCACTCTACGTTAATGTGACCTTTGAATATCCGCAAAAGTACTGGGTTATATGGTACAACCCAGCGGTTATCTAGAGTCACACCTTTAATATTAACTGTGAAACCTCCATCTTCGGGTGCTCTACGCCGATACTTTGGATACCCGTCTTCTCCCGTTTGTGTTTCTCGAAGTAGAGGTCGAGGATACTTTTTTGTGCAGTTAGCTCCTTTCATACATGGTGAGTTGTGATTTAAGTTACCGCAAGGTCCATGAATCATATTTGCCTTAATGATTTCATAAAGAAGCGGATCTTGGTCAGGATCTGGTATTTCCGCCTTGATGACACTGTCAATTTGATCTGGAGTGATACGTTGTTGGAGCCACAATAATAAATGTATGTGTGGTAAACCGCGTTTTTGCCACTCGACGGAATATATATAGCACCGTATTTTTCCAAACAACTCCCCCTTTATTAGTAATGCTATCAATGACTTCACTTTTAAGTTAAATACTCTAGCTATGATATCTTGACGGTCATGGGGTTTTTGACCAGGGAGTAATGCATCTGTAATATCTGTCCAGTGGGAGTTACACGTAAATGTAATAAAAAGATCAGGACGACCATAATGGCGGACGTATGTCATGGCATCCTGAGTTTTTTCATGCATATATCGCGGTGACCCAGTAAATGATGATGGGAGCACTACCATCTGACCGAGCTCAGCGACGTCGGTGTCCTGTCGCCCAATGGCATCTCTTAGATGTATATAATTATCCACTCTTAGTTGCGCCTGGTTATTTCTTATGAAACTTAACCTCTCTGTTTCAATTTTTGCGTACATATCCACCAAGTATTGACTAAACAGAGCTCTACAGTACAATAAATGGTTATCTTCCGAGTATCTCCGCATGATGCGGTACGCATAAAAGTCCATTGCAGAAACTGTTTTTTGAAGAGGCAGTTTTGTTTTCGGATCCACCTGCGAGATATCAATAGAGTAACCATCCTCGCCCCGACAAAACAGTAGCGGATACTGTAAGGCATCATACGAACGATGCACTTCGCTTATTCGTTGTAGTTTGTTATCGTGACTTTGGATTACAATATCGCGTTTCTCAAATTGTTGCCCCACTATAACTAAAGCTACTTCGCTGGCTGCAGGTGCATTATAACGACCTGTATGTTCCCCGGCTGGTTTTTTGTCAGCGTGAATTACAACTGAAAAGTTTTCACAATTGGGAGGTACTTTCTCAAGAGTGTTCTTTAAATCTTTTATGTAAGGATTGATCAGGTGCAACATTGCTTGCAGTTGTTTTACCAGGCCTTGCTTTACGTCAGGGAGGTTACTACACCGTATGCGTGCCTCATTTTCATCCTCTCCAACAAAATAAATCTGTAGAAATTGAGGATTTTGATGAGGCGGAGGGTGCAGACTTCCAATGAGGTGGTAGACCTGACCCTGAATTTTAAAGGTGGGCATAAACCCATCTTCCTTAATTTGCTTCGCTCCAAAGGAAGTCATTTGGAAGCAGCTGTTGTATTTTCTAATTCGATCCATGAAATGGGCGTGATCAGGGTGTAAATCCATTATAAGACTAAACAATGGTTCTGGAAGTGGTTCGAAATTAGGAAGATGGACCTTACCACTACTACAGCACATACCGAATGTTTCCCCTTTCCACTTTAGCGCATTACAATGTATGCACTTCAAAATCATTGTTCCTAAAGCCACCATGGTGTCATGTTCGTAATCGATATTGCTATCATAACTCATACCCGAGTTCTTTTTTGTTTTCCATGCGTGCATTCTTCTTTCGACTCGTATTCCTGGGTTTCGGGACTCGAATCTCGCAGTTGATGCTCTGTGCACCTCAGGATTATTTACTTGATATTGAGCTGCTGCTGCCCTGTGAACCTCAGGATTATTTACTTGATATTGAGCTGCTGCTGCCCTGTGAACCTCGGGATTATTTTGAGTGTACTTTCTTGCTGCATCCCTCAGTTGCTTCTTTCTTATAACACCGGTGCACCTAATTCTTCGTTTTTTCGACCGTTGAGACGATGAAGGTTGACTTTGGGCAATAGGGTGATTAGGTAAATCAGGCACTGTAAGTGTAGTGCTAAATTCATCAGGTTGAGTAAATGTTGGTGAATCAGTTTTTTCCCAATTTACTTCTGACAGCGAATGCAATTGAGTGATCGATCTTTCTGGGTTAAAACTGGGTGATGATAAAGTCGTTGTGGATGTTTCAAGACAGTGGTTGGTATTAGGGTCGGTATATGTTGGTGAAATATGATTTTGTTCGGCACATGGCAGATAAACGTCAAAATGTCCGCTTGATAAATTGCTCGTGAAGCGAAGCCGGCCGATAGGATGACCTTCTTGACCAGTACTTGCATATAGCTCACCATTCCGATAGACTTCGAAAACATGATCGTAAATTTGTGCAGCAGCAAACAACTCGCTTAAACCACCGTACGTATGAGGGCGAATCATTTCGATATAATAAACGTCAGCGCTTGAGTAATTATCTCCATTTTCGTCATGAGTCATTACGGAAAATTCGTCCCAATTTCGTACGACGTGCTCTACAATTTCTTCGCGGATCTCTCTAGCCATCACCTGAGTGTCGTACAACAGGTAAGCGAGTCCGCGAAACAGACAGGCACCATCCCCTACAATGGAAATAATGGTGTGTGGCATCATTACACCACGCACGTTTATTAATTCAATGGTAGTCATGATTGAAATTTATTTTAAAAACTTAATTTCGACAACGACTTTTAGCACACAAATTTAAAGTATCAAGAGACAACTGATCGTTAAACTATTCAAGTTGAAAGCTTTATTCTGAACTATTATTATAATTATCTAGGTTACTTTATTTATACGCTCAGTTTCAGAAATTAGAACCTAGACCTTTATTCGACCACCCACAATTCAATAAAACCTCAATTATATTTAACCAAACGCGACGGTTGATTCGATGAGCGAATCCTTAATTAAATTCGAGCACCCGCTACGACCACGACCAATCCACAACTCAACGTCAACCAATGTAACCAAACGACAACAACAACCAAACGAATTACAACGAAAGACAATTAGCTACATTAGCCCACATTCACAAACTATATTACTTCATCAACCCAGGAAAAATCTTAACAGCGCGAAGTAAAATTTGATCCAAGCACATCCGTACGCCATCTATTAGGCTATACTGTTACTAAACCAAGTATTCTAGAGGGAGAAGAGTAAATATACGGGCAAGGGAAAATATATTTCAGTAGAATATTTTTTCGTTTATCAAATGTTCATCAAATTATTTTAACGCATGTACCTAATACTAAAAACTGCAATTGAAAAAAAAAACTAATATTAGTTCCTACAACTTACGCCATCTATTGACGACGAACCTTATTACGATCTGTTAAACGTTGAAGTGTTATTATTTCGTTCAGCTATTTAGCAGATAACATACAAAATATAAGAATATCACGTTATGTCATTTATCAAATGTAAACCAAGTTTTAAAACATGTAGGTGAGACAAAAGAAAAATGAATTGTTAAAAAAATAAGATTACATTGGTACTACTAACGCCATCTATTGCGGACAGCTTTACTACTGTGTTTCTTTCCTTAGAGGGCTTAGAGCAATATGTATGTACATCAAATGATGTCATAAGAATATGAGATATGTTTTGTCATTTATCAAAAGTAAACCAATTTATTTTAAAACATGTACGTGAGCCAAAAAAATAATTGAAAACAAATACTGGTACTACTAACGCCATCTATCGACAAATAGCTTTGCTACTGGTTTTTAACTTTGAACTTGTTTTTTGTTTTGTTTTTATTTAGCAGATCTAAATCAAATAATAACATAAGCTATTATTCTTTGTCATTTATCAAATGAACACAAAATAACGTGAAAATAGGTACTTAAGTAAGAATTAAGAATATAACTTGAAAAAACATGAAAAAAAAAAAACAAAAAAAAAACATCAAATGATGTCATAAGAATATGAGATATGTTTTGTCATTTATCAAAAGTAAACCAATTTATTTTAAAACATGTACGTGAGCCAAAAAAATAATTGAAAACAAATACTGGTACTACTAACGCCATCTATCGACAAATAGCTTTACTACTGGTTTTTAACTTTGAACTTGTTTTTTGTTTTGTTTTTATTTAGCAGATCTAAATCAAATAATAACATAAGCTATTATTCTTTGTCATTTATCAAATGAACACAAAATAACGTGAAAATAGGTACTTAAGTAAGAATTAAGAATATAACTTGAAAAAACCATTCAATCCGTACACTAACGCCACCTGTTGATAACCCTACTACTATTCGTAAAGCATTTGAATTTTATTATTATGTTCTGTTATGCAGATGTACCTACATCAAATGATACCAGAAACATATTATCTTTTGGTAATTTATTAAATGTACCTTTTTAAAATGAGGCCAAGACATGAATTTAAGCCTTTGCCACACTGGACGCGTTCTGCGGTCTGCGGTCAGGTCTCCCATACAAAATTGTAGGGAAGACCTGACCGCAGACCGCAGACCGCAGAACGCGTCCAGTGTGGCAAATGCCTTAAGGAATAATTAAATTCATTTGCTACACTAACGCCATCTGCTGACGAATAGCGAAACGTATAATCAACCCTTATTTTGTAGGGGTAGAATTTTCTAAATCGCTGTTTTTATTTTTATTTTAAGATAAGTAATCTGTACAAAGTTTCAAGTTTCTAGCTCATAAGGAAAAGTTTCCCTCATACAAACTTTGCACCCCTATTTAACCCCCTTAGGGGTGGAATTTTCTAAAACGCAGAAAGTACTTTTTATGTATTCTCATAAGTAATCTTTCTACAAAGTTTCAAGTTTCTAGCTCAAAAAATAATGTTCACTCCATACTAACTTTGCACCCCTATTTAACCCCCTTAGGGGTGGAATTTCGAAAAATCCCGTCTTATCCCTTGCCTACGTCATAAAAGGAAGTTCTGGTGTAAATTTCAAGTTTCTAGTCCCAGTAGTTTCGGCTGTGCGTTGATGAGTCAGTCAGTCAGGACTTCTTCTTTTATATATATAGATTAGTATTAAAGTACGTTAGTATTATTAAAAGCACGCTAGTTACTTTGTCTCCTGGCTTACGGGACAGAATAACAAGCAATCATTATTTTTAACCGACTTCAAAAAAGGAGGAGGTTCTCAATTCGTCTGTTTTTTTTATATGTGTGTTTGATACGCGATAACTCGGTAATTTATGAACCGATTTGATTTTTTTTCTTTGTTTGGAAGCGTATACTTTTAGATTGGTCCCGTTGTCACCAACATTCAGTTCTGATGATGGGATCTTGGAAAAATCGAGGGAACTCTGCAAATTTTATAGGCAAACTTGAAGCCATTTGGCTACTGATTTGAAGTTGGTTAAAACTTTGTTTTGAAACGTAAATTATATCGTATAGCGCTATCGGGACGGTGACTGTACCTACACATTTAAATCTAGTAACAGTTCGCTAGTGAGACCAGCTTAAAAAATATTGCTCTCTGTTTTATTATGATCATTGAAGGTTAGTTAATAGCCGGGTGGGTACACTCGTTCATTGCGGGCGTACGTCGGAGTTTGCCTCGGCCGAGGCACGTCCACACTGAGCGAGCAGCCTCGCTGACGTTGCCTCGCGCGGACGTGTTTGCTGAGTGCGTATCAGTGGCGGCGCGTGAAAATTTTCGATGGGCAACCCGGAACAAAAAAGTTATGAAAGAGTTTAGTTAGAGTACCTATATAACTATAAGATAAGATAAGATAGACTTTATTTGCTGAGTTATTGTGTTACATTTCATTTACTACATGCATGCTTATAAACTAATTTATTTTCTCAATTAAAATATTTCATTTTTCAATATATATTTGTTTTATTTTCCTAACTTCAGCTTGCCTCTTGGACATAGGCCTCTTCCCAAGCTTTCCATTTTGTCTTTAGCCTCCCTTCTCCATATTGTTCCTGCTTTCTTTTTAATATCGTCCTCCCATCTCATTATAGGTCTTCATCGTTTTCTTTTTCCCAGTCTTGGATACCATTCTGTGATGTCCTTTGTCCACTTTTCCATTTTTTCCCTCATCATGTGTCCGGTCCACCTCCATTTCAACTTTTTGATGCACTACTGTGTTATATCCGCCACTTTTGTCGCGACATCTGGCAGTTGATATCGCGAAGACTTTAACTCGTGGTCGGAACGTGTAGTGACGCCTTAAGATTATTTGCACTGGCAAGGTTATGATATAGTTGTGACTGTGGGTAGACTAAAGTGGGAGTTTTGGAGCATTTAATCGTTTGTTCCGTGGAAAAAGCCTCATTTTATCATGGAGCGGCGGCGAGTGACGAGGTGGTCTTCGGGGTTCTCGCCAAGGAGCCGGGGGCTACGCAGCTGGTCTCTGAAAGCTAAGTGTCTTAGTTTCTTGGTACTTTATTTGTTCTATGAAGATTATTTGCTCTGATATAATTGTGTGCTACAATCTACATATTCTAAAGGTATTATACTAGAACTGTTTCCTGAATCCTGTGTTACTTAATGATAATTATAACCATCGCGATAACACGCTACCAGTAGCCTGAGAACATAGTTACTTCTGATAGATAGTATGCCCTAGTCATGATGACAGTATATAGGGAGGTACCTCCATAGTTTCTCGGTCGAAGGGCGAGAACTAGATACAGTAATATAGTGTACACACCTTATGTGGCTAACCCTAGTGAAGGAACGACTATTCGTATATTTAGGAGAAGAAGTGGTACAACTCCAGTTGTTCAGTAGGTAGAACTTATATGTGCTAAGTTTCTAAGGCCTACGTGACAGGTGTGTCATGGTTATCTTTATAACCACAGATGGTAGACGCGAGCGTCACCGTGCGAGTGCCGCGAGCGTCATCGTCTAGAAAAGCGAAGCAGATATCCGTGGACTGCAGAGATGATTCAAGGTAGGATTCAGATTATCCTTCCTATGTCCACATATAAACCCTTTCGCGGCGCCCTCTAATATTGCGCAGTCTAACTGTATTTGTACCGGTTACATTCCTATATAAAGAGAGGGCGTTCGCGACATGGTGAATGGTGCTGGGATATTTGAATCCGTGCCTATCGGTTATATTGAGCTGGTAGGCAGTCGGAGTAGCCAGTTTGTTTCAGGCAGTTTTATCTTAACCCTTGGTTTGGCGATTTAGTGGCGTGGTGGAGTATGGTGTAGCATACTTCAATTATTTCTCGATGCACATACAATTCCTTGATTGATTGAAACAAGCTAACAGCGGTATGATTTATTTGTCCCAATTTTACATTTGTTTGAGAATAATGTAAATTTAAGCTAAATTATACATGGTATAGAATGTATTACATACAATACCAGTTTAATAATGATACAATAAATTAAAGCTTCTATGGAACACTAATGGTGATGTCAATTCAGCCGAGGGCCCCGGCTAGTTGCTTCTCGATCAGTGCTTCAATGTTGTAATAAAGATTCCTTTTAAAGTTCTTCCATGTTTCTCAATAAAATTAATGTTGGTACGTTGCTATTTTGAACATTTTGAGAACACGTACAGTTTATAGAAGCTAAGAAACAGTTCTGTTTCCATCATAAATTTGCGTATCATATAGCATCACAGATCAATGATTTTATTTCAGTCTAATATGATGTAAAAGTGAAAGATCGAAAAAACTGTTCTATATTATGTCGGATACCATATTTTAATGAGTACCAAGGATTTGTGCTTGCATTGCATTCAGATATTGGTGGAAGTACTTCTAATTATATAATAAAAAAATAAAAAGAGGTTAGTTGAGAAGAGTCGTGGCGATGAGACGAAATATTTCTACAAAGTGAGTCGAGTTAAGAGGGTAGCCTAGCAGCATTTTTCCATACAAAGCATCGATCTTGTCAAGAATTTGTTGTGAAAATCGGTCTAAGCTGCGGTTGTCCCTATCGCGCATCGCACGCGGTCGCTTGGGGCAACGCGACGGCAATAGTTTGTACAAATACCTATTTCTGAATTTTGTCGCAGACCGACTACGCTCTTAAGTGTTGGAAAGGATTTAGATAATCGTGATTTGGAAAGAACCGTTAATTTGAGAGAGATACAGCGCATTACCTTTGGATAGTTAACGGTAAGAAAGTTAGCTTAAATAAGTACGAGGATCTCGGGGTTAAATTCAGTTTGAGAGGATTATCTTGAAGTTTAGAATCGATTGTTTCCTTCAACAATGTTTGTAACAGCAGTAGTACGAGATATGATCGCATAGGTACCTACATACTGTTTTTGTGAAATGCTAGAACATTTCTTTCCAGGATGTGATTCCTACAGGATCTGCAAAAGTAACTAGTAGCACTACGTCGTAGCGCGTTGCAGTTTGATTTCTGTACGAAGTGAAATTCGTTAGTTTTTGCTGCCAACGCATATGAGTGTCGTCATAGTTGTTGCTGAATTATTTGACATTTCAATTTGATGCTAATGGTTTGATCTAGCTTGTGAGCTCCAATTATAGTTAGCTGTGGTGATGTTAAGGTACAGCAGTATTTATTGTCCCCGAGCGATTACAAACGTGCATATGTGACGTGATTTTCGGGTAGGACATGTTCAGGGTGCCTTTGTTGTAAACGTATTTGAGTATAAAGAAAGGTGTTACTTGTGAGTACGTAATTTTAGCTAATACACGAAAATAGCTCTTTGGTTGTAAATCGACAAATTGACTTCCAGTAGTTGTGGTGTTAAAAGAGAAATTATTACCTATTTATCGTGTCTAGGTAGTTCCTAGTGCCGTCAAATTTTATTTGTTGTAGGTACTTATTGCAACTATATAGCCGTGTAAAATATTAAAGGCGTGAGGTTAGACGCAGCATTTATTTACAGACATAAAAACATAACCCTCTCTCCTTCGGCAGTCGGGTAAAAACAACAAAACGCAAGGGAAGTGAATTTAACTAGGTCACACAACTTCAGTTTCATACGTACATTATTATTATTCCAGGAGTGATGACTTGCTGCCTATTGCGTAATTATGTTGTAATGTCGTTTCAGTTGTGTACGAGTCCTTACAGTTTACGTTTATGGCAAGTATCCAGTACGTAGTGTTATATTCTCTTTGTCCATAACATATTTACATTCAACGGTAATATTTGCAGTTACTCAGTGCATTGTATACTCGTGTCCAGCATTTCAGTGCAATAAAGAGATTTCAATGAACTTAATGAGTCAGAAGAAGTATTTTTGAGAAGGTTAGAGGTAGCACTAGCATATTTACATAAAACGTAACATGTTATGGAACAAATTAATTTACCAGTATTTTTCCTTGGACTGTATTAACTTGGTAATGAGTATGAGATCTCGTAGGATTAACCAGTATTCTATTCTAATAATCATGCGTACAAACGACTATACATAGGTGTATAGTAGGAGTATTTATGTATGTATGTTGGGTATAAGTAAAAGCAAAAGAACTTGCCAGACTTTTGAGTCAGAGTGGTCAGTCATATTTTGTGGTAAAGCAATAGCTTTTGTGAAAATCATATCAGTCGATATTTTATTTCATGCGCAATTATAGCGGGATTCTCATGGATCATTTACAATTATGGATTTCGTTTCCAATGTCGGCCTAGTATTTTTTATACATCATCAGATCATCATCAAATAGCAATAGAAAATAAAAATACGAGTGAGAATTATTGAAAGAATCACTATAATTATGCATATAGGGTACGTTTAATCAGAGAAATAATCAGACAGAGAAAGGATGAATATGGATTTAAAAAGAAAAATTCATTTTTGCCTTTACAATTAAATTCAATGCGACTTGACTTATTGCTTTCATCTTATTTTAGAATCATATCATTTAAATACCTACTAATGTGATAAATTGATAATTGACTATTGCTATTTATAGTGCCGAATTATGTGGATTAAAATATTAAAGTAAGTAAACTTGGTTAAAGGAAGAACTTAGAATCAATGTACCTAGTGCACAGACTAGCATAGTAGTAATGATTACATAGATTAATTAGGAATAGATATATATTATTCCGGTACCCAATAGTACATACATTTTGACGCAGATTAATAACGGTTGTACATATTAAGCTTGAACAAGCTATGATGCATATAGTATACCTATCTGGTACTAATTATTTTTCAGTGCGTACATTAAGTATACGTTCGAGATATTTATCCAGTTTCATGTTTTACTTCAGAAGCATAGGTACATGCGAGTAACAGTATTGTTAAGGGAAGGTTTCATACAACTTCGAAATATAAGACCGCGTTTTATGAGTATGTGTCCAGCCTATATTCAGATCATAGAAATGTTTCGGTCTACCAATTCCATTGCAGGATGGGCGTGTTGTTGGAACTACTTGGAACAGTTTACATATCACTCGTGCCGTCGTGAACGATTCCAGTAATGATTTACGTTCTAATCGAGCAGTTTCTTTCACGCAGTTGGATTCCACTCTTGTTGTTAAAGCCTTTAGTAGTTCCGTCTCTTTGGTTCGTCGTGTGCGTACATATAAGGAGATGGAATGCCGAAAAATAGATTTCATGATATTGTATATTCTGATAGTGAGCAACCGAAGACGGCTCAAAAAATTGTTTCAGACTTCTGAGAACGACTGCTGCCTTCAGAGTGAAAATAATATGATTTTCCAACATTGATAAGTTTCTTCTAAGTAGGTACTTAGTAATAATCTGGTTAAAAGTTTTCTGATACATTAGCGTACTAGTTGTCAATGTAGTGATTTATAGACGAATGAGATAATGATTGGGTAGTATAATATGTCTACGTACGAGATTCAATTGAAAATAGAAAGAGAATGTGGGTACAACAATGTTTTTCTTTTTAACAGAGTTCTTCGTCTATAATCTCATTTCTCGTTGCAGCGTGATTGTAGTGGTGTTGATACAACTGTTGATTAATTGTTTATGGCGTAGTTACGTGCTATGGTACTCGATTATTTCAAAGACAGATGGGAATACGTAGGGTATGTAGTTACTAACCTACATGTAATGGTGTAAAAGTTACTGAGTTATTCAGTGAACATACTTCGATATGTAGGCATTATAATTATAGTATATAATTAAAGTCTTTGGTTACGTTTGTCAGTTTAGGACGTACCTAACCAACTCATAAGGTAGTCACGTGAAGTTAATGTGGTTTTCACTTATGTGTATATATCATCGGGATAGACTTGAGCATCTTAAGTATGCATTGGTAGGTATTGTGTGCATAACCGTGTGCAGTTTTGCGAATCACCTGTGAGTCTTAAGCTTAATACCTTCTCGACTAGTTATTTGAAATAATAAGCCTTACCACTGTTATTGTAATAGTTATGTATACTATACCGGATACGACTGGGAAGACATCATCATCATGTACTGTATTGATCGTAATATCTACGCGAACTGTAGGTACAGTAAAATGTTATTAAATGTTTTCATCTTCTTACTTAATGGAATAGTCTAAATTCATTGATTATGGCAATTATTTGAATAATAAGAGAAAGCTAGTATGTCGTTAGCTATGTTTGATCACAAACCGTTGAAGTACCTAAATGAGTAATTTATATACCTACTATATAAATAGTTCAGTACTGAAAATGAAAGGATTCATCATCATCATCATATCAGCCGAAGGAAGTACACTGCTGGACGTAGGCCTCCCCCAAAGAGTGCCTAGGTGGCCGGTCCTGCAGCACCCGCATCCAACGAAAAGGAATAAAAAGAAATGTGGGAAAGGAGGAAAGAATTGTTCGAATCAATTTAGATGTTACACGCGAAATGGAAATAATTCTATAACCCTGAATATTAGACATAGGTAGTATATATCAATAGAGATTTGTATATACATTCAAGTACTTAGGTACTACGAGTTCGTTTAACTTGTCAATGACGTTTAATGCATAATATCACAGATTATCTTAAATCGTGCTCATCATCATCATACCGGCCGAAAAGTATCTAAAGTATGGACATGGATGACTAAAAGGTTTCAATTTTACATATAGGTAATGACTTGAGTAATACTTGTATATGTAGACGGTATACCATCACTTACATAAATTTTCCTATTTTGGTTGATATTGAGTATTTTTTCTTGTTGAAGTTTACTATAAAGTCAAAGAATTGAGCCAGCATTGATAAAGTAAAGAGTTTAAATATGTCAAGTATTGGTCGGGCAGACTTAATAAATACGACTATTTGAATGAATTGACAGTTATTAATTGTTTGCAAGATTTAGAATTTTCTGAGAGACATTGTATTGAAATTTGAAACGTCTGGTAACTAACAATACAAATAAAAAATACAGTTACCTTATTGAGAAAGATATTTTGGTCGCTGAAATAAGTAGTAGTAAGTAGATACCTACATGGTATCTAGTATTATATATCGAAATCTTGATTTGACACTTGGTTGTTTAGCCAGTAGCTATGGTGAAGCTATTAGTGTAGTTATGTAATGATTTATGTAAGTCTTAATATCCAATACTTAGGTATTATAGTTCGAATGATGTTCAGACATAGGAACTTAGTCGAATTCAGCTCTTGCAGTAGAACTCACGATCTGAGAAATGGTTCCATAGATAGTGGTTTCTAAGTAGAAGATTAGTAACACTATTTATCCTTGTAGGAGGCCCGATGATCTTTCTACCAATTTCTGTCGCTAATGATATTGTATGAATTAGGTGCTCGATAGCATCATTGCTTGTTAATTTCAGCTACACATTCGAAGTCAATACTCATGGATTCTGATTTAGAACGTTAGAGAAACATAGCCGATATAGTTAATCATTCGACATTTGGAGTGTAGGAGATAAGTCTACATCCTGGTTACGCTTATGCTACTAATGAACAGCATCTGGTGACATGCTGTTTTATGAGATATGTATTGAATTGTTGATAATGTGGTACCGGGTATAAGTAGCGAGAAGGTGGAGTCGGTGACTTGTTCGATAACTAACGAGTAATTAGGTGGTTTCGAATTCGAATAAAAGTTGACGTATCAGTATATCGTAACGTACCTAGTAAGAGTTGAAGTTTTGGTATGTCGGGGTATGTGGAAGTTAAGGTTGTTTAACATTTGCAAAAGCTTAGAAAGAATCGGAGAGTCGTCCTCAGCGTTCGAATAACCTCTGATCTAATCTAAAGAGAGATACGTGGGAATACTGGTCGTCAGTTGTACTAGACGGAGTGATGGAAGGAGATTATTGTTTCAGGGTAGACAAGTCAACCTCCGTCGTAAAAGAATAAGCGATGCTGAAGGTACATAGTTTAATAGTTTCTTGAAATTGTTACAGGTCGTGTCTTATATTACACGATTTTTTTTCAGGGGATGTAACTCAACTGATCAAAGTGTCTTAAGTATTTGGTAACAATAGATAGAAACAGAAGGATGAAGGTTCGATAGATACCTACCGCTCAAAATTGTTGATGTCTATAAGACCGTATCAGTTTGGACAGAAATGAGAGATCGATAGCTGGTATAACCATCCTAACCTGTTGTAGTTATCGTCGGAAAAGGCAGTTTTTCTTTTGGTTGGGGAGGGTCTATCGAATATGTTGAGCCTGTCATTTCATTACCAGAGATCCGACAGTGAGGGTGTTAAGATTGTGAAAGTAAACTACATACTTAGCATTGATTTTGGGAATACTAGAAAGGCACAGAAATAGCCTTGGTTCCCTTTAAGTAATAAATTAATTTCTTTTGGTCTGTTTGTTCGGAGGTACTGAATTTGAACACCTTAATTATAATGTATGTACATGACTTAACAGCGAATGAAATAAAATGAACGAGATTTGATTTGTTGATTTGGACTTCGAGAAGTGAGAATAATTATTGATGTTGCGAAGGGATATAATTTGAGATGAAGCTTCGTAATGATATGGATGACGTCATTGACAATGAATGACTGTAACAATGAGTTAAGAGAGAATTTGCCATGATGGCCTGCAATTATACAGAAACATCGAAAGCTAAGTATATTTATAGATCTTAGTAAAGCTTACAATGGGTTTATGGATTTCTCTAGACAATTAATGTATATACATATAGGGATTGCCACGTGATATACGTGATGAGATCCATGTTGTGAATGTAAAATCTGAGCTCATCTTAGGTAAGGCGGAAATGGTACATCTTATCGAGGTGCGGCGGCTGCGGCTGCCGTGATCTCCCGTTCAGTTGCGAGACCCTGCTCGCTTATCGAAGTGCGGCTGGCTTCGGCCTCCGTGTACTTCACCATCTTTTCGGGACCCTGCCCGCATAGTATAAGCTTATCGAGGTGCAGCGGCGTTGGCCGCTGTGATCTCCCGTTCAGTTGCGAGACCCTGCTCGCTTATCGAAGTGCGGCTGGCTTCGGCCTCCGTGTACTTCACCATCTTTTCGGGACCCTGCCCGCATAGTATAAGCTTATCGAGGTGCAGCGGCGTTGGCCGCTGTGATCTCCCGTTCAGTTGCGAGACCCTGCTCGCTTATCGAAGTGCGGCTGGCTTCGGCCTCCGTGTACTTCACCATCTTTTCGGGACCCTGCCCGCATAGCGATGTTTACTTGTGTCTACCTTAGGTGGGATGAGGCCGGGTATGTCTGGGCTTATCTTGGATAAGGCTGACAAGGTACATCTTGTCGAGGTGCGGCGGCTTCGGCTGCCGTGATCTCCCGTTCAGTTGCGAGACCCTGCTCGCTTATCGAAGTGCGGCTGGTTTCGACCTCCGTGTACTTCACCATCTTTTCGGGACCCTGCCCGCATAGTAAAGCTTACCGAGGTGCTGCAGCTTTGGCTGTGGTGATCTCACGTTCTGTTGCGAGACCCTGCTCGCTTATCGAAGTGCGGTTGGTTTCGGCCTCCGTGTACTTCACCATCTTTTCGGGACCCTGCCCGCATAGTGCAGCTTAGCGAAGTGCGGATGGCTTTTGGCCTCCGGGTACTTCACCTCTCTCTTTTCGGGACTCTGCCCGCATAGGATTAGCTCATCGAAGTGCGGATGGCCTTTGGCCTCCGGGTACTTCACCTCTTTTCGGGACCCTGCCCGCATAGGACAAACTAACCGAAGTGCGGATGGCCGTTGGCCTCCGGGTACTTCACCTCTCTCTTTTCGGGACTCTGCCCGCATAGGAATAGGGCTTAGCGAAGTGCGGATGGCGTTTGGCCTCCGGGTACTTCACCTTCTTTTCGGGACCCTGCCCGCATAGTGCAGCTTAGCGAAGTGCGGATGGCTTTTGGCCTCCGGGTACTTCACCTCTCTCTTTTCGGGACTCTGCCCGCATAGTGATGTTTACCTTTGTCCGGCCGAGTAAGATGATGCTCCTCTCGATAGTAGAGAAATAATGAGATTGTTTGGAGAGTACTATACTTATGAAGATTGCTAGCACAGACCTAGGTGATGCTCCTCTCGATAATAGAGAAATAATGAGATTGTCGAGAGAGTACCAGGCTTATAGAGCTTTCTAGCACAGACCTAGGTGATGCTCCTCTCGATAGTAGAGAACTCTTGATAGTAAAGAACTCTCGATAGTACAGAACTCTTGATAGTAAAGAACTCTCGATAGCAGAGAACTCTTGATAGTAGAGAAAGTAAGTAGATGGAAGAGTTGATTGTCGGGGAAATATTTACTTAACTAAATGACATGTAAACAGGATTTATGAATAAATTGAATGAATATATGAATATGAATGCCATACTTGTAGAGCTTGTTACGAAAATGGCGCAGTCGGTAAAGTGATTAAAACATGAACAAACAAAATCTAAGACAATTGAATATATTTGGATATAGATATAATAAGATAAGAAAAAATAAGAATATAATTGGAGTTAAAGAATAATGGAGTCCGTGCTTACACCTCCGTTGTGAAAATGTGACGAATATGACGTTGGGTGATTTGTGTGAATCCTGAGAGAAGTGGAAAAGGGGGTTCAGAATATATTCCAAGGCCTGTGAACTGAATAAGAAATCCGAAGAGATACAGGTGAATATATTTACATGTCGTGGGAGAACAGTGCCGTGAGATTGTCAAACAAAGTCCTACTAAGTGCTTGACGTTGGATCTCTGTGTTTAATTGATGCGCTCCCCGTGCTTTTGAGAAGCTTTCTTGTACAGACCTAAGAGAGGCTCAGTTTCAGTACCTACCGTAATAAGCGAGACCCACGCTAATAAGCTAGTATCGGAATAAGCTAATAGCGTGCAAGACTGAAGTTTTTTATCCGTAACTTAGTAAATGAATTGAAATAAAACCTTGTAGTGAGTGAGAAAAATAAGGTCAAGGAATAGGAAATGAATGTTCTAGATCTGTAGCGCAGTGGGAAGTTGTTTGCCTAGTCTTATCTCTAATGGTCGTCAGGAGGGTCTTAAAGGATGACGTCCTGTGACGTCGCGTCTTTTGGCTTTCCAGTGTTGCGGCCAACCACTTCGAGATGGCTTCACTTCTTTTGGAGTGGGGAGTGTCGCGACATCTGGCAGTTGATATCGCGAAGACTTTAACTCGTGGTCGGAACGTGTAGTGACGCCTTAAGATTATTTGCACTGGCAAGGTTATGATATAGTTGTGACTGTGGGTAGACTAAAGTGGAAGTTTTGGAGCATTTAATCGTTTGTTCCGTGGAAAAAGCCTCATTTTATCATGGAGCGGCGGCGAGTGACGAGGTGGTCTTCGGGGTTCTCGCCAAGGAGCCGGGGGCTACGCAGCTGGTCTCTGAAAGCTAAGTGTCTTAGTTTCTTGGTACTTTATTTGTTCTATGAAGATTATTTGCTCTGATATAATTGTGTGCTACAATCTACATATTCTAAAGGTATTATACTAGAACTGTTTCCTGAATCCTGTGTTACTTAATGATAATTATAACCATCGCGATAACACGCTACCAGTAGCCTGAGAACATAGTTACTTCTGATAGATAGTATGCCCTAGTCATGATGACAGTATATAGGGAGGTACCTCCATAGTTTCTCGGTCGAAGGGCGAGAACTAGATACAGTAATATAGTGTACACACCTTATGTGGCTAACCCTAGTGAAGGAACGACTATTCGTATATTTAGGAGAAGAAGTGGTACAACTCCAGTTGTTCAGTAGGTAGAACTTATATGTGCTAAGTTTCTAAGGCCTACGTGACAGGTGTGTCATGGTTATCTTTATAACCACAGATGGTAGACGCGAGCGTCACCGTGCGAGTGCCGCGAGCGTCATCGTCTAGAAAAGCGAAGCAGATATCCGTGGACTGCAGAGATGATTCAAGGTAGGATTCAGATTATCCTTCCTATGTCCACATATAAACCCTTTCGCGGCGCCCTCTAATATTGCGCAGTCTAACTGTATTTGTACCGGTTACATTCCTATATAAAGAGAGGGCGTTCGCGACAACTTTGGTTTTCTTCCTAATTTTTGTTAGGGACACCTTGTCCTTCCTTTTTAGGGTTCCGTACTCAAAGAGTAAAACGCAGAGGCGTATTTAAAGATTTGGCGCCCCGGGGCCAGTAAGTTTTGGCGGCTCGCGCCGCCCCTTGGTGCGGCTCGGAGCCGGAAGGAAAACGGGACCCTATTAATAAGACATCGCTGTCCGTCCGTCCATCTGTCTGTCACCAGGCTGTATCTCAAGAACCGTGATAGCTAGAGAGTTGAAGTTTTCACAGATTATGTATTTCTGCTGCCGCTATAACAACAAATACTAAAAACAAAATAATTTTTTTTTTTAAGGGTGGCTCCCATACAACAAACCTGATTCTTTTGCCGTTTTTATAGATAATGGTACGGAACCATTGATTTAGTATATGTAACTAGATACACAATCAGCCAAAAAAAGTGGCAGTCCAAAAGAACTGGCTGGTGGAATTGGCCGGCTCTTTTGTGTTTAGTCTGGTTTCGACCGTGAGACTTGTTGGTTGTCAGATATGTCTAAATGTTCAGTCAAAAACTGCTTAAATACCAACAAGAAAAAAAGATGGGACATATTTATTCCAGTAAGTTCTCTTGATAACGTAACGAAATTTGAGTAAACTCGTTGTAATAGGGAACATTACTGCAATGTTCTGCCGCCAGAGTGCAGCACTAACACAATTAGTAAACAGTTTTTTTGACAACTTTGACAAGTCCTTCAAAGCTCTGGATCAAATAGTGAAGAAAATATTTCAATGAATAAAATGCATCAGTGCCGCGTAATTGGATGCAAGAATGAAGGGCATCATTCATTTCCGAAGGAAACGATGATATGAAAACTATGGGAAGCGGCAATACGTCGTAAAGCAAAAAAAAGCCCTCATCCACCTTTAAATGGCTATAGGATGCCATTTTAATATCACAGTACAGGTATTTTACACACGAATGATAATAAAACGATTGTAGTTTAACGCGTTTTCATCAATTATTCGTTATTGTTTGTTAGGTAAATAAATATGACATTGTACGTCATGGCGGTTTGTTGGTGCCGGTTAATATACGGCCCGATAATACGCGTCCATCTATCGTTATCTCTCTATTTTTGTATAAGTTAAAAAGAGACATAGATATAGAGGATGCCAATTATTGGGCCGTACATTAACCGGCACCGGTTTGTTTACGGGTTGTGTTAGTGTCTCCCCCTACGCAGAGCTTTGCGTAATGTTCCCTATTGAATAATTTTAAACATGTTTTAAATTATTAGTTCAAATGACATACGTCGCAGAACATAAATCTAAGGAGTCGGTATTAGATACTTTTTTTATGACGTTGTTACCTACGTTATATGGTTTTCATATTTAAGATTTCTAATAAATCCTCAGTGACATGCAAAATGGGTTGCAGTCGTAGCACGCGACAGTCGAGGCGATTTATTTAAACCAAACTACTTTATGATAAAAAAAGCGAAGAAAAACATAATTATGTTACACTGTGTGCTATCTGTGAGCTGTAAAGCTACACGATATAGAATAGATGTATGACTTTAAGACATATTCTATTAAGGACACACCCGTTTAGCGGACATGATTGTAAGATTGTAACACCGAAAAGAAAAACAATAAAGTACTTTCAATGCTACTCTATTCTATTCGCGCGTCGTTTTTTCGACTCATTTTCCTGCTTCGGATAATATATACGACAAAAAATTTATTAAACAGCCAAATAAAACTGCCACACCTGTCATGGAGACAAATTGACTACCGAGTCCATTTCTTTCCATTACATATTTTAATTTCAATTTTTTCCAATAATTTGTCAGGCAAAATTAATTAGTTTATATGGATCCAGTTTATAAAACAAACAAGATACAGCAAAAACAAGTTTTGTATGAAAAACTTAAATTTGCTGATTTTTTTTACTATGGTACTGAAGCTACATAAACTAATTACAGACCTGAACGGTATTCTAAGTACAAATTTTTAGAGCATCAAACTAGATAGTCGTTTTAAAATGAAAGCGTAACTACGTTTGTATGGAGAATTGAGCTTACTGCGGACTCTTAATTTACTATAATATAATTGTATAATCCAATATCAACACATCATTTGGAAATTTGAAATTGTTTATTCCCCACTTGTAAAATAATAGTACATTATGATACAAGTGTGCTATGTTGGTCATTACACTCGAGTCGGTGTTTAAGCCTGAGCCGAAGGCGAAGGCTTAATGGAGACAAGAAGTGTAATGACCAATGCTCACGTGTTTCATACGACGTTTTTCAACCCATTTGCGAGGAAAAAAAAAATAAATAAAAAATGAAAATGTTAAAAGATATGTAATGAAAAGGCACTAGTGCGATAATGTAATGTAAAAGTCACGGCATGGGTAATATTCTGCATTATTTTGCTAATATTTAAAAAGATATGTAATGAAAAGGCACTAGTGCGATAATGTAATGTAAAAGGCACGGCATGGGTAATATTCTACATTATCAGTGTAAATACGCTGTAATAAGACCTACTTTACGAGCAGGTGTGTTGAAAAGATACCTTATTTATTTGTGATATTGGTCTTTCTGTTTAAATTCCTACATAAAATATTGTTAAAATAATTTTATAACGCGACTCCATTCATTCGCTATTTAGTTTTGACGTGAGCAGTTAAGTCACATTGTGATAAAATCTCAATAAACTAAAAAGTATTTTATCTGTTGATGTTGATTTGCTAATATGGTGCTTAAAGTCTAAAAAACTGAGTTCTTTTTTTTATGAAACATATATCTTGATGCCGTTTATAAGTTAACGCTAATAGCAACTACTGAAATAGAGCTAGAGTTGTCATTTTGGGGCACATTTCTAGACATTTTTGTTCGGCATTGTGAGTCTATTTACTTTATGGTACGTCAATGTACGGAACCCTTCGTGCGCGAGTCCAACTCGCACTTGGCCGGTTTTTATGTTAAGCATGCTGCGTTCCATGCTTTGTTGGCATACTTTCAGCTTCTGGGTGTTTCAATGTGTGAGGGCCCATGTTTGGCTTCCATATGTGGCACAGGGGAGTATGCACATGTTATATAGGTACTTTGCTTTTTAGTGTTTATGGGAAATACTTGATTTTCATTACCTCTTGGAGGGACCAATATCGCTTCCATGCACTTGTTACTCTTTGGTCTATTTCTTGCATAGATATACAGGATGTTTTGTAGCTGGGTTCAAACCTTTAAGTGGGAGATACACTAGACCATGTAGAACATATTCATCCAAAAATATTTTTTTTTAGCGAATTTTTGATTTTTAAGGGAACTTTTACGATTTTAGTATGAAAAACCCAAAATTGGTCAATTAAATGCTAATAACTTCCAATCCAAATAGAAACAAAACATCCTGTATAAAGTAAAGATAGGCCCAACCCGCACGAGTAATTCGTCCAATGCGGTGGCCCTAAACTAGCAATGGAGGGCCACCGTGCCTTAGTCTGTGGACTCTGTGGCAGGACGCCGTACCGTTCAGCTGTCAGTGTGTCAGAGCCGACTGTCTCAAAGTGCCCATTTGCGCCGTAAAAGGGTGCAAAAATTATGATACAAAAGTAAAAAAAATACATGGGATATCTTATCATCGGTAAGTATCGTCAGTTTCTTTATTATCGCTTAGTAACACATTTTCAAGATAATTATTTGGTAACCTAGCGCCATTACGTTTTGTTAGTTCGCAACGGCTAGTCAATCAAAAGTAACCTTGTAAGGACGTCATTTTTATACTGGTGTATGAACCATTGACTATGGACATTGTTTGATAATATATAGCTACATTTGATTGTTATTGTTTCTTATACGTATCTTCTACTAATGTAGGTAAGTAGATGCGTAAGAATAATGTACAGTCAAAGAATTTAATTTCCTACCCACTTTGGACTTTGTCAAAGTGACGTAATCAATCAAAACGTAAGAGACTTCTTATGATTTTATTTACAGTGTCACTTTGAAATAGTCCTAAATGGGTAGGAAATTAAATTCTTTGACTGTACAAAAGAAAGTCGTTTGAAATGTATTTATTTGAACACTTACTTTAATATTTTGAACTTTAACGAGTCGATTCGTCGTTCATTGTTTGACGAAGAGACACAGAATAACATGTTATTTGGCTCTTATTATATCATTTGCCACATTGTAAAGTGGTGTGCAACTAAGAATAAATATTTGTGTTGTAATTATTGTGAGCCTTTGTGGCCTAAGTCACTAAATTGCGCCCGAGATTTCGTCCGTGTGGTTTTCTATCATTTGGAGAAAGTAGTGTTTATGTGTGTTAAAATCTTACATTTGTTACGGAAATTCTCTACCGCATCCCTGACAAAATTTCGTGACCAACCGTTCAGTAGTATTTGAGCCGTAAAAGTAAATAGGTACATATACAAACTCACTTTCACATTTATAATTACTTATTTATTATATTGATGCCGGTGACTGTACTAGTGGTTACTATGGTAAATGTGATAGAAAAACTAACAGTTAATATTAAACAATTAAAACCAATAACATTGTTTTTTAACATTTACTCTCATGAATTACACCTTACAAATGTTTTTGCATATCGTAACCTTACAAAATATTACATCATTAAAATGTGCTAAACTTAAAATAACCTATTATGTAATCATGTCTTTCTTACCTTGCAAGCAGTCCTCTAGTATGATTACAATTGTACCACTCATGATTCGTTTATGTGTGATGTTAAATTTTTATCTTATTTTTATATCAAATATCTTCTTGATCAAGGAAAAACAGTGTATCAAATTTGGCAATAATTAAAAGCAAGGTATTATTTCAGAAGGTTATGTAAAATTTAGTCACCAGATTGTAAATCAATATACACATTACACATAGCTAACACAAGATTATTTATCTATTGTACAAAAATGCTTAATTACACATCAAAACACATGAATATATATTTCATTCAACTCCCCATTAAATAAATAGACCTGCCCAAAACTTATTTTTAAATATACAGAATTAACTATGATTTACATACATATAACATTAAATTGAATATTTTTGTTTAGTAAATAAAATACTATGTTTATCACAACAAATCAGATGAAATTTGAATCAAAAAATAACATGAGAAAGGCGAGTTAAAGGGTACGTTTTTGGTAAATAAATGCAATGTGTGAAACTTTACAATAAAATATACGCAATTTATACAATTAAAATACATAAAAGCTTCATTCCCTTATGAAGTCTAACATTGCACATATAACATGGTCACAACTTGTAACATTCATATATTGTGGTCCATTTCTATTCGATCCGTAGGTTGCCAAAAGTGGGTGATAGGGACTGATAGGGGTGTGCAATACTGAGGTAAGTATGAGAAAAACAAACTAAAAGATCTTTACATATTACATATAGTCAACGAGCAAATATCTGACTCGTACTGTAAGTCTTACAATTACTAAGTTAAGTCTTGTCAGAACTATCTGGTCAGCATAGTGAATAAATGTTTTTTTTATAGTAAAAAATAAGTAAGAGCTCATTGATTGGCCACTACTTAACCAGCTAGTAGAGACTAGCTAATTTGAGACTTTAATCATACAGTACTAAATTACTTCTTTAAATCGAGTCAACCTTTTCAATCGCCAAGTAGTTAAAACTATTTCGAAACCCGTAACACTAGAAATGGTAATAGTCCAATAGTCTTGCAAAATTTACAAAGACGATACTTATTTAATTAAAAGTTAGCACCCCGGATATTTTCAATGTAAACCTTTCCGAATGTTAAGTAATTTTCATTCCTTTTACACTGTATATGTACTATTAAGTATTGAAATGCCAGAGCGGCATGCTACAATTTTAAAGTGAGTGTCCAGATGCAAGCATATTGCAGCATTGAAATAAATCTAATACATGATCCGTCCTGCAGTAAATTTCGTACCAATTTTCGTTGCACACAGCTGCGCCTTTCCTGTAAAGAAAATAATTAAATTTTTATTTATACTAATAATAAAGAGAAAAATGTAATGGAAGCCGTGAAATTAAAGTTTGTAGCTGTGTATGGTTGGTTGTTTTTTCCAAAACGACTAATCCGATAAAAAAAAACCGGTCAAGTGCAAGTCTGACTCGCGCACCGAGGGTTCCGTACAAACGTTCATACACCATACCCGTCACGTCACGACCCCATTCATTCTTGAACAATCTTACAGCTCATAGTAGAAGTTACCGTTGTACAGTGCCATCTGCATTTTGGTACTAATAACTTGCAACCGTATGTCTGTTTATCAGCGATATTTATTATGCGTACTGATTTCGATTATTATTTTTGAAGTGGATACTTCTTTGCTCACGTTCTTGTATAGGGGTACAGTTCAAAATGTATCACGTGACTTCCGGAATAACTTTTTGTAGAGAAGCCTAATCTGATTTCAAATAATTGTTTGTTACATGTTTTAATCCTTCATTATTTGCCATTAGTTGTTAATAATAAAATGTTATTTAGTTTATGTGGCGGACATGAAAATAATGCTGACATGACCGCCATTTTCAATGTACCTATCGCGAGTCAAATGAACGACGTCAGTCAATGTTGCCATATATACCGGCTTATCAGTACTTATACAGATTTTAGTGAATTAATTCAGATATATTAGGGTTCCATAGCCAACAATTAAGTATCCACTTAAACTTAATTAACGGTTGTATCTCCAACACAACCTGCTTCTTTTTTTATTTAAAAGGAGGGACGCTAACGATAATCTCATAGGAATTTGAATACGTAAAATTTCATACAATAGTAATAAAATTACAAACATAATTATGAAATGATTCTTGATAAATAAAAAAAAATACGCTAGATAGAGGTGTCGTTTTATTTTTCCTGTATTATATGTATATGTTACTCTTAATCATATGTAATAATTTCAGAATTTTCGTTTGGTAAACTTCGGAGATAAGGGGGGGAATGGTATTTTTTTCAACATATTCCTTAATAAATCAAAATATAAACACCGTAGAAAAAAAATAAAAACGGTTTTAGAGCGCAAATCAAGCCCTTTTATATGATACCCCACTTGATATATTAACTAAACTTTGAATTTTTAACCCCCCTCATATTCGTCATTTACACAGAAAATAAAAATTTGCAAGGGGGCATAGTTTAGATCAAATAAAGTTAATTTCTCCAAGACAGTATCTTAACTCTTACTGTTATCAAGATATTCAATGTTTAATTTAATCAGTTTTGCAGATTTAACCAGTGTAAATGGCTCTTAACTGTGACGTCATAACAGCTTTTTAAATTATGTAAGGTTCCTATACACTACAAGAAGGTTTACAAAGTGAGTTCGTTCGATATTACATATTTTTTACTTCATGTGTTTCAAGACCCTTGTACAATAAGACAATAACCGTTGATGCTACATTAAATGAATTTGTACAAAAGTCTAAATAATTTTTTTTTCTTCGTTTTTTTTCTCAAGAAATATTTATGCTAATTTGTTTCTGTTAATGTACTCTGCAATATGCCGAAGTTAACGGAAATTCCCGGGAACACCGTGTATATAGACCGGGCCTTTGGTATCGAAATAGGGTATATTTTATCCCTCGGTTCCGCTGCTCCTCTAGTAATCACTAATATACATTGTGTCACAAGGGAGCAAAATGATATATCTGGGCCAATCAACTATTTTTGGTTGCCATGGTTACGTCTCCTGGGTCACTCTTTAAAACTATGACTTATTGGGGTTTTGAGTCCACTAAACACGTGTTTTTGTTATATTGGTAAACCCGTTGCATGGTGGGGCGTGGGGCATCTCCTCAGCATGATAGTAGTCCCATTTATAGTATTTTTTGTAAGAAACTCTGTCACTGTTGTTTCTTAGCTTACCGGGACAGAATAACAACAACAACAGTTGATTGACCCGTTTTTGACGTGTTTACGCCCAAGACGGAAATAATTTTCCTACCGTGTGTGTGTGTGTGTGTGTGTGTGTGTGTGAATAAGACTTTTTCACACCTCTCATTCAGAAAAGTAAGTTTTGGTCCCTGACGAGAGGGAGCAAAATGCTACTTTTCTGTTCAAGCTACTTTTTTAATTTATTTATTAGCTTGTAGCATTTACGCAATATGCCAATAGAATCTTGATAAAATAATCTATTGTAATTTCATCGTAATCGACAAACGTATATATATCATCATCATCATATCAGCCGAAAGACGTGCTGGACATAGGCCTCCCCCAAAGAGTGCCAAAATGACCGGTCCTGCCTCCCGCGACCTTTATCAGGTCATCAGTCCACCTTGTGTGGGGGGGGGGGATACCCACGCCTTCCGGTAAGTGGTCGCCACTCGAGAACCTTTCCGCCCCAACGGCCATCGGTTCTACGTGCAATGCACGTATATATATATATATATATATATATGAGGATATTTTTTTGTTTTGTTTGTTCTTTTTTTTATTTGTTTTTTTGTTAGCTTTTTTGTATTTTTGTTAGTTTTTTTGTTTTTTGTTCGTTTTTTTTCTTTTGTGATTTTTTTAAGTTTTTTTTTTGTTCCGTTTTTTTGTTGTTTTTGTTATTTTTTTTCCCATTTTTTTGTTCTTTTGTTGTTTTTTTTTGCTCTTTTGTTGGTTTTTTTTGTATTTTTTTTCGTTTTTGTTTTTTAGTTTCGTTTGTTTTTTGTTTCGTTTGTTTTTTTGTTGTTTTTTTGTTAGTTATTTTTTGTTTTTGTTGTTTTTTTGTTTGTTTTGGTTTTTTTGTTGTTTTTTTTGTATTCTTTGTTTTTATTCCCTTTTTTTTGTAATTTTATAGGTTTTTTGTTATTTTCTTTTTGTTATTTTTTAGTTTTTTTTTGTTTCGTTTGTTTTTTGGTTTGTTTTGGTGTTTTTTTTTGTTTTTGTTTTTTTTGTTGTTGTTTTTTTTGCAAATGTTTTCCTCATAGTCGGTGTGAAAAGTTACATGTGTCACTCAGGAGCAAAATTATTTTCGTCTTGGGCGTTAACACTTGAATCCCTCACTACGCTCAGGATTCTATTGTAGGATCCCTCGCTACGTTCAGGATTCAATACACCGCCCTCGCCGTAAATATACTATTTTGCTCCCTTGTGACACAAATAACTATTTACGCCTTCTTTCATTTCTCATTTGAGGGCATCAATAAGTCTTTTCTCAATAGCAGTTGTGAAAAAAAAGATATAGTAGACGAACCTCCTACTCCGCCAGCTCGCCTCAGTGTGTGCAGGCGCGCACCTAACAGCAGCCGCCGCCCGCCGCGCAGACAGCTAGTAATCACTATAGTAGACGAACCTCCTACTCCGCCAGCTCGCCTCAGTGTGTGCAGGCGCGCACCTAACAGCAGCCGCCGCCCGCCGCGCAGACAGCTAGTAATCACTATAGTAGACGAACCTCCTACTCCCGCCAGCTCGCCTCAGTGTGTGCAGGCGCGCACCTAACAGCAGCCGCCGCCCGCCGCGCAGACAGCTAGTAATCACTATAGTAGACGAACCTCCTACTCCCGCCAGCTCGCCTCAGTGTGTGCAGGCGCGCACCTAACAGCAGCCGCCGCCCGCCGCGCAGACAGCTAGTAATCACTATAGTAGACGAACCTCCTACTCCCGCCAGCTCGCCTCAGTGTGTGCAGGCGCGCACCTAACAGCAGCCGCCGCCCGCCGCGCAGACAGCTAGTAATCACTATAGTAGACGAACCTCCTACTCCCGCCAGCTCGCCTCAGTGTGTGCAGGCGCGCACCTAACAGCAGCCGCCGCCCGCCGCGCAGACAGCTAGTAATCACTATAGTAGACGAACCTCCTACTCTCGCCAGCTCGCCTCAGTGTGTGCAGGCGCGCACCTAACAGCAGCCGCCGCCCGCCGCGCAGACAGCTAGTAATCACTATAGTAGACGAACCTCCTACTCCGCCAGCTCGCCTCAGTGTGTGCAGGCGCGCACCTAACAGCAGCCGCCGCCCGCCGCGCAGACAGCTAGTAATCACTATAGTAGACGAACCTCCTACTCCGCCAGCTCGCCTCAGTGTGTGCAGGCGCGCACCTAACAGCAGCCGCCGCCCGCCGCGCAGACAGCTAGTAATCACTATAGTAGACGAACCTCCTACTCCCGCCAGCTCGCCTCAGTGTGTGCAGGCGCGCACCTAACAGCAGCCGCCGCCCGCCGCGCAGACAGCTAGTAATCACTATAGTAGACGAACCTCCTACTCCCGCCAGCTCGCCTCAGTGTGTGCAGGCGCGCACCTAACAGCAGCCGCCGCCCGCCGCGCAGACAGCTAGTAATCACTATAGTAGACGAACCTCCTACTCCCGCCAGCTCGCCTCAGTGTGTGCAGGCGCGCACCTAACAGCAGCCGCCGCCCGCCGCGCAGACAGCTAGTAATCACTATAGTAGACGAACCTCCTACTCCCGCCAGCTCGCCTCAGTGTGTGCAGGCGCGCACCTAACAGCAGCCGCCGCCCGCCGCGCAGACAGCTAGTAATCACTATAGTAGACGAACCTCCTACTCCCGCCAGCTCGCCTCAGTGTGTGCAGGCGCGCACCTAACAGCAGCCGCCGCCCGCCGCGCAGACAGCTAGTAATCACTATAGTAGACGAACCTCCTACTCCGCCAGCTCGCCTCAGTGTGTGCAGGCGCGCACCTAACAGCAGCCGCCGCCCGCCGCGCAGACAGCTAGTAATCACTATAGTAGACGAACCTCCTACTCCGCCAGCTCGCCTCAGTGTGTGCAGGCGCGCACCTAACAGCAGCCGCCGCCCGCCGCGCAGACAGCTAGTAATCACTATAGTAGACGAACCTCCTACTCCCGCCAGCTCGCCTCAGTGTGTGCAGGCGCGCACCTAACAGCAGCCGCCGCCCGCCGCGCAGACAGCTAGTAATCACTATAGTAGACGAACCTCCTACTCCCGCCAGCTCGCCTCAGTGTGTGCAGGCGCGCACCTAACAGCAGCCGCCGCCCGCCGCGCAGACAGCTAGTAATCACTATAGTAGACGAACCTCCTACTCCCGCCAGCTCGCCTCAGTGTGTGCAGGCGCGCACCTAACAGCAGCCGCCGCCCGCCGCGCAGACAGCTAGTAATCACTATAGTAGACGAACCTCCTACTCCCGCCAGCTCGCCTCAGTGTGTGCAGGCGCGCACCTAACAGCAGCCGCCGCCCGCCGCGCAGACAGCTAGTAATCACTATAGTAGACGAACCTCCTACTCCCGCCAGCTCGCCTCAGTGTGTGCAGGCGCGCACCTAACAGCAGCCGCCGCCCGCCGCGCAGACAGCTAGTAATCACTATAGTAGACGAACCTCCTACTCTCGCCAGCTCGCCTCAGTGTGTGCAGGCGCGCACCTAACAGCAGCCGCCGCCCGCCGCGCAGACAGCTAGTAATCACTATAGTAGACGAACCTCCTACTCCGCCAGCTCGCCTCAGTGTGTGCAGGCGCGCACCTAACAGCAGCCGCCGCCCGCCGCGCAGACAGCTAGTAATCACTATAGTAGACGAACCTCCTACTCCGCCAGCTCGCCTCAGTGTGTGCAGGCGCGCACCTAACAGCAGCCGCCGCCCGCCGCGCAGACAGCTAGTAATCACTATAGTAGACGAACCTCCTACTCCCGCCAGCTCGCCTCAGTGTGTGCAGGCGCGCACCTAACAGCAGCCGCCGCCCGCCGCGCAGACAGCTAGTAATCACTATAGTAGACGAACCTCCTACTCCCGCCAGCTCGCCTCAGTGTGTGCAGGCGCGCACCTAACAGCAGCCGCCGCCCGCCGCGCAGACAGCTAGTAATCACTATAGTAGACGAACCTCCTACTCCCGCCAGCTCGCCTCAGTGTGTGCAGGCGCGCACCTAACAGCAGCCGCCGCCCGCCGCGCAGACAGCTAGTAATCACTATAGTAGACGAACCTCCTACTCCCGCCAGCTCGCCTCAGTGTGTGCAGGCGCGCACCTAACAGCAGCCGCCGCCCGCCGCGCAGACAGCTAGTAATCACTATAGTAGACGAACCTCCTACTCCCGCCAGCTCGCCTCAGTGTGTGCAGGCGCGCACCTAACAGCAGCCGCCGCCCGCCGCGCAGACAGCTAGTAATCACTATAGTAGACGAACCTCCTACTCCGCCAGCTCGCCTCAGTGTGTGCAGGCGCGCACCTAACAGCAGCCGCCGCCCGCCGCGCAGACAGCTAGTAATCACTATAGTAGACGAACCTCCTACTCCGCCAGCTCGCCTCAGTGTGTGCAGGCGCGCACCTAACAGCAGCCGCCGCCCGCCGCGCAGACAGCTAGTAATCACTATAGTAGACGAACCTCCTACTCCGCCAGCTCGCCTCAGTGTGTGCAGGCGCGCACCTAACAGCAGCCGCCGCCCGCCGCGCAGACAGCTAGTAATCACTATAGTAGACGAACCTCCTACTCCCGCCAGCTCGCCTCAGTGTGTGCAGGCGCGCACCTAACAGCAGCCGCCGCCCGCCGCGCAGACAGCTAGTAATCACTATAGTAGACGAACCTCCTACTCCCGCCAGCTCGCCTCAGTGTGTGCAGGCGCGCACCTAACAGCAGCCGCCGCCCGCCGCGCAGACAGCTAGTAATCACTATAGTAGACGAACCTCCTACTCCCGCCAGCTCGCCTCAGTGTGTGCAGGCGCGCACCTAACAGCAGCCGTAGCCCGCCGCGCAGACAGCTAGTAATCACTATAGTAGACGAACCTCCTACTCCCGCCAGCTCGCCTCAGTGTGTGCAGGCGCGCACCTAACAGCAGCCGCCGCCCGCCGCGCAGACAGCTAGTAATCACTATAGTAGACGAACCTCCTACTCCCGCCAGCTCGCCTCAGTGTGTGCAGGCGCGCACCTAACAGCAGCCGTAGCCCGCCGCGCAGACAGCTAGTAATCACTATAGTAGACGAACCTCCTACTCCCGCCAGCTCGCCTCAGTGTGTGCAGGCGCGCACCTAACAGCAGCCGTAGCCCGCCGCGCAGACAGCTAGTAATCACTATAGTAGACGAACCTCCTACTCCGCCAGCTCGCCTCAGTGTGTGCAGGCGCGCACCTAACAGCAGCCGCCGCCCGCCGCGCAGACAGCTAGTAATCACTATAGTAGACGAACCTCCTACTCCCGCCAGCTCGCCTCAGTGTGTGCAGGCGCGCACCTAACAGCAGCCGTAGCCCGCCGCGCAGACAGCTAGTAATCACTATAGTAGACGAACCTCCTACTCCCGCCAGCTCGCCTCAGTGTGTGCAGGCGCGCACCTAACAGCAGCCGCCGCCCGCCGCGCAGACAGCTAGTAATCACTATAGTAGACGAACCTCCTACTCCCGCCAGCTCGCCTCAGTGTGTGCAGGCGCGCACCTAACAGCAGCCGCCGCCCGCCGCGCAGACAGCTAGTAATCACTATAGTAGACGAACCTCCTACTCCCGCCAGCTCGCCTCAGTGTGTGCAGGCGCGCACCTAACAGCAGCCGTAGCCCGCCGCGCAGACAGCTAGTAATCACTATAGTAGACGAACCTCCTACTCCCGCCAGCTCGCCTCAGTGTGTGCAGGCGCGCACCTAACAGCAGCCGCCGCCCGCCGCGCAGACAGCTAGTAATCACTATAGTAGACGAACCTCCTACTCCCGCCAGCTCGCCTCAGTGTGTGCAGGCGCGCACCTAACAGCAGCCGTAGCCCGCCGCGCAGACAGCTAGTAATCACTATAGTAGACGAACCTCCTACTCCCGCCAGCTCGCCTCAGTGTGTGCAGGCGCGCACCTAACAGCAGCCGCCGCCCGCCGCGCAGACAGCTAGTAATCACTATAGTAGACGAACCTCCTACTCCCGCCAGCTCGCCTCAGTGTGTGCAGGCGCGCACCTAACAGCAGCCGCCGCCCGCCGCGCAGACAGCTAGTAATCACTATAGTAGACGAACCTCCTACTCCCGCCAGCTCGCCTCAGTGTGTGCAGGCGCGCACCTAACAGCAGCCGCCGCCCGCCGCGCAGACAGCTAGTAATCACTATAGTAGACGAACCTCCTACTCCCGCCAGCTCGCCTCAGTGTGTGCAGGCGCGCACCTAACAGCAGCCGCCGCCCGCCGCGCAGACAGCTAGTAATCACTATAGTAGACGAACCTCCTACTCCCGCCAGCTCGCCTCAGTGTGTGCAGGCGCGCACCTAACAGCAGCCGCCGCCCGCCGCGCAGACAGCTAGTAATCACTATAGTAGACGAACCTCCTACTCCCGCCAGCTCGCCTCAGTGTGTGCAGGCGCGCACCTAACAGCAGCCGCCGCCCGCCGCGCCGCCCGCGCCCGCGCCGCCCGCGCCGCCCGCCGCGCCGCCGCCGGAGTGCTGCGGCCCGATCTTGATGCCGTTCGCCTGCAATACACACATTATTACACTACTCTTATCTCTATTGCTTTTTGCTGGCACTACGCGGAAAGTACAGATTTGGAGAGCGTCGGCAATGAATGAGTTAAGGTAAATTCTGAAAGTTCCTGTAGAGGCCTTATAAATAAAAAAATCATAGCACAAGCTAGCAACGTTAATTAATTATATTCGTTAATATTGTATTAACGACTCACTTATTCAGTGCCATATGTCGAAGAACTACGTAGTCGATGATAGGGGCAAGTGCATTCGTAGCGAAAATTCCCTACGAGCTGATCACCTAGCGGGCTTCTCCCACAGTGATATCACTAAAGGCCGAAACGCACTGATAGCGCAGCGGTGGCGGAGCGGCGCGGAGGCGGTACCGATTGTAATCTTCAAGCTAATACGAAAGGGTCCGCACAGAATACCGCACCGCGCCGTGCCGTTCTGTGCGGATCCTTTCATAAATATTAGCTCGAACATTACAATCGGTACAGCCTCCGCGCCGCCACCGCTGTCTGTGCGTTTCCAGCTTAAGTGCTAGGAATCCGCTAGATGGGCATTCTGCTAGCAGGCACTTCCTACTACAGACGGATTATCAAGTAAATTACCTACGAGCATAATATAATGTGTTAATATTTTATTTCTAACGAAGCCCGGTTGCATTTGTATTTTTTCAAATACACATTCAGTGCTGAAGTGTCAAAGAAAGTGCTCCTGGATTTCACATAAATCTTTATGGCAGTGTGAATATAGAGATAGATCGATAATGGCAGGTACATAAACATCTCTTTTACGTTGACTGTCGTCGAGACACAAGAAACAATACGTGTTACTGACCTCATTATTGATATCGAAGACTCCCTCCTGTATTTTCTCGTAGATCTCTTTGGCTGTGTTGATAAAGGCCTCCTCCACATTGGCGGCCGTCTTCGCGGATGTCTCCATGAACACTAGACCGTGCTCGCGGGCAAACGCCTCGCCTTCTTCCTTCTTCACTTCGCGCCTTGACTCCAGATCACTGGTTTAAAAATATATGTTTAGGCTGAGAGAAACTCAAAGAAAAATTCGTAGTCGCGTCGTATTCCTTTTTAAGGTTCCGTACTCAAAGAGTAAAACGGGACCCTATTACTAAGACTTCGCTGTCCGTCCGTCCGTCCGTCCGCCTGTCTGTCACCAGGCTGTATCTCAAGAACCGTGATAGCTAGAGAGTTTACATTTTCACAGATTATGTATTTCTGTTGCCGTTATAACAACAAATACTAAAAACAAAATAAAATATTTTTTAAGGGGGGCTCCCGTACAACAAACGTGATTTTTTTGCCGTTTTTATAGATAATTGAAGACCGCTTTAGCCTAGTTGGTAGTGACGCTGCCTACGAAGCAAGAGGTCCTGGGTTCGAATCCCGGTAAGGGCATTTATTTGTGTGATGAGCACGAATATTTGTTCCTGAGTCATGGATGTTTTCTATGTATTTAAGTATTTATTTATCTATATAATTCGTCTAGTACCCATAGTACAAGCTTTGCTTAGTTTGGGACTAGGTCGATTTGTGTAAGATTGTCCGCAAATATTTATTTATTTATTTAA
Source organism: Epinotia brunnichana (assembly GCA_963854355.1). Taxonomy (NCBI): domain Eukaryota; kingdom Metazoa; phylum Arthropoda; class Insecta; order Lepidoptera; family Tortricidae; genus Epinotia; species Epinotia brunnichana. The sequence continues at coordinate 18,210,087 of OY977950.1, forward strand.
TGGTACGGAACCCTCCGTGCGCGAGTCCGACTCGCACTTGGCCGGTTTTTAGACCTATTTTCATTTTTCATAATTCGATAAGTTGTATCTTAAAGGTCAGAAAAAGATTGAATAGTTGATAATTTTAATTTATTAGTTGTTGCTATAGGAAGTCAAATCGCTGCCAAAATATTATAGGGTTCTATGTTGCACTTTTGTCAACTTGAAATTTGAAGTTTGTCAGAGTGACACTATTAGGTCTAAATTGAAGTACCCCGAAAATGTAACAGAACCCTATAATATTGGGACAGGGAAATGTTGACTCAGATCTTGCACTCGAGCGGCGTTTGGCTTGTGAAATAGTGAGTGGGGTGTGAGTGTCTGCATGTTTTTTTTACTTCTGAGCTTATCAGTCAGTCCTAATCATATCAATGTATCCAGAACGCAATGGAGATTGCATTCTAATTGTTTGAAATTCATACACATATTTTGATATTAAAAACGTACAATTCGTGAGCCTATCGACTCTGAACAGATACTCTGATAGACTCTGATAGAGAGAGCTACTAAAGCTTGTCCCAGAAAAAAATGTCGCTCATTATTAGATGGGGTGGTATATCAGGATGAAATCTCAAGAGGTTTGAAAACTATACTCTCCGTTAGGATGGTCATTCATGTATAAATTAAAATAAAAAAAAAACGCTGTCAGTACTAGATGTTCAACGATGTCGTCGGTGCAAGAAAAGTTACACGAAAAATTTTTGTACAAATATGTTCAATATGGAGGCATCTCTGCGAAAAAAGTGGCAACGGAGCTAAAAACGTCTACAAAAACCGTTCAAAGGGTTTTAAAACGGTTCAAGGAGACTGGTGGTATACGGCGACGGCCTGGAAGTGGACGTAAACCAGGGTTTGTAAACAAGAATATCGAGAAGAAGATTAGAACAGCTTTACAGAAAAAACCTACCCTCTCTGTACGAGACTTGGGCAAAAAGTTTAAAACCTCGAAATCTACTGTGCAACGAGTGAAGAGAAATAATTCTATAAAAACGTTTTAACAAACTAAAGTGCTCAATAGAAAGGCAAAACTGTCAAAAGAGTCTAAAACCAGATCTAGAAAGCTTTATTCAAAAATGACGAAGAAAAATTATTGTACTGTTATGGACGACGAAACTTACTGCAAACTTGAATTCAAATCACTTTCAGGACACCACTATTATTCTGGGACCGACAGAAAAGCAGTAAGTGAAGAGCATAAGGTCATCAAAGTGGATAAACTTGCTAATAAAGTTCTCGCGTGGCAGGCGATCTGTTCATGTGGCAAACGCAGTAAACCATATTTTACTAATGGAACCGTAAATGGTGATTTGTACCTGAATGAGTGCCTCAAAAAACGATTGTTGCCATTCATTAAGAGGCATACTTCACCTGTACTGTTCTGGCCTGATTTGGCCACGTATCACTACACGAAGAAAGCAATAGAGTGGTACAAAGCAAATAATGTCGATTTTGTTGAAAAACACCTCAATCCTCCCAACTGCCCGTAGCTACGACCCATTGAGAAATATTGGGCTCGCGTGAAACAGAAGCTTTTAAAACCTAAAAGTAATGACACTTCAGTCGAAAACTTCAAACGGAAGTGGAATGAAGCATCCAAACTAATCACCGATGACGATGTACAAAACTTGATGGCAGGGTTCAAGGGAAAATTAAGAAGTTACTGGATTAACCAATCTTAAACTGATCTTTATGTGTAAATAATAATATTGAAAGGAATATCAAATAAACCTGTATTGGAAAATTTGTTGAATTTTAATAATTAATATGGAATTTTTACTAATTTATAAGCGACATTTTTTTCTGGGACAAGCTTTAATTACGAAATGAAAAACTGATCTACAGTACAATAAACATACACTATTTTATTGCACACCTCATAAAATAACACAGTACAGAACATAAAGCTTACAGATTTAAATAGTTAGTTAATAAAAGTGGAAATTGTCACATTGCAATTCACAACTCTCTGTTATTCTTTTGATTTTTGACTATACTGTACACCGGTTCTCGTCCGATCACCGAAGTTAAGCAACGTCGGGCGAGGTTAGAACTTGGATGGGTGACCGCCTGGGAACACCTCGGGCCTTTTGCTGCTCATTTTTTTCCGCAAATTAGTTCCACGACTTGGGCAAACAAGCACACGGCCTGCCTAACGGTAAGCGGATACCGTAATTAACCTGGTGTTAAGAACCATATAAATGTCCATATTTTATAGTGACTGACTGCTATTCATTTTATCATCGCAAATAGGAAGCTCACTCATAAACATAAATGTCTTTAGTATTGTAATAATAATAAAATAAAAAAGCGGCCAAGTGCGAGTCGGACTCGCACATGAAGGGTTCCGTGAAATAAATTGCGGTTTACGATTTATGACGTATTAAAAAAAACTACTTACTAGATCTCGTTCAAACCAATTTTCGGTGGAAGTTTGCATGGTAATGTACATCATATATTTTTTTTAGTTTTATCATTCTCTTATTTTAGAAATTACAGGGGGGGGGGGGGGGACACATTTTACCACTTTGGAAGTGTCTCTCGCGCAAACTATTCAGTTTAGAAAAAAATGATATTAGAAACCTCGATATCATTTTTGAAGACCTATCTATAAATACCCCACACGTATGGGTTTGATGAATTTTTTTTTTTTCTACTCCTGAACCGTTATCTGTCATTTATATAGGCTGTAGCTCAAATACAATGACACCACTAATAAGTCGTCGAAAAACTCTATGCTCTATGGCCCAAAAACGCACTGTTTAGCGTACTTTTTTGGTTCATACATTTTTCATAAAAGCACTGTTTAACTTTTTTTTAAATCGGCCGCTAATGCCGCTATTTTGCAGTGGTGCCAACTTCATAAACAAATATTTCGAAATAAAAGTATTTATTTACGATTAAACATTTGTATATTATAAATTATTTACTACAATAATAATAAATCATCATCTATTGTGTATTAAATTACATATTTTATAAATTCTTGGTATTATTTATGAACAAAAACAGTTCGAATTCGGTCCGGGTCCGGATTCTGTTTGGTTCGGATGGCAAGTGCAAACAATTAAAAACAAAACAAACCATAAGCAAGAGGTGTCACATTTCCGATTTCCCACCAAAATACAGTTCAAAATGAAAGGACGAAAGATGATAAACTATTAAGATTTTATTCGTGTTTGTGAAGACAAAAGTGTACGTTCCTTTTAAAATGGTCGAAGAAATTAGTAACTCCACCTACTGAAGTAATTGCGCGAGTAGGTAGCAAAAGTACGAATAGACATAGACATAGACATCCTTTATTGGTAATAAGGTATTACAAGTCATGTTTACAATCAAAATAGAACATTCATTTGTAAATTAAATTAACAAGATTATTAGTTATTATATTATATATTATTATTACATTTTTTATATTCTAAAAATTCCTTAATAGTATAGTAACATTGCTCAATAAGCCATTTTTTTAATTTAGCTTTAAAGGTCGGAAGACTGTTAGCTTCCGTGATGCTGTCTGGTAAATTGTTATAAAATATAGGTCCCGCGACGTGGATTGTCTTAGCTGTCTTAGTGAGCTTGTGGGGAATTGTTAATAGTTTGTGCGCATTTCGAGTGACCCAAGCAGATCTATCACCTCGCCTTTCATATAGTGATAAATTCACCCGTGTATACACGGCTATTTGGAAAATTAGCAGTGACGGTAGTGTCAGGATACCGAGTGCGACAAAATGCGGTCTGGCGCTATCGTCATGCCTGGCGCGGGCCAGCGTGCGCACGGCGCGCTTTTGCAGTCGGAAAACGCGTTGCCATTCGGCGGCTTGGCCCCAGAGCTCCAGTCCGTATTGCATAATTGCCTGAATGCTTGCAAAGTAACAAGTGCGCACTGCCTGACGCTCTAGGGTTTGGTTCAGCCTTGAAAGTGCAAAACATGCCTTGCTGAGTTTTCCGCATACTGCACTGATTTGCGCCTCCCATGTAAGGCCCTGGTCAAGCTGGAAGCCCAGAAATGTGGTTGTCGCAACTTGACTGATAGTGGTACCTTGATGGTGTACGATCAATGGGCGTCTACTTCTACCCGATAAGTCAAACTGCATAAATTGCGTTTTTGTCAGGTTCAGTAGTAGTCCGTTAAATCGACACCAATCAAGTATCTGTCGGGCTGTTATATTTAATTGAGATTCCAGTTTATCCAGGTCCTCAGCGGTAACAACAGCTGCCACGTCGTCTGCGTACATAAAGATCTCGGCAACATCTACAACATTCGGTAGGTCGTTAAGCAGGAGGGAGAACGCCAGATTGGATACGGACGAACCCTGAGGCACGCCTATTTCCGTGGACAGGCCATCGGATTTCACGTTACCCTGCTGTCCGACCACGTATTGGAGTCTGTCACGCAGAAAGTCTGCCATAAAGTCTAGGGCTGGTCCTCGTATGCCGTAGTGGTGCAGTTTTTGAGATAGTACTGCGTGGTCAACCACGTCGAAGGCTTTCGAGAGATCACAGAAAAGTACAGCGACCTCTCTTTTTTCCTCGCGCGCGGTGATAACGCGACGTACTACTTCACGAGCCATCATAGTGGTAGATCTCCCTGCACGGTACGCGTACTGCCTTTCGGATAGTTCACTGGATTTGTTTAAGAAGGATGTCATCCGAGATGCTACTCCGTTCTCTAGGACCTTCGCAATTGCCGGTATAATGGAGATGGGCCTGTAGAAATTAGGATCGCTAGATTTACCCTTTCCCTTGTAAATCGGACAGACTTTAATTTGTTTTAAGGTGCGCGGGTATTTTCCATCGCGCAGAAGTTCGTTAAATATTATTGCTAGAGGGACTGACAAGTTTGTCACGACCAGGCTTAGTAGTTCCGTCGATATGCCGTATACGTCTTGGGTGTTTTTTAATGCAATATCCTTGAGGATTATTTTATATATTTCACCCGGAGAAAAACGAGCAAGAAAGAGTGATCTATCATTTGGCGGTCGTGCGTGGACCAGCGCTGCAATTGCTCGGGAAGGCTCAGCTCGTGGGGCTCCGCATTGTGCTGCCGCCGAGAGGAACTGCCTATTTAACGAGTTAACAAGTTGTTTTTTGGAGTTGAAACATGACCCATCGTCATTTTTTATAATGTCGGTGAAATCTGTGGACTCTGTGCGTTTTTTGCCAGACTCTGTGTTCACAATTTGCCACATAGTTTTAGTCGTATTAGTACTGTCATTAATTCGTTTTGAGTAATACAGAGTTCTCGTATTTCGGGTAAGTTCGTTATACTTGACCTTCAAGTCATTTACGCGACTCTCAATTTCAAGGTTCGCGGGGAACTTATTTTTTAGAGCCATAAGATCGAACACGAGGTATTTTAGGTTTAGTATATCTGAGTTGATCCATGTTTTATTACTACACGCTACATTTTTATTTTTGTACGGGAAACATATTTCTATTTTGTTTGAGATAATGTTGATAATTGATTTAATTCGGTCTTCTGCAGTTAATTTGGATTTAAATATTTCATACCAATCCACACTTTCTATCGCGCCTACGAAAGCGATCCTCGATGCTCGCGTGTAGTCGCGTACGCGCCGGAATAAAGGCGCAGGCGCTGTGTGCGGAGCACATATAACGCTGGCGCGGATTCCGTAGTGGTCACTTATATTAGTCACAACAGCTGTTGTAGTTAACAAACTAGGAGGCATGTTGGTATATAGGTGATCTAGGCAGGTGGAAGATGTACGGGACAGAAAACTTGCCGCCTGAAAAGTTCAACTATTCTGTAGTCTGCTATTTATTTTAAATTTGTCGTAGAAAAAGTATTGTATGCAACTGTGTATAACTGGTCTAAAAACGCTCGTGGCGTCTTTAATTGCGATGCTCGCCAAGGCTCGCATCGCAACTAGTGTTGTGGATAACGCTCATTTTGAGGCTTAAAGACTCGAGCCCTAAAGACTCTCGAGGCTTAAAGACTCAAGTGACGAAAAGTCAATATTTTGCATTCATATGCGTAAAATAAACCAACACGGTTCTTGAACAGCATCGAGTCTTTAAGCCTCGGGAGTCTTTAAGGCTCGAGTCTATAAGCCTCGAAATGAGCGTTATCCACAACACTAATCGCAACCCACGCCACTCGCGTTTTAAGACCCTTCTTATAGAACAGTTGCATAAAATACTATTTTGAGTTTCAGTTCTGAGTATGGGGACCCCTAAAACTTAATGTTTTTTTTCGATTTTTGTGTGAGAATCTTAATGCGGTTCATAGAATACATCTACTTACCAAGTTTCAACAGTATAGCTCTTATAGTTTCGGAAAAAAGTGGCTGTGACATACGGACGGACAGACAGACAGACAGACGGACGGACATGACGAATCTATAAGGGTTCCGTTTTTTGCCATTTGGCTACGGAACCCTAAAAATGATTTATTTCTGACTCATAGAATCCATATGTTTGTTAGTACGTAAAATTATTTAAAAGCTAAGTGTTAGTAGGCAAAAAAATATATAATCAAAAATAATACTATAATTTGTACACTGACAGGCACTGTATCGTTTAGGGCAAAACTCAATAGTACATTATTGCCGTGGCCAGGAAGGAGGCAATTGCAGGCTGAGTATTTTGTTTAAACGGACGAGCTTGCGAGTCCGTTTAATTATAATACGAAGCCTGCAATTGCCATTCCGGCTGAGGCTAATATAGTGCTTTTCTCAAAAATGGGGGAATAAAAAACACTAAATTGAAATCAAGCGTTATTATTAAATACAAATTAAGGATACTGCAAATTACATAAAATTAAACGTCATATTTTTTTAAACAGAATCGCAAGTGTATTTTTCCACCGAAAAACGCAATCTTTTTATGACACATACAAAAATGTCGCGTTTGCAACAGAAAAATACGACTTGATTTGGCTGAATACGACCTGTGCCGTCTTTTATATGCCAGTTTCTACTTTTTAAAAAGTTTGGTACTCGACAAATAAAGGAATTCATATGTAACATTCCAGGCGGCCTGCAATGTTTTTTATTTTTTAATTTTGATCTGGCCTTAAACTATACACTTTACCTTCCAATATGTAGCGAGTTATGTTCACTTTGCGGGCCATTTTTGAGAAAAGTTATTTTACCCTCCCCGTCACAACAGTATGCAATATGTTTCCATACTTCAAGAGCTCGGCATCAAGCAGTGTACGCTAGTACAAAGTCGCATCCTCAAATTCTTCGACTCGAGGCGAGACGGCGACTCCATCCGTCTTGCTGTTGTATGGGATAATCGCCGGAACAACTTATCCTATTTCAATAATTATTTCACCTGTGTGTAGAATGGACTTAGGTTACATTTTATCCCGCAGGTTTGTCTGTGTTCTTAGCCATACGCGGGCGGAGCAGCGCAGGCAGCTAGTATATTATACAACTAGATAAATAATATAAGCCATAATAATAAGTTTCTGTCAAAAAAAATATTTTTGGTAAAAGCTTTTACTGGCGACTGTATTTTTCTGCATACCATCATCAAGTACTCATTGAGACGATTCTAACGAGCACAAACTCGATGGGGTTGTGTCGTTTTATTGTGGAGTTCATATGGCCACCTTCCAGCTCCAGTATCAGATCAGCTCCAAGTCATCTTAATATTGCATTGTCATGCGATATACATATGCTTGCAAAATTTCAGCTCAATTGGATAACGGGAAGTGACTGAAAAATGGATTGCAAATTTTGACGGACAACTTACATATTTACATACAATACGAACAGTGCAAGTTAGTACAGTCGCCATCACATACATCGGAGCAAACAAGCAGCTCACAAACATCGGAACACACCTCTATTTTCAAGGCATTAGGGTGCATGTGCCGACATTTTTGAACACCTATAGTGTACCTATGTATGTGATAGCGACTGTAATAATCAGCTACTATTCAGATTTTATAATGACCTCGAAAGTCTAGACACGATCGTTTATTTTTCAATTGTGATTTTGTGTTCTATTCATAAAAAAGTAATTAAATTTTATTTCGTTGTACAATGAATGCGTTATCATGGACCTCATTCGATTCGAACCAAGGGCATCAAAGGTTTGATAATGATAACCAGGCATCGGAGTATTTGTAACACGGTAAGATTAACGTGTTTATAACTATATGTATTATGTAAATAGAGTCGTTGTAAGCATTAAAATTAAATTCATACACATACTCATCCTCATTAATTTAATTCATTAAATAAATAATAACTATAAAAATACACCACTATAGATATTTATTGTCGAATAAAAAATAATATGAGGGTCCACGGAAAGAACATGTCAAGTCACTTTTTTAGGGTTCCGTAGCCAAATGGCAAAAAACGGAACCCTTATAGATTCGTCATGTCCGTCCGTCTGTCTGTCTGTCCGTCCGTATGTCACAGCCACTTTTTTCCGAAACTATAAGCGCTATACTGTTGAAACTTGGTAAGTAGATGTATTCTGTGAACCGCATTAAGATTTTCACACAAAAATCGAAGAAAAACATTAAGTTTTAGGGGTCCCCATACTCAGAACTGAAACTTGATATAAATTTCCGCTTGATACCTCCACGCGTTCCTGAGGTACGGAACCCTAAAAACATCTAAGAGATCGAATATCGATGTATCACCTAGTTTTATCCTTGTTTCCAATGACCATGTTCTGTTAATACTACGATTGACGCAAATAAGCATACTGCCTGTCTGATGATAAGCAGACAACGTACCTTATGGACTCTGGCGACTCGTGAAGAATCTCAAGCGATTTGCCGACCCTATATTGATCTGAGGATTCGTTATGTTGACAGTGAGAAATCCCCCTCCCTCACTCACAACACAGCACATTCTCGAGAACTCTGGCGACCTTACTCACCACCAGGAACACAACGCTACATACCTATAGAGGAAGTAGTGGTGTTATTGTCGCTGGGGTTCTGTACGGTGGAGGTACTTCTCCAGTTGGGCTGCTCTGCGTTCTGCCCTACCTCTCTAACAAGCTGTAGATGTTAGAGTTGGAGTGTTGGCAGGGGGCTTCGAGCCACGTGGTGAGGTCTTGTTTCCAATTAACATAATGACCATGATCGAGTTGGAGTGTTAGCGCGCGTCCTGGAGCCATGTGGGGAGGTGGCAGTAGTGAATGTAGTTAGTGTCTCACCTCTTGTTTCCAATTAACATAATCATCATGTTAGAGTTGGAGTGTTGGCGCGCGTCCTCCAGCCACGTGGTGAGGTGGCAGTAGTGAGTGTATTTAGTGTCTCACCTCTTGTTTCCAATTAACATAATGACTATGTTAGCGTTGGAGTGTTAGCGCGCGTCCTCGAGCCACGTGGTGAGGTGGCAGTAGTGAGTGCAGTTAATGTCTCACCTCTTGTTTCCAATTAACATAATGACCATGTTCGAGGTGGAGTGTTGTCGCGCGTCCTCGAGCCACATGGTGAGCTGGTGAGGTGGCAGTAGTGAGTGTAGTTAGTGTCTCACCTCTTGTTTCCAATTAACATAATGACTATGTTAGCGTTGGAGTGTTAGCGCGCGTCCTCGAGCCACGTGGTGAGGTGGCAGTAGTGAGTGCAGTTAATGTCTCACCTCTTGTTTCCAATTAACATAATGACCATGTTCGAGGTGGAGTGTTGTCGCGCGTCCTCGAGCCACATGGTGAGCTGGTGAGGTGGCAGTAGTGAGTGTAGTTAGTGTCTCACCTCTTGTTTCCAATTAACATAATGACTATGTTAGCGTTGGAGTGTTAGCGCGCGTCCTCGAGCCACGTGGTGAGGTGGCAGTAGTGAGTGCAGTTAATGTCTCACCTCTTGTTTCCAATTAACATAATGACCATGTTCGAGGTGGAGTGTTGTCGCGCGTCCTCGAGCCACATGGTGAGCTGGTGAGGTGGCAGTAGTGAGTGTAGTTAGTGTCTCACCTCTTGTTTCCAATTAACATAATGACCATGTTCGAGGTGGAGTGTTGGCGCGCGTCCTCGAGCCACGTGGTGAGCTGGTGAGGTGGCAGTAGTGAGTGTCTCACCTCTTGTTTTCAATTAACATAATGACCATGTTCTAGTTGGAGTGTTAGCGCGCGACCACGAACCACGTGAGGAGGTGGCACGAGTGGGTGTAGTTAGTGTCACACCTCTTGTTTCCAATTAACATAATGACCATGTTCGAGTTGGAGTGTTAGCGCGCGTCCTCGAGCCACGTGGGGAGGTGGCACGAGTGGGTGTAGTTAGTGTCTCACCTCTTGTTTCCAATTAACATAATGACCATGATCGAGTTGGAGTGTTAGCGCGCGTCCTGGAGCCATGTGGGGAGGTGGCAGTAGTGAGTGTAGTTAGTGTCTCACCTCTTGTTTCCAATTAACATAATGACCATGTTCGAGTTGGAGTGTTAGCGCGCGTCCTCGAGCCACGTGGGGAGGTGGCACGAGTGGGTGTAGTTAGTGTCTCACCTCTTGTTTCCAATTAACATAATGACCATGATCGAGTTGGAGTGTTAGCGCGCGTCCTGGAGCCATGTGGGGAGGTGGCAGTAGTGAATTTAGTTAGTGTCTCACCTCTTGTTTCCAATTAACATAATGACCATGATCGAGTTGGAGTGTTAGCGCGCGTCCTGGAGCCATGTGGGGAGGTGGCAGTAGTGAGTGTAGTTAGTGTCTCACCTCTTGTTTCCAATTAACATAATGACCATGATCGAGTTGGAGTGTTAGCGCGCGTCCTCGAGCCACGTGGGGAGGTGGCACGAGTGGGTGTAGTTAGTGTCTCACCTCTTGTTTCCAATTAACATAATGACCATGATCGAGTTGGAGTGTTAGCGCGCGTCCTGGAGCCATGTGGGGAGGTGGCAGTAGTGAATTTAGTTAGTGTCTCACCTCTTGTTTCCAATTAACATAATGACCATGATCGAGTTGGAGTGTTAGCGCGCGTCCTGGAGCCATGTGGGGAGGTGGCAGTAGTGAGTGTAGTTAGTGTCTCACCTCTTGTTTCCAATTAACATAATGACCATGTTCGAGTTGGAGTGTTGGCGCGCGTCCTCCAGCCACGTGGTGAGGTGGCAGTAGTGAGTGTAGTTAGTGTCTCACCTCTTGTTTCCAATTAACATAATGACCATGTTCGAGTTGGAGTGTTGGCGCGCGTCCTCCAGCCACGTGGTGAGGTGGCAGTAGTGAGTGTAGTTAGTGTCTCACCTCTTGTTTCCAATTAACATAATGACCATGATCGAGTTGGAGTGTTGGCGCGCGTCCTCCAGCCACGTGGTGAGGTGGCAGTAGTGAGTGTAGTTAGTGTCTCACCTCTTGTTTCCAATTAACATAATGACCATGTTCGAGTTGGAGTGTTGGCGCGCGTCCTCCAGCCACGTGGTGAGGTGGCAGTAGTGAGTGTAGTTAGTGTCTCACCTCTTGTTTCCAATTAACATAATGACCATGTTCGAGTTGGAGTGTTGGCGCGCGTCCTCCAGCCACGTGGTGAGGTGGTTGAAGGTGTCCCGCCGCGTGATATCGTACACCAGCAGCGCTCCGGCCGCGCCCCGGTAGTATGAACGGGTGATTGACCTGCAATTTATATTATAATATATATCTGTCATGTTATATTGTATTAATACATACCTATTGTTCTTATTGCATGACTTTAAAAGTCATACGCCTTGTGGCCTGCTTGCAGAATAATACATTATTGCCGTGGCCGGGAAGGAGGCAATTGCAGGCTGAGTATTTTGTTTAAACGGACGAGCTTGCGAGTCCGTTTAATTATAATACGAAGCCTGCAATTGCCATTCCGGCTGAGGCTAATATAGTGCTTTTCTCAAAAATGGGGGAATAAAAAAGACTAAATTGAAATCAAGCGTTATTATTAAATACAAATTGAGGATACTGCAAATTACATAAAAATTTAACGTCATATTTTCTTTTTAAACAGAATTGCAAGTGTATTTTTCCACCGAAAAACGCAACCTTTTTATGACACATACAAAAATGTCGCGTTTGCAACAGAAAAATACGACTTGATTTGGCTGAATACGACCTGATTAAGTGATTGCATAACTCGTGGGCTTTCAGTATCTTTCGCTTGGGTCCCGGGACACAGTGAAATAGATGGTAATGTTAAGGCAGATTGCCTGGCCAATGAATTTGACGACCGCTTTAGCCTAGTTGGTAGTGACCCTGCCTACGAAGCAAGAGCTCCTGGGTTCGAATCCCGGTAAGGGCATTTATTTGTGTGATGAGCACGAATATTTGTTCCTGAGTTATGGATGTTTTCTATGTATTTAAGTATTTATTTCTCTATATAAGTATCTATATCGTCGTCTAGTACCCATAGTACAAGCTTTGCTTAGTTTGGGACTAGGTTGATTTGTGTAAGATTGTCCGCAAATATTTATTTATTTATTTAATGAAGCTGTGACGTGTGGGGAAAGATTTCCTTATAAAAATTTTAGTCACGACTTGATTGCTTTACCTTCTTCTTATCTCAGTGATGCCTGGAATCAGTTGTGGGCTGAAAGTGCCCAGAAAAAGGGCAAATTTTATTACGCAATTCAACCTAAAGTTCCTACTAAGCCCTGGTTTGCAAAGCTAAGGCTCGGTAAACGAGCCACTAGTATTATAATACGAATGAGACTGGGTCATGTGTGCACGCCGGCTCATCTCGCCAGACTACATATTGTGGATTCAAACTTGTGTGAATGTGGAGAAATTGGAGACTTGAATCATATTTTTCTTTCATGTCCTTTATTCAGCCATGTCTCTTTTTACAATGATCTTTCCTCACTTAAAATCCCTTTTCCTACATCCATCCCTGTCTTGTTAGCCTCAAAGGATCCTTCTGTGTTTAATTCTATATCCTCTTTCATTTTACTTAATGATATCCTTATTTAGTTCGTTTTGTTATTTATATATTGTATTAGCTCCTATTCAAAATTGATCCTATATTTCCAAATCCCATTATTCGTATTTCCTGTTTCCTACTTTCCTAACGTTTCCCTGCTTTGTCGTCGGTGGCAATACGCAAACCGCGTTTAGCAAAAAAAAAAAAAAAAAAGGGCAGGCGGCCTGCAATGTTTTTTATTTTTTAATTTTGATGGCCTTAAACTATACACTTTACCTTCTCATATGTAGCGTGTTATGTTCACTTTGCGGGCCATTTTTGAGAAATAAACATTTGATATTGATTGTTTGATTTGTTTCATACATTTTTTTTCTCTCACTACTTCACTAGTTGCCATGTTTAAGTTTCCTGGGTCACTTTTTAAACAGCAATTCAACAATCAAAGGTGCGGTTTTCTTGTCATTTCTAAGTTTTCCAACCCCTTTTTTCTGGACCATCTTCTGAGCATGTTAGAAGTCCATGATATTAAGAAAATCAGCAATATTGTCTCCTAGCTAACAACACAAAATGACAACAAGAAATACTTACTTGATTGACTCTTATCAGACTACTTTTTCGTTTCACATACAACACAACAAACATACATACAACTCACAAAAAAAAGATAATTTCAAGGAAGGACTCACCAACTACCTACTCATGTCAGCTGGACATTTATAACAGAATGTTATGGGTGATATGATATTTAGTAGATGGAGCTCAATGAATTGCTTAGTGTGTCACAATTATTATGTGTCAGAAATTGAGGTTTTGCTACCAAGATGCAACTTTACTAAATAGTTATGGTAATATTCATGATACAACTTTGCTGAGCCTGAACCATATTTTGGTAGAAATTTTAAGTTATGTTATATCTTTTTTTAAATCTTCAATACAGTTGTTAAGTTTATTTACCTGTTGCCTTAATTTGGCTTCAATAAAAATATTAATAATGTGCAATAAACTTAGACTACTACAACATGAACTATTTGGATCGAAAACAAGGTTAATAGACGAACAGAACAACCTCATTTACAAACAATAGATGGACAATGTACTTCTCACACAATAAACCAACACTAATCAAGTATGTTACTGACATTATCTACATTGAAAATAAACTAGGTGAATACAATTGTGTATATATTGCTAACTGGAGCTTCCTAATCTAAGTCATTGCTCTACCAATATCACCATATATTACACACAAAGAAAGCTTATCTTTGTTTTGTTTTCATAATCAAAATCACAGCCTTTTAGCCATAACAAAGTAGAAGCCAGCAACTTCTTAGTTCCTTTAGTTTTGAAAAAAAAAAACAAAGTAGAGGCCAGCTACTTAGTTCTTTTTGTTTTGATATAATAAAGTTACAAGGACAAATAACTGACACATGCCATTTTTTGCGGACAATCTTACAAAAATCGATCTAATCTCAAGCTAAGCAAAGCTTGTACAGTCACCGGCATCAATATATGATGAATCAAAGGCCGCAAAAAAATCTGACACGCTCTTACGGCTCTAGGAATAGAGTTGTCTTCAGATATTTTTGCGGCCTTTGTTCCATCATATATTTATGCCGGGTACTAGTCGACTATATTTATTTATTGGAAAACCAACAGCTCACAAAACAGGTACCAGGTATATCCATGACTCAGGAACAAATATTCATGCTCAACACAGAAATAAATGCCCTTCCGGAATTCGAGCCCAGGACCTTTAGCATCGGAGGCAGCTAGCACTACCAACTAGGATAAGGTCATCAAAACCTATACGTTGGTGTTTAATATCTTACCGTAAAGGAAGTGAAAGCAGTTTTATTCATGTGCATGTGCCATACTATTATGGCACATGCCTACGTAGGAAACTATAAATTACATGTCAACATTCACTGCTAATAATCTTTAAAATTTAAGATTGGGTTAAGCTGTACCTGAAGAATATTTTTTTTACTGATATTCACTGGTTGTCTGGAAGAGATCGCTCTAGAGCGATAAGACTGCCTGTTATTACCATTACTTATTTAAACTACTCCTGTATTCTGTTCTTCTTATGTTGCTGTGCAATAAAGAATATTATTTCTACTACTACCACTGTACACTGTTTCATTTACATTACAGTTTTGTTCAATTACCCTAAAAGTTCAAGTATTTTTGAGACACTCACCGGAAGGCTTCCTGGCCAGCCGTGTCCCAAATCTGCAATTTGATCTGCTTGCCATCAATGGTGATCATGCGGGCTCCGAACTCCACCCCGATGGTGAGGTCGTGCACCGGCTGGAATCTCTTGTCCGTGAACTGTAGCAGGAGGCATGATTTGCCCACACCTGTATGGTTTTCAACAATTTTAGTATTGTATTATGATTATGACATACTACAGGCAACCAAAAAGGTCTACTTATCGGATTGGAAAGTCAGGTGGCATTCGCTTTCGTAAAACTAGTCCCTACGCCAAATCTTGGGATGAGGGGCCAAATGGACCAAGAGCTTGTTTAGGGCACAACCGGGGGAAAAGCTAAAGACACTAACAATAGAGGAGGATGATGAATACCTTTAGAGTGGGTTCCAGCGGCGGCGCGTGAATATTTTCGATGGGCAACCCAATACCAAAAAAAGTTATGAAAGATAAATAAAAAGACAAAGCCGGTGGGAATCGGTTTGTAAGGGCGCTCTGCCACTGTTTGGTTCATATATGTGATATCTCCCATGAAAATACATGAAAACAGTTTCACGTAAAGGTTCCAAACATGTACATATAAAATCGTAAAAATATATGGGTCTTACAAGGTTAGTTTAGTTACCAACTTGTAGATGGTCAGATATTTCCTCAAAAGTACATAATATTAAAATACATTATGGACATAGCTAGGAAAGATAGACGAGAGACATCATTCTGTTCTTGACAGGTTTTATTGTTATTGACCCTGTACATCTCTGACAATATTACATTAATGATCCTTTTTTTCTGTTTAAACGCTTAGAGACATCTCTATAAGAACATTAGAATAATTATTAATTGTATTTGGATGCTCAGAGACATTATACATCTCTGGGGTACTAAATTAATATCATAAACTTATTGTTAATTCTGATACAGACCTTATATCGAATGTATTTGATAATATTTTACAATTTTGGATTTTTTTTAGATTTCATTTAGTTTGTTAACCATTTAGGTACTAATTGGTTAAAATCTGCAATTTTAAAATGATTATTGTGTAAGATTATTAATATTATATTGTAGAATACCATTTGACATGTAAAAGTGCCCTTGTGGCCTATTTGCAGAATAAATAATTGATTTTGATTTCATCATAATCTAACTAATTAAAAAGCACATAAGCTTGTTTCCCACCAACATGGTAAAAAAGAAACATGTACTTTATCAAATTGGATTGCTGTGTATGTTTTTTTTTCTACAGTAATCAAATAGTTTAGTAATCTTTTCTTTTGGATTTGGATCATTTCAAAATTAATGTTCTTATTATGTAATAAGTAAACATTATTTAAATACAGTTTTTTCCGGGTCTAACGCGATATTTATTAGCGTCGACCCCATGAATAACGTAGTTGTTATTAGTTGTTTCGACACGGAACAACCGCAACAACACGGAACACAGTATTTAAATATGTGTACAAAGCGCGAGAGTTTAAAGTGTTATAAGTAAACATTAGATATCAAGGTTCAGTTCATTGCACAATGTGTACTTAATAATACAAGATGAAAGAGATTATACACTTAAGTCCTATTTGTTGTTGACTCCCAATGTTATGTTTTGTATTGGTTATAATTTGCATTAAAATCTGTAACTGGCTGTTGTAAAATGTGACTATTTTCGAAAGAACGCTCAAGATGTTTCTTTGTTAACTCATGAATGTAAAGTGCAGTTGTAATTTCTAAACAATCACTAGAGTATAGTAGAACTTGCAACTATCATAATATCTATTACAATAATTAGAATGTTTTTCTGATAATAATGATTTCGGAAATTATGTGAGAGTATGTGACGTTTTCGCAAACAACATGTGTAGAAATATAAATGTTATTCATCATCATCTCATGATAATGACTCATAGTTTCAGGTCTTTACTGCATGATATCTACCCAATGCAAAACATAAACATTAGACATTGTGTGAAACGCGGACGAAAACATTTCTGGACGCTTATTTACATTACATAATTAATGTGTCATTTCTAAAACTAAACACTCAATAGAACAACAAACAAAGAAAGTCCTTGAGCAAAAAACTCATACGGGGGTTAGCTGATCTACTTATAACATGTTCGCGTCGTGATAATCACCAACAGCAAATTTAAGATATGACCTGAATATTAAGTGTACTGAAACTGGCGTGGGCGCAAAACAAGAGGTATAGTAAGATAACAATCATCCCCGCACCCCATCACCAAAAACAATATACTACACAACTAATAACAACTACGTTATTGATATTGTCGACGCTACTGACGAACGTATTTACATACTAGTTATCAAGCCACGAAAACAAAAAATAGACTAGATAAAATATCAGGAAATAAAATCAATACCTGTGTCGCCAATGATTATGTATTTGAACAAGTAGGCGTAAGCCATTTCGAACTTTTATTCTTCAGATCTAAGCAAAATACACGATTAACAATAACAAAGAATGGCTATGATTTACAGCGCAATTGTTATTAATTGAGACGCAATTTTAAGATATTTCACAGCTGGTCGAAGTAACTTGTCATTGTAGAAAAACTGAAAACTGACTGACTGAACGATATGGGGAATGGAATGGAAGAGTGAATGAAACTTGAGGCGTTTTTCAGCGTAAGCATAAGACTACCAGCTTTCCAGTGATATAAAGGGCCAAATACATATGATGAATGATCGTATAAAACTGACATTGAACTATTTGATCATTCAGTCAATGCTCGTGCAAACCAACACTATTTTGAAGGCGAGTCTGTTGAATTAAAATGTCAATTTGGGTTTTTGTTATTATCAGAAATGTATTACTTCTCACGCTTTCATAGTGTTACTTCGATTGCTTATGATCATAAATAAGTAATATTTTGTGTGTTGTATCATATTAATTATTACGGGTTTCATCTCTACTTAACTTACCCTTGGTAACCTTAAAGTTAATTAATGTTTACAATGCCGACGAATTTCGTGATATCGTAGCCATGGATTCTATCGAAGACGGAGGATGTGTGAGAAAATCATATAAACTAAATAGTGATGATGATAAAAGTAGGAATTGTAAGGGAGCGTCGAAACAGCGAGGTTTGAACGAGAATAGTGAGAATGTGCGTCTTGCGTCGGAGACAGGGGACCCAAACTGCGTTCCATCAAATGATGCGCAGGCGAGGCGCTCGAATCACTCCAGTAGCGGCGAGCCGGGGCCGTCCGGAAGGATCGCCAGCAGCGAAGAGTGTTGCAATAAGAACGTAACTAGCAGCCAGCCTCCAGGTGTGAGAGTGAATAATACTCACCTTGAGATTGCGAGCAGCAGCAAGGCTGACAGCGGCCCGCGAGACAACGGCCAAGCGAGTGCCCAGGAACTCCAGACTTGCCAGAGACACAAGGTATGTCTGGAGAAAGCTGGAAATAACTACAGTTTAAACTTCCCTTCAACAAGTGCAAACAGGGTCTGTGATAATTTCTTTGACAATGCTGGACTGAGAGAAAGCAGGAAGAGGCCTTCCAGTTTGAAGTTAAACAGACCTAACTTAGAAGATGACAGCTCAAGTGACACTGGTAATGATGACTACTCATTAGGTTCGGAAGATGGTTGTATCTACACTTACAGAGGTGGGGAGCATTTAGCTGATCTGCCTAGTTCCTTCTTTAGCTTGGACATGGGTCTTCCCTTAGACAGGCACCTGCCGATACCTCCACTTTACCAACAGCAACAAGGTGGTGCAAATGCTAGAGAACACGGTTCTAGAGCATCTAGCCCTGACATGGACTTTCTAGAAATGGATTTTGACCCTGGACCATCTTGTGAAGTAGATACAGGTGATGAATCCACACCGGATGCTGATTTAGATGTGGCTGTGAACATGCCAGAGGAGAATGAGCCTGTGTTGAGAGAACCAACACCAGAGTTGGTTCCGTTAAGAAATCCTGAACCTAGTATACCTGTTAGTTCAACATCACGTTGCCCAGAGCCATCTAACCACTACAGCATGCCATCGACTAGCCGGGGCATACCCACAGCTCACCATAGTGCGAGAGAAGACCCAGGGTATAATTACACCTTCGGACCATACATAACTCATGTTAATTTTAAAGGAGAAGAGATCAAGGTTCGGCGGACGATGGCGCGGGGCCCATGTATTCAGCCAGTCAGCCTGCATCTCACAAATGGCGATCTAATCACACCAAGGGAAATATTGCATCGTAAGTATATTTTGGACATTTATTTTTCATTGCTGACAATAGTAAAACTTCAACCCACAAATAGTTCTTTGATCTGCTAAAGCCATCAGTCATGGCCAGGCAAAAGGATGCAGGATTGCATCCTGCGTGAATATTTATTTATTTATATTTGATCCCTTTATAAACTATATAAAAATTTAGGAATATTCCACTTTAGGCATTAGGAAATTGTTACAGTAAAACATCATAATTTTCATAATATCACAGTAAAAAATCAATTTGTTTATTGTCAAATGCTATATCAACAAGGTGGTCTCAATTTTCACTCAATATTTCGACAAAGTGCAACTTGCTATCTGAGAGATGCAAGTATAGTTGTTATTTTCTAAGCCGTCCGTTCCGCACTAAAGAACGCCGCACTGCAGAACGGACGGCTTAGAAAATAACAACTATACAATAAAGTATTATTTAAACATATTAATAAATATTTGGGGACAATATTGCATAAGTATATATTATTTTCTATGGTTTAAGTAATAATAGATGTTACATAAAGTTGTTATAACAGTGGCTTTAAAAACTAGGGCACCAGTGAACTGATAACACATTTTCTTTGTTTATTATTAGTCCATAAATAGTTACAACATACAATGCGTAATTCCTGCTGTGACTGGGGCTTTGTTAGCTAATTGATTAGGAATAAGTGTAATAAATAAATAATGTGGAACTAATGACTTGGATTTTAGGTCAGTTATGGAATGACTTACAATTAACCATTTACAACTGAAACTAATATTATTTTTAATTAAACCAATTATTCTGTGGTCAAGCAGTTACATTATATGTTTAGTAAAACTTACTTGATTTTGTAATTCCAACAAAAAGACTCCAAATGCAGTGTTTCCGATGGGAATGGGAAATAAACGCCAATAAGCATGTTATTAACACACAAAGTTATTAACTGGAGTTTTCTGCATTATAAATTCTATTGCCTTCCTTTAAGGTTGGACTCGCCAATAATGGCACTCCAGTATTTATGTCCATCCTTTACTTCATTGACATCAACCAACCTTAGACATAATCAACCACCCATGTAAATTTACAGATGACGAAAAATCTGAAGAAGAAGAGCCTGGTCCTCTAGCGTATCAGATCAACCAGGGTGAAGGCCCAGTTGATCCCGTTAATGTCTCCACTGCTCTGTTCCACATGACCATGGCCAATAAACTGATGCTGGAGAAGAATCGGTCGGATGAAGAAACTGAAGGGGCTACCACGGTAATAACCTCATTACTTGAAGGCTACACGCCTAGCAATTTGTCACATCAACTTGCTGTAGTTGGAATTGGACAGCAATACATACTGTGCATTCTGACTATAGCAAGTTGACGGTTTTTCATTTTTATGCTACGACAGTGGCAAACAACTCAAACAAGCAAATGGTCTACCTGATGCTGTAAGCAGACACCGTATGGATCACAAGCGCGTTGCTGACCCATTATTGATTTGACTATTTGTTGTGTTGAGAACTAGAGACAAACGTGGTTCCCTACGGTAGGGTAGGTACACGAAATCACATTCCTGCAGAGCAAGTAGTGGCAATATTATGGCTACGGTCTGCTGTAAGGTGGAGGTACATCCCCAGTTGGGTTACTCCAGATATAAGCGAGATGACATTCAGCTGTGCCCTGCCTCTCTTAAAACACACCTATAATTGTCACAACAACTTGCTATAGTTGGAGTAAGACAGCACCATAGCTTTCATTCTAACTATAGCAAGTTGGTGTGACAAATTGCATCGTAGTGTACTTTAAACATTGTCACGAAATAAATTTGAGTTACTGCATCACAAAGGCCGCACGGCCTAAGGAAAGGGGCGGGGCGACACGGTTACTCGCTTTGATATATCTATCCCACTCTTATCATCTCATCAATCATCGCGCGAAGCAAACATAACAATTCATTGGAATGAGACAGGCGTAATACCATTTTAACCAACTTCAAAAAAAGAGGTTATATGTTCCACTGCATGTATTTTTTTTTTGAGGTGGTCCCATTGTCACCAAGTCAGGATCTGATGATGGGATTCCAGGGAAATTGAGGGTAGCCCTCAAATTTTAAAGGCACGCAGGTAGTGATTTCGGTATTTTCTATTATAACTCGTGTATGTACCCTCGGAAATCGTAATTTTGGTGAAGTGGAACTGATGATGAAGACCTCATATGACTTATGGAACTCCTCAAAGATACAAGTACTTACGTCAAATATTCTGATATGATTCCGTTGAAGTAGCAACTAATGAAAGTAAATTATATTGTAACTAAAGCTTAACTAACTTCTCGGTACCTTCTTACTCTGTCGGTTCTTGTGATAAATTGCTACATTTGTAACGCCCTTTATTCGGTCCCGTGCTTCGATGACCGGGGACTCCATGTGTGATCTATACATATAGAGATCTGTATCTCTCGCTCATGCACTCGCAGGGCTGGAAACGTCGTGGACAATGAAAGGCTTAGCAAGTCGTTCGTGGAGTATGGCTAGAGTATAAGGGCATTTTTAAAAATTCGTGTACCCAATTAGCGTGAGTTGTTAAATAAAAATTAACTCAGTGTCAGTTTTGTAACGAAAGTTAAGCATACAAATGATGTCAAACTGAACTTTTTTCGCATTTAAATAAGGTCTATATGCATATGATTTATATATTGAAAAGAAAAAGTAAATTTTTACACAAACTAAGTACTCAATTGTCGTTACAAAACTGACACTGAGTTAATTTTTGTTGAACAAATTATGCTAATTGGGTGCACGAATTATTGAAAATGCCCATAATAGTACTTTCCCATAGCTGGTTAACAACTTTACACATTAACTGCCAAGAATCGCTACGCGTAGCCGATCCCATTGTTTTTCCCGTATGTAACGGGAAGTAACTACAGCGTAGGCGCCCGCTAGGCAGAGTTGGGCAAAAATTATCTATTTACGAAAAACCGGGAAGATAAATCATCTTTTATTTGAAGTAACTTAATAATACGTCATTTGTTATTTTGAATTTATCTAGATCAGTTTCATTTTTATCTAGATAAATTAGTTGGGAATTTACATAAAAGATGAATGTCAGTGTGACGGTTTGACCCGACGTGACATTCTGTATACATTTATTATTATAAGCTTACTTCAATAACAAATGAGGTCGGTAATCTTCATCTAGATAATTTATCTAAATAAAAAAGTTGTCAAAGCACAATTTGTGATTGAATTTATCTTCGAATAGATTTATTTGAAATCATGATTACAAATAGTTTATTTCTTTACATCATTTATTTTGAAATGATTTTATTTGAAATAATTATCTAGTTAAGAAACTATCTAAATAACGCCCAACTCTGCCGCTAGGAAAGTTCCTGGCAGTGAAAATGCTAATAACTACAACTTAGTTGTAAAACACCCGACATTTTCATTTCAAAGTTCAATATCTCAAAAACGGCTGACCCGTTTTTTTGAAACGTAGCTAAGAACCATCGGATCAGCTTTCAATTCGTTTAGGAACTACGATGCCACAGACAGACAGACAGACAGACACGTCAAACTTATAACACCCCTCTTTTTGCGTCGGGGGTTAAATTGAGGGCATAATTCCCCTTTACGTTGCATAAGTCGGGCTCTTGTGTGTTTGTTAGCTACTTATAATATTTATTTGATTGCATCTACCACATTTAATGGACCAAACAACGTTAAATATGGCGCCGTTTATCATACAATAGTCGAAGTTTCCAATGCATTACAATTTCTGATTATAACGGCAGGTCCGTTATATTCAGAAACACATTAACCGGAAGTTTCTAACAATCGGCCCTAAGTTGATAATTTTAACAAATTACTGTGAGTCATTCATGAAATTTTGTGCACTCACTGTGACAATGTGACTCTGTAACGTGATATTTCCTGTAGGCAAAATTGTAATACAATCAGTACTCAACTCACTCGGGTCAAAACACATCAAATTAGCACAATGGTATGTTCTGTGTAACCTGAAATGAAATAAAGGCTTTTTTATTTATTTATCATGTTTCTAGATTTATCCTTGTAAGAGTTGTAAGGCCCAACATTTATTTAAAAATGTTTGCTTGGGTAATTACCAGATAAAAAAGTAAATACATTGATCATCATCATCATCATCATATCAGCCGAAAGACGTCCACTGGAAGACATAGGCCCTCAAAGAGTGCCAAAATGACCGGTCCTGCCGCCACCCGCATCCAGCGGACTCCCGCGACCTTTACCAGGTCACCAGTCCACCTTGTGGGGGGCCTACCCACGCCTCGCCTTCCGGTACGTGGTTGCCACTCGAGAACCTTTCCGCCCCAACGGCCATCGGTTCTACGTGCAATCTGTGTGCAAATACAAGATGATACATTAACTAAATTAAATTAAAACCACGTTAAATCTAAAAAAGTCGGAATTGCGCACGAAGGGTTCCGTACCATTATCTAAAAAAACGGCATAAAAATCACAGTTGTTGTATGGGAGCCCCCTTAAATATTTATTTTATTCTGTTTTAGTATTTGTTGTTATAGCGGCAACAGAAAAACATCATGTGTGAAAATGTCAACTGTCTAACTATCACGGTTCATGAGATACAGCCTGGTGACAGACGGACAGACAGACATACAGACAGACAGACAGACGGACAGCGGAGTCTTAGTAATAGGGTCCCGTTTTGCCCTTTGGTTACGGAACCCTAAAAAGGCCCTCGAGGCATTGTACCGAGAATGCTGGCGGCATTTCCTCGTTGAATTGCAATGCTGATGCGTTGCGCAGGAAAGCCAGCTCTTTGGTCACTAGTTACATCAACCAGACGTTTCGCGATTTCCGCAAATAACTTATGTGTACTGGGACCCCATAGACCGAGGGTCTCGACGCCAAAGGGTACGAAATTGTACCTACTCTCTGCCGATGCCTCCATATTAATTATTTGGGTAATTTGAATGTAGATACTTAGAAAAGTTGAAAAACACCCGACATGATAAAAAATCATATTCTTGCTTTGCGTTGTGTGGTCGCCGGTTGTGTTTTTTCTACGTAAGTACGAGTACGTGTCACATGCTTCAGTTCTTAATTCTCATTGCCAAACCGCATTCAAATCGGTCCATTCGTTTAGGAGCTACGATGCCACAGACAGACACACAGACACGTCAAACTTATAACACCCCTCTTTTTGCGTCGGGCGTTAAAAATAGAACGAAGAATAAAGCAATGATTGGTCGTGTGCCAGCAAAAAGGATTAATCTCAGCAGTCCTACAGGCCATGCAACAGCGCTGATTTTCAGCCTGTTCTTATTCAAATTACCTATGTGTGACAAACAAGTGACGAACGCGACTTAATATTTTCCATTGTTATCCGCGATTACACTGTCATCAACATAGAACTCCCTCTAAGAGTGCCACAATGACCGGTCTTGCGACCTTTAACCAAGTTATCAGTCCACCTTGTGGGGGGTCTACCCACGCTGCGCCTTCCGGTACGTGGTCGCCACTCGAGAGCCTTTCCGCTCCAACGGCCTTCGGTTCTACGTGCAATGTGTAGTTAATGATTCCTAATGGAACTAGTGATTCTGTGTATGAATGATGGATGATGGGTGGAATGGGCGATGGATGAAAGTCAGAGTGAACTATGTGCCATTGAACTTTATCAGGCTATTTACAAACGTGTCCTGTTTACAGTCTGGAGAGGGACCATCAAGCTTGGGTGTGGTGGAGCCGCCTTGCAGCATGGTGTGGTCGGAGCGCGAGGCGTGCGAGCGACAAGTCACGCAGATAGGCGTCTCCGCGTGCGGTGCTACTGCTGTCATCAATGTATTTGTGAGTGTTTCTGTTCAGTCTAGGGGGGCCGTCTAGCACAAGGCGTGCGAGCGACAAGTCACGCAGATAGGCGTCTCCGCGTGCGGTGCTACTGCTGTCATCAATGTATTTGTGAGTGTTTCTGTTCAGTCTAGGGGGGCCGTCTAGCACAAGGCGTGCGAGCGACAAGTCACGCAGATAGGCGTCTCCGCGTGCGGTGCTACTGCTGTCATCAATGTATTTGTGAGTGTTTCTGTTCAGTCTAGGGGGGCCGTCTAGCACAAGGCGTGCGAGCGACAAGTCACGCAGATAGGCGTCTCCGCGTGCGGTGCTACTGCTGTCATCAATGTATTTGTGAGTGTTTCTGTTCAGTCTAGGGGGGCCGTCTAGCACAAGGCGTGCGAGCGACAAGTCACGCAGATAGGCGTCTCCGCGTGCGGTGCTACTGCTGTCATCAATGTATTTGTGAGTGTTTCTGTTCAGTCTAGGGGGGCCGTCTAGCACAAGGCGTGCGAGCGACAAGTCACGCAGATAGGCGTCTCCGCGTGCGGTGCTACTGCTGTCATCAATGTATTTGTGAGTGTTTCTGTTCAGTCTAGGGGGGCCGTCTAGCACAAGGCGTGCGAGCGACAAGTCACGCAGATAGGCGTCTCCGCGTGCGGTGCTACTGCTGTCATCAATGTATTTGTGAGTGTTTCTGTTCAGTCTAGGGGGGCCGTCTAGCACAAGGCGTGCGAGCGACAAGTCACGCAGATAGGCGTCTCCGCGTGCGGTGCTACTGCTGTCATCAATGTATTTGTGAGTGTTTCTGTTCAGTCTAGGGGGGCCGTCTAGCACAAGGCGTGCGAGCGACAAGTCACGCAGATAGGCGTCTCCGCGTGCGGTGCTACTGCTGTCATCAATGTATTTGTGAGTGTTTCTGTTCAGTCTAGGGGGGCCGTCTAGCACAAGGCGTGCGAGCGACAAGTCACGCAGATAGGCGTCTCCGCGTGCGGTGCTACTGCTGTCATCAATGTATTTGTGAGTGTTTCTGTTCAGTCTAGGGGGGCCGTCTAGCACAAGGCGTGCGAGCGACAAGTCACGCAGATAGGCGTCTCCGCGTGCGGTGCTACTGCTGTCATCAATGTATTTGTGAGTGTTTCTGTTCAGTCTAGGGGGGCCGTCTAGCACAAGGCGTGCGAGCGACAAGTCACGCAGATAGGCGTCTCCGCGTGCGGTGCTACTGCTGTCATCAATGTATTTGTGAGTGTTTCTGTTCAGTCTAGGGGGGCCGTCTAGCACAAGGCGTGCGAGCGACAAGTCACGCAGATAGGCGTCTCCGCGTGCGGTGCTACTGCTGTCATCAATGTATTTGTGAGTGTTTCTGTTCAGTCTAGGGGGGTCGTCTAGCACAAGGCGTGCGAGCGACAAGTCACGCAGATAGGCGTCTCCGCGTGCGGTGCTACTGCTGTCATCAATGTATTTGTGAGTGTTTCTGTTCAGTCTAGGGGGGCCGTCTAGCACGAGGCGTGCGAGCGACAAGTCACGCAGATAGGCGTCTCCGCGTGCGGTGCTACTGCTGTCATCAATGTATTTGTGAGTGTTTCTGTTCAGTCTAGGGGGGCCGTCTAGCACAAGGCGTGCGAGCGACAAGTCACGCAGATAGACGTCTCCGCGTGCGGTGCTACTGCTGTCATCAATGTATTTGTGAGTGTTTCTGTTCAGTCTAGGGGGGCCGTCTAGCACAAGGCGTGCGAGCGACAAGTCACGCAGATAGGCGTCTCCGCGTGCGGTGCTACTGCTGTCGTCAATGTATTTGTGAGTGTTTCTGTTCAGTCTAGGGGGGCCGTCTAGCACAAGGCGTGCGAGCGACAAGTCACGCAGATAGGCGTCTCCGCGTGCGGTGCTACTGCTGTCATCAATGTATTTGTGAGTGTTTCTGTTCAGTCTAGGGGGGCCGTCTAGCACAAGGCGTGCGAGCGACAAGTCACGCAGATAGGCGTCTCCGCGTGCGGTGCTACTGCTGTCATCAATGTATTTGTGAGTGTTTCTGTTCAGTCTAGGGGGGCCGTCTAGCACAAGGCGTGCGAGCGACAAGTCACGCAGATAGGCGTCTCCGCGTGCGGTGCTACTGCTGTCATCAATGTATTTGTGAGTGTTTCTGTTCAGTCTAGGGGGGCCGTCTAGCACAAGGCGTGCGAGCGACAAGTCACGCAGATAGGCGTCTCCGCGTGCGGTGCTACTGCTGTCATCAATGTATTTGTGAGTGTTTCTGTTCAGTCTAGGGGGGCCGTCTAGCACGAGGCGTGCGAGCGACAAGTCACGCAGATAGGCGTCTCCGCGTGCGGTGCTACTGCTGTCATCAATGTATTTGTGAGTGTTTCTGTTCAGTCTAGGGGGGCCGTCTAGCACAAGGCGTGCGAGCGACAAGTCACGCAGATAGGCGTCTCCGCGCGCGGTGCTACTGCTGTCATCAATGTATTTGTGAGTGTTTCTGTTCAGTCTAGGGGGGCCGTCTAGCACAAGGCGTGCGAGCGACAAGTCACGCAGATAGGCGTCTCCGCGTGCGGTGCTACTGCTGTCATCAATGTATTTGTGAGTGTTTCTGTTCAGTCTAGGGGGGCCGTCTAGCACAAGGCGTGCGAGCGACAAGTCACGCAGATAGGCGTCTCCGCGTGCGGTGCTACTGCTGTCATCAATGTATTTGTGAGTGTTTCTGTTCAGTCTAGGGGGGCCGTCTAGCACGAGGCGTGCGAGCGACAAGTCACGCAGATGGGCGTCTCCGCGTGCGGTGCTACTGCTGTCATCAATGTATTTGTGAGTGTTTCTGTTCAGTCTAGGGGGGCCGTCTAGCACAAGGCGTGCGAGCGACAAGTCACGCAGATAGACGTCTCCGCGTGCGGTGCTACTGCTGTCATCAATGTATTTGTGAGTGTTTCTGTTCAGTCTAGGGGGGCCGTCTAGCACAAGGCGTGCGAGCGACAAGTCACGCAGATAGGCGTCTCCGCGTGCGGTGCTACTGCTGTCATCAATGTATTTGTGAGTGTTTCTGTTCAGTCTAGGGGGGCCGTCTAGCACAAGGCGTGCGAGCGACAAGTCACGCAGATAGGCGTCTCCGCGTGCGGTGCTACTGATGTCATCAATGTATTTGTGAGTGTTTCTGTTCAGTCTAGGGGGGCCGTCTAGCACGAGGCGTGCGAGCGACAAGTCACGCAGATAGGCGTCTCCGCGTGCGGTGCTACTGCTGTCATCAATGTATTTGTGAGTGTTTCTGTTCAGTCTAGGGGGGCCGTCTAGCACAAGGCGTGCGAGCGACAAGTCACGCAGATAGGCGTCTCCGCGTGCGGTGCTACTGCTGTCATCAATGTATTTGTGAGTGTTTCTGTTCAGTCTAGGGGGGCCGTCTAGCACAAGGCGTGCGAGCGACAAGTCACGCAGATAGGCGTCTCCGCGTGCGGTGCTACTGCTGTCATCAATGTATTTGTGAGTGTTTCTGTTCAGTCTAGGGGGGCCGTCTAGCACAAGGCGTGCGAGCGACAAGTCACGCAGATAGGCGTCTCCGCGTGCGGTGCTACTGCTGTCATCAATGTATTTGTGAGTGTTTCTGTTCAGTCTAGGGGGGCCGTCTAGCACAAGGCGTGCGAGCGACAAGTCACGCAGATAGGCGTCTCCGCGTGCGGTGCTACTGCTGTCATCAATGTATTTGTGAGTGTTTCTGTTCAGTCTAGGGGGGCCGTCTAGCACAAGGCGTGCGAGCGACAAGTCACGCAGATAGGCGTCTCCGCGTGCGGTGCTACTGCTGTCATCAATGTATTTGTGAGTGTTTCTGTTCAGTCTAGGGGGGCCGTCTAGCACGAGGCGTGCGAGCGACAAGTCACGCAGATAGGCGTCTCCGCGTGCGGTGCTACTGCTGTCATCAATGTATTTGTGAGTGTTTCTGTTCAGTCTAGGGGGGCCGTCTAGCACAAGGCGTGCGAGCGACAAGTCACGCAGATAGGCGTCTCCGCGTGCGGTGCTACTGCTGTCATCAATGTATTTGTGAGTGTTTCTGTTCAGTCTAGGGGGGCCGTCTAGCACAAGGCGTGCGAGCGACAAGTCACGCAGATAGGCGTCTCCGCGTGCGGTGCTACTGCTGTCATCAATGTATTTGTGAGTGTTTCTGTTCAGTCTAGGGGGGCCGTCTAGCACAAGGCGTGCGAGCGACAAGTCACGCAGATAGGCGTCTCCGCGTGCGGTGCTACTGCTGTCATCAATGTATTTGTGAGTGTTTCTGTTCAGTCTAGGGGGGCCGTCTAGCACGAGGCGTGCGAGCGACAAGTCACGCAGATAGGCGTCTCCGCGTGCGGTGCTACTGCTGTCATCAATGTATTTGTGAGTGTTTCTGTTCAGTCTAGGGGGGCCGTCTAGCACAAGGCGTGCGAGCGACAAGTCACGCAGATAGACGTCTCCGCGTGCGGTGCTACTGCTGTCATCAATGTATTTGTGAGTGTTTCTGTTCAGTCTAGGGGGGCCGTCTAGCACAAGGCGTGCGAGCGACAAGTCACGCAGATAGGCGTCTCCGCGTGCGGTGCTACTGCTGTCATCAATGTATTTGTGAGTGTTTCTGTTCAGTCTAGGGGGGCCGTCTAGCACAAGGCGTGCGAGCGACAAGTCACGCAGATAGGCGTCTCCGCGTGCGGTGCTACTGCTGTCATCAATGTATTTGTGAGTGTTTCTGTTCAGTCTAGGGGGGCCGTCTAGCACAAGGCGTGCGAGCGACAAGTCACGCAGATAGGCGTCTCCGCGTGCGGTGCTACTGCTGTCATCAATGTATTTGTGAGTGTTTCTGTTCAGTCTAGGGGGGCCGTCTAGCACGAGGCGTGCGAGCGACAAGTCACGCAGATAGGCGTCTCCGCGTGCGGTGCTACTGCTGTCATCAATGTATTTGTGAGTGTTTCTGTTCAGTCTAGGGGGGCCGTCTAGCACAAGGCGTGCGAGCGACAAGTCACGCAGATAGGCGTCTCCGCGTGCGGTGCTACTGCTGTCATCAATGTATTTGTGAGTGTTTCTGTTCAGTCTAGGGGGGCCGTCTAGCACAAGGCGTGCGAGCGACAAGTCACGCAGATAGGCGTCTCCGCGTGCGGTGCTACTGCTGTCATCAATGTATTTGTGAGTGTTTCTGTTCAGTCTAGGGGGGCCGTCTAGCACAAGGCGTGCGAGCGACAAGTCACGCAGATAGACGTCTCCGCGTGCGGTGCTACTGCTGTCATCAATGTATTTGTGAGTGTTTCTGTTCAGTCTAGGGGGGCCGTCTAGCACAAGGCGTGCGAGCGACAAGTCACGCAGATAGGCGTCTCCGCGTGCGGTGCTACTGCTGTCATCAATGTATTTGTGAGTGTTTCTGTTCAGTCTAGGGGGGCCGTCTAGCACAAGGCGTGCGAGCGACAAGTCACGCAGATAGGCGTCTCCGCGTGCGGTGCTACTGCTGTCATCAATGTATTTGTGAGTGTTTCTGTTCAGTCTAGGGGGGCCGTCTAGCACAAGGCGTGCGAGCGACAAGTCACGCAGATAGGCGTCTCCGCGTGCGGTGCTACTGCTGTCATCAATGTATTTGTGAGTGTTTCTGTTCAGTCTAGGGGGGCCGTCTAGCACGAGGCGTGCGAGCGACAAGTCACGCAGATAGGCGTCTCCGCGTGCGGTGCTACTGCTGTCATCAATGTATTTGTGAGTGTTTCTGTTCAGTCTAGGGGGGCCGTCTAGCACAAGGCGTGCGAGCGACAAGTCACGCAGATAGGCGTCTCCGCGTGCGGTGCTACTGCTGTCATCAATGTATTTGTGAGTGTTTCTGTTCAGTCTAGGGGGGCCGTCTAGCACAAGGCGTGCGAGCGACAAGTCACGCAGATAGGCGTCTCCGCGTGCGGTGCTACTGCTGTCATCAATGTATTTGTGAGTGTTTCTGTTCAGTCTAGGGGGGCCGTCTAGCACAAGGCGTGCGAGCGACAAGTCACGCAGATAGGCGTCTCCGCGTGCGGTGCTACTGCTGTCATCAATGTATTTGTGAGTGTTTCTGTTCAGTCTAGGGGGGCCGTCTAGCACGAGGCGTGCGAGCGACAAGTCACGCAGATAGGCGTCTCCGCGTGCGGTGCTACTGCTGTCATCAATGTCTATGTGAGTATTTGGGCCAATCTTATTTACGGATCACTTCTAGATAGCTAATCTGCACGTCTAGCACAACTTGCTGTAAAGTCGCGTCATGCGCAACCCAGCGACTCCTGTCTCACTAGTACTAGTCGTAACGTGCGTAGAAAGAGGCGCTAGCCCAAATGGTGCGATTGCGGAAAGCGGCGTCATCTTTCGTGCTGCGTTTGTCTTTCTAACTAATATGATACTTAGAGATGGTCGCGTGATGTTTGGTTTATCTTCTAAATTATTCAAAAGTAAACGGTTTTGGGAAGAACATGCCACCATGCAGTCCACTGCTCTCTGCAAATTTCGGGCAATAGCAATGTCCACCGCTCGTCTTATACTAGGTGTTCTTCCTCAACGCAAACGCTAAACGCGTCGCGACATCGTGGCAGCCCTTTTATACTTGACAAATACCGGTACTTATCAACTTAAGCTGAGTGTTTATTACTCCGGTTTCAGGTTGCGTTAGGCGTTCCTGTTAACATTGAGAAAATCAACACAGCTGTTGGAACAAGGCAGAGAGCGAACAATGCTCCAATACCCAGGTAAATATTGATCTAAGTAACGAAACTTAATAATGATGTCCGCATTGCACTGTTTGGTGGGCAAACTATAGTTAATCTGATTTCAGGTATCTACTGTCCCGTTCCGTGGCCGGTTGTACTGCGGCAGACCTGGTCAACGGTATCCAAAAGGCTTCTGAAGGCCTGGTAGCCGCGCGATTCTTCCCCATGTACCCTGAACGAGCGGTTTCCTTGTCACACTGGCTGGCTGATTGGATATCAATAGGTCAGTACTACGATCTATTCCATATATCTAAAGCTATAAGTACCTACCATAATGCCCCACTTGTATTCCCTTCCCTACGCACACAACAGATTCGCTGTCACGTTTTTGGGATAAAGGCGCCCAGATTCGGTCCCTAGCGCTTTTG
Organism: Epinotia brunnichana; assembly: GCA_963854355.1. Classification (NCBI taxonomy): domain Eukaryota; kingdom Metazoa; phylum Arthropoda; class Insecta; order Lepidoptera; family Tortricidae; genus Epinotia; species Epinotia brunnichana. The sequence goes on from OY977950.1 coordinate 18,242,252, forward strand.
TCGTAGTCTAGCGCTCTGAATCGAAATCCGTTGACAGCGTTCGAATATCAGACTCAGATTCAGATTTACATCAGTTTCATTTACAATTGTCAAAGTACCACAGTACAGGGATCATTGTTGTCAAACCCCCAAACTTTGTCAGAGAACCGGTTTCGGATATGTGCGTTGGCCTGTGCAGGGATAGATATGAAAATTCAAAAAATATTGTCAATGGACTAGGCTTTTTCTTGATCAATTCCTCAAAAATATAGACACCGCATTCACAAACATCGTTGTTTGTGAATTTTACGGGATTTTTAATTGTTCATGTAATTTTATGACTCGGCAAAATCTTTTTTTCTCACAGGCGCCGTCCCAATCCTGACAATGAACCTCCAAGTAGGCTGCGAAGGCGATCTCCCCGACGCGTGGCACCATCAAATGGTGTTCGGTGTTTCCCCGCGAGGCATATACCTCAGTAACCCAGCGGAGTGTGTCCGGGAATGCGCGCTGTGGCCGAAGCTGACGTCACCGTCTGTCCTGCTGGTCAGGACGAGAGATGTACTGGCCAGGTTCACGCCGGACACCGATCTTACCCCGCTGATGGCTGTGCCGGATAGGAGGTTCAACACGTTTAATGTGCTAGGTGAGTTGATGTACTGGTTAGTGGACTGCCATCTAATAACTGAGTAACCCAGCGGAGTGTGTCCGGGAATGCGCGCTGTGGCCGAAGCTGACGTCACCGTCTGTCCTGCTGGTCAGGACGAGAGATGTACTGGCCAGGTTCACGCCGGACACCGATCTTACCCCGCTGATGGCTGTGCCGGATAGGAGGTTCAACACGTTTAATGTGCTAGGTGAGTTGATGTACTGGTTAGTGGACTGCCATCTAATAACTGAGTAACCCAGCGGAGTGTGTCCGGGAATGCGTGCTTTGGCCGAAGCTGACGTCGCCTTCTCTCATGCTGGTTAGGACGCTCAGAGACGTCAAACTGTCGAGTTGACTCATAATTAATTTCAACGGCCTCCGTAGCCCAGTGGGTAGTGACTCTGCCTACGAAGCTGGAGGTCCCGGGTTCGAATCCCGGTCAGGGCATTTATTTGTGTATTTATCACGAATATTTGTTCCTGAGTTATGGATGTTATGTATGTATATAAGTATCTATATGTATGTATCTTATTATATATATCATCGCCTGGTACCCACAACACAAGCCTAACTGAGCTTACCGTGGGCCTAGGTTGATTTGTGTAAGATTGTCCCGTAATATTTATTTTATTTTTTATTTATTTTAATTATAATTCGCTTTATAATACTGGAACGTCAAGTAACAAAACAACGCTACTCTATAGAATTATCATCGGTAGATAGCACTCTGAATTAAAATATTCTATTCAAAACGTATTTTTATATTTATCCTAGATTCCATCGCTTAAATCCTCCGTATTGATCTGAACCAAAATTCGTATATATTCCTAACTAGCGACCCGCCCCTGCTTCGCACTGGTATGTATTATACATATAAACCTTCCTATTGAATCACTCTATCTATTGAAAAAAACCGCATCAAAATCCGTTGCGTAGTTTTAAAGATGTAAGCATACATAGGGGCAGACAGCGGGAAGCGACTTTGTTTTATACTATGTAGTGACAACCCATTTGTTTCCCAGGTCAAGTAGTAAACGTGATACGCGAGTGGCGCGCCTCCGGCTGGACAGCCCACGGCACTCGCACTCGCTACATCCGCCTCCCAGCGGCGTACCAGGCCGGCGTCACCGTGGCCGCCCTCACCGGCTCGGCTGCCCACAAGCGGCTCACCACCGCCGCCCAACTGCCTATCTTGGCGCCGCACGTCGAAAAGTTCGGTGTGGGATAGTTGTTTGGGGGAATTGAATCAGGTATTATGGCATGAGGTAGTGTGACTGGACTGTGTTGGCGCAGGGATATCAACTGAATACAGTTTGGATGACCGAACAGGTATAAGAAATATGAGAAAAGCTTTCACATGTCACATATTGTATGACAATGTCATACTTAAGATTGAATTGGGCTTGAAAAGTTTTTCTCTATACCTTTAACAACTACTAGCGGATGAGATGTTTCATGCGTTAGGGGTTATTTGATTTGCGAAAATAATTTGCCTGCAAAATAAGTTTTTTGCAAGTGTTATTCGCTTTAAAATTTATGTTACGTGGGTACTGTGGTATTATTTTTGAGGAAAATCAGGTTGTATATTTGTAACAAGCATGCATATGTGATGATAGTGTAGGTAACTATTGTCAATAAAATAATACATGACTACGCGAATTGCGCGGCAAGTGACAAGTTTTCATAATTGACAACAACTTTTGAAGTAGTTGCGATAGTAAAATTGTCACAACTGTAAATATCGTACGAAACTTTCTTGTTAACCTGTATTCAAGTGTCAATACATTCATGAATACAAACACACTCACTTTTATTCCGATTTTTCTTCGACAAGTATAGCGGATTGTGTGGAGGCATAAAATAATAGTGCCCCTTAGATGGTGTGTCCTTGTGAAAACCCCTTATCAGTGTCAACCTAGGTAATTTAAAACCCACTAGTAAGTAGTAGTTTTTTCCCTAGGATGTCAACATGTGGAAATATTGCCAATCAATAGGGTTAACTTAAGGCGTGTAGTTACTACGTACTGTATGGGCTGATCAAGTGTAAGGACTAAACGGATCTCACCGTTCATACAAAAAAGGGCTAATTCCTCCAATTAATATAAATTATAGAATTACGCG